>PVHX01001744.1:82168-192111 GCA_004024805.1 Geosciurus inauris
AAAAAAAAAAAAAAAAAAAAAAAGGCCAATCAAAGGAGAAACCAAGTCAAGGTAATAACCAAAAATAAACAAAAATGACTGGGTTACAAATCATATTTCAATAATGATCCTGAATGTAAATGGCCTAAACTCATCAATTAAAAGACATACACTGACAGACTGGATAAAAACAAAAACAACCTAACAATATGCTGCCTTCAAGAGACGCATCTTACAAGAAAAGACATCCACAGACCGAAAGTGAAAAGATGGGAAAAAACATATCACTCACATGGACCGCGTAAACAACCAGGAGTTTCTATCCTCATATCAGATAAAATGGACTTCAAACCCAAGTTAGTGAAAAGTTAGTGAAATGTCTGATAAAGACAGACATTTCATACATCTTAAGGGAATCATACATCAACAAGACATAACAATCATAAATATCTATGCCCTAAACAATGGGGCATCTATGTATATCCAACAAATCCTTCTCAACTACAAGAATCAAATAGACCACAACACAATAATACTTGGTGACTTTAACACAGCTCTCTCACCACTGGATATATCTTCCAAACAAAAACTTAAAAAAGAAACCATAGAACTCAATAAAACTAACAATAATTGAGACTTAACCAACATATACAGAGTATTCCATCCATCAATGAGCCTATACACTTTTTTCTCAGCAGCACATGGAACCATCTCCAAAATAGATCATATGTTATGTCATAAAGCAAGTCTCAGCAAATACAAAAAAATAGAGATACTACCTTGCATCCTATCTGACCATAATGGAATAAAATTAGAAATCAATGACAGAT
The DNA here is from genome assembly GCA_004024805.1 of Geosciurus inauris. NCBI lineage: Eukaryota > Metazoa > Chordata > Mammalia > Rodentia > Sciuridae > Geosciurus > Geosciurus inauris. The sequence continues at coordinate 82,978 of PVHX01001744.1, forward strand.
TAAAAAAATAGAAACTACTCCAACACCTGGAAACTAAATAATATGCTATTGAAAGATACAGAAGACATCAGAGAAGAGATAAAAAAAAATTCTTAGAGGCAAATGAAAACTCTGATACAACATATCGAAATTTCTGGGACACTATGAAGGCAGTGCTAAGAGAAAAGTTCACTGCATTAAGCTCATTCATTAAAAGAAGAAAAAGTCAAAAAATAAATGCCACTACATCTCAAAGCCCTAGAAAAGAACAAATCAACACCAAAAGAAGTAGAAGACAGGAAATAATTAAAATCAGGGCTGAAATCAATGAAATTGAAACAAAAGAAATAATTCAAAAAATTGACAAAACAAAAAACTGGTTCTTTGAAAAACTAAATAAAATTGACAAACCCTTAGCCACTCTTATAAAAAGGAGAGAGAAAACCCAAATTACTAAAATTCATGGTGAAAAAGGAAATATCACGATGGACACTACTGAAATACAGAGGATAATTAGAAACTATTTTGAAAATTTATACTCCAGTAAAATAGAAAACCCTGAAGGCACCAACAAATTTCTAGAGGCATATGACCTACCCAAACTGAACCAAGAGGTCATATACAACTTAAACAAATCAATTTTAAGCAAGGAAATAGAAGATGCCATCAAAAGCCTACCAACCAAAAAAAGCCCAGGACCAGATGGATTCTCAGCTGAGTTCTATAAGACCTACAAAGAAGAATTAATACCAATACTTCTCAAACTATTTCATGACATAGAAAAGGAGTGAACACTTCCAAACTCATTCCATGAGGTAAGTATCACCATAATACCAAAACCAGACAGAGACACATAAAAGAAAGAAAATTTCAGACCAATATCCCTGATAAACATAGATACAAAAATTCTCAATAAAATTTTGGCAAATCACATACAAAAACATATTGAAAAGATAGTGTAGCATGATCAAGTGGGGTTCATTCCAGGGATGCAAGGTTGGTTCAACATACAGAAATCAATTAACATGATCCATCACATCAATAGACTTAAAGGTAAGAGTCATATGATTTTATCAATTGATGCAGAGAAAGCATTTAACAAAATACAGCACCCTTTTATGTTCAAAACACTAGAAAAATTAGAGATAGTAGGAATATACCTCAGCTTTGTAAAAGCTATCTATGCTAAACCCAAGGCCAACATCATCTTAAATGGAGAAAAATTGGAAACATTCCCTCTAAAAATGGGAACAAGACAGGGTGCCCTCTTTCACCACTGCTATTCAACATAGTCCTTGAAACAGTAACCAGTGCAATTATACAGATGAAAGAAATTAAAGGGATATGAGTAGGAAAAGAACTCTATCATTATTTGCCGACGTCATGATTCTATACTTAGAGGATCCAAAAAATTCCACCAGAAAAATTCTAAAATTAATAAATAAATTCAGCAAAGTAGCAGCATATAAAATCAATACCCATAAATCAATTGCATTTCTATACATCAGTGATAAATCCTCTGTAAGAGAAATTAGGAAAACTACCCCATTCACAATAGCCTCAAAAAAAAAATAAAATACTTGGGAATCAATTTAACAAAAGAGGTGAAAGACCTCTACAATGCAAACTACAGGACACTAAAGAAAGAAATTGAAGAAGACTTTAGAAGATGGAAAAAATCTCCCATGCTCCTGGATAGGCAGAATCAATATTGTCAAAATGGCCATACTACCCAAAGTGCTATATAGATTCAATGCAATTCCATTAAAATCACAATGTCATTCCTTATAGGAATAGAAAAGACAATCATGAAATTTATTTTGAAGAATAAGAGACCCAGAATAGCCAAAGTAATCTTTAGCAAGAAGAGTGAAGCTGGAGGCATCACAATACCAGAACTTAAACTATACTACAAAGCTATAGTAACAAAAACAGCATAGTACTGGCACCAAAATAGGCATGTAGACCAATGGTACAGAATAGAAAACACAGAAACAAACCTACATAAATACAGTAATCTTATACTAGATAAATGTGCCAAACACATACATTGCAGAAAAGATAGCCTCTTCAACAAATGGTGCTGGGAAAACTGGAAATCCATATATAGTAAAATGAAACTAAACCCCTATTTCTCACCATGCACAAAATTTAACTCAAAGTGGATCAAGGACCTGGGAATTAGACCAGACACCCTACACCTAATAGAAGAAAAAGTAGGCCCAAATCTTCATCATGTCAGATTAGGACCTTACTTCCTTAACAAGACTACTATAGCACAAGAAGTAAGATCAAGAATCAATAAATGGGATGAATTCAAACTAAAAATGCTTCTTCTCAGCAAAAGAAACAACCAGCAAATGAGCAGAGAGCCTACATTCTGGGAACAAATTTTTGCCACACAACTATCTGATAGAGTACTGATCTCCAGGATATATAAAGAACTCAAAAAACTTAACACCAAAAAACTTAACAACCCAATCAATAAATGGGCTAAGGGGCTGAACAGATACTTCTCAGAAGAAGATATACAATCGATCAACAGACATATGAAAAAATGTTCAACATCTCTAGCAATTAGAGAAATGCAAATCAAACACCATCTCACGCCAGTCAGAATGGCAATTATAAAGAATACAAACAACAATAAGTGATGGCAAGTTTGTGGGGTAAAAGGCACACCCATACATTGCCAGTGGAACTGCAAATTGGTACAACCAATCTGGAAAGCAGTATGGAGATTCCTTAGAAAACCTGGAATGGAACCACCATTTGACTCAGCTATCCCACTCCTTGGTCTATACCCAGAAGACTTAAAAACAGCATACTACAGTGATGCAGCCATTTCAATGTTTAGAGCAGCTCAGTTCACAATAGCTAAACTGTGGAACCAACCTAGATGCCCTTCAATAGATAAATGGATAAAGAAACTGTGGTATATGTGCACACTGGAATATTACTCAGCAATAAAAGAGAAAAAAATTATGGCATTTTCAGGTACATGGATGGAGTTGGACAATATCATGCTAAGCAAAGTAAGCCAATCCCAAAAATCTAATGCCAAATGTTCTCTCTGATAAGTGGATGCTCATCCATAATGGAGGAGAGGACATGGGAAGAATGTGGGAAATCTGGTCAAAGTGGAGGAAGGCGGGAGGTGGCATGGGGACAGTAAAGATGGTGGAATGAGATGGACATCATGGCCGTAGCTTCATCTATGACTGTATATATGATGTGATTCTATAACATGTACAACCAGAGAAATGAAAATTTGTGCTCCATCTGTGTATAATGTTCCAAAATGCATTCTGCTATCATGTATACCTAAGTAGAATAAATTAAAAAAAAAAAAAAAACAGAATGTTTATTGTCAAAATTAATTAACAAATGCTGGTGAGGATATGTAAAAAAGGAACTGTTATATGCTATAGTGGGAATGTAAATTAGTACAGCCACTATGGAAAACATTGCAGAGGTTTATCAAAAATCTAAAACTAGAACTATGATATGATCCAGCTATCTCATTCCTGGGTACATACCCAAAGGAATCAAAATTAGTATACAAAAGAGATGCCTGCATATCCATGTTTATGGTAGCTGTATTTATAATAGAAAAATTATAGAATGAACCTAAATGATCATCAGTGGAAGAACAGATAAAGAAAATTGTGGCATATATGCACAATGTATTATTATTCAGCCATAAACAGGAACAAAAATCATGTCATTTGTAGGAAATGGATGGATCTGGAGATTATTATGTTAAGTGAAATAAACTAGTCTCAGAAAGACAATCATCTCATGTTTTCTCTCATAAATGGAATCTAGAAAAATAATAAAATACATTTTTTTTAGTTACTTCAAAGTAGAAGGAGGCCTGTTAGAAAAGGGGAAGTGGACTGAGGTTGTGGTTCAGTGTTAGAGCGCTGCCTAGTGCGGGGGAGGCACTGGGTTCGATCCTCAGCACCACATAAAAGTAAATAAATAAAAATAAAGTTTAAAAAAAAAAGAAAAGGGGAAGTAATTGGGGGAGGAGATAAAAAGGTAGTAGGGATTATGTATCTGATTAAAGCACATACATGCATGTATGGAAATGTCAAAATGAAACCCATTAATTAGTACAATTAATACACACTATGAATTAAAACAAAAATTTTTAAATCTAGGTATGTCCCATTGCAGAATGTCTTGGAAGTCAACAGTTTATTGCAAAGGTGTAGTGGGTATGAGATTTCAGACCATAAACTAATGAGGGAACAAATAAGTTAACTTTAGTTTTCTATAAATGAACCAAGTTTCTATTTTGAGACCTCATTGTGTCTTACAGCCCAAAAGGCAATTTTGGTTAGTTGGAATGAATTCCCCATCACTTCAGGGTTTCCTCCTCTGCTCTTTTGCGTGGAAGTTCATCTCCCATCCTCCATAGCATCAAGCTATTGGGCCAGGAGAGTTGTCTGTCAACTCTGGCATTCACTGAAAGATTCATTAACACATTGCTTCCTCCACCGTTACTGTGCACTTACACCAACAATTGCAAGATCATACATGTTCCCACCAATATCTAGCTGTGAAATCTTCCCTCATCCTCCTTTTAAGATCTCAAGTATTTCATTTTTCCCACTCAGCTATTAGTTTGCACCCATCTTGGATTTATACAAAATATTGGCTACCTACCTATTCTGAGACTTTTTTAATCCCTCTCTGTTCAGACCCTCTTAAGTCTTTCTTTATGAATATTTCACACCATGGTAATGCAAGAAAATCCATGAGGCTGCCAAACCAAGGACTCTCAGATAACACGTGAGCACAGATCTCCTTTCTTATATCCACGAATCCATATGGGAATTCTGTTGATCTCATCAACCCAAAGAGGACCAGGTAGGATTTCGTATCAGAGACCATACCAGAAACTCCTTTTATTGTTTTGTTGCTTGTTTGGTTTTTTGGGGGGGGGTCTGTTTTTTAGTTCTTTGTTTACTTTGGCTTAACTATATTGTACTCTTCTGGATTTTTTCCCTTTCTCTCCAAACCATAGAATTTTCATCTGCAATAGTTCAGGAAATATGTATCAAAAGTATTCTTCTAATTCTATTGTTTTATTCAGGCCCTTAGTTTCTGAAGTTCAAAAGACTACTAATAAGTAACTTTTTCCTTTTATTTTACCTAATGAAATAGTGTTAAAGGCAAAATGAATTTCTGAAGATGAAAGCACAAAAAAAAGTTGTATTCTGCTACAGTATTAAAAGTGTGCATCCTCTTTGAGAGAATGGGGCCCCTAAGTGGTTTGGAGAGCTATTCATGTGTGAGAATATAGTCATAACATGAGTTGGGACTATATCTTCATATCAAGATTATATAAGGGAATATTTTCTCAACACTTTGCTAAATCTTGTCTGTTCTCTGTATGAATTGCTATGAATTAAATTATGTTAACCCCAAGAAGATATGTTGAGGCCCTTACCAGTGGTACTTGTAAGTGTGAACTTATGTGAAAATAGTTTTTGCAGATGTAATCAAGTTAAGATGAGGCCATTAGGGTGGGCCCCAATCCAAAATTGTTGATGTTCACACAAGAAGAGAACAGGCACAGAAACACAGACGCTCCAGGGGAGAACACCATGTGATAATTAGAAGCAGAGATTGAAATTCTGTTAACTTCAAGATGTGTAATGCCAATAGCAGCTACCATTAGAAAAGGGACAAGGAAAGATTCTCTCCTAGACAGTTTGGAGTGAGTATTGCCCCGATAACAAGTTGATTTTGGATTTCTACTCTCTGTAACTGTAAGATGAGAAATTTATGTTCTTTCAAGTCATATTTGTGATACTTTGTAATGACAACCTTAGGAAATTAAATCTCTGCCTAGTCATATCAGAGTCCCTTGATGTTAAATATTATCTATGTGCTGATGGATTCTAAATACAAGGTTCCAATAAAACCAGTCTTCTATATCTATCTCTCTGCTCAGCCTTTATGATAATTGCTCTGCAACCCTAACTTTACATTTCTTTTTAATTTTTAAATTTTCTTATTTTATTTATTTTTTGGTGCCGGGGATAAAACTCAGAGGTACTTGACTACTGGGCCACATCCCCAGCTCTATTTTGTGTTTCATTTACAGACAGGGTCTCACTGAGTTGCTTAGCACCTCACCATTGCTGAGGCTGGCTTTGAACTTGAGAATGTCCTGTTTCAGCCTCCCAAAGTGCTGGGATTACAGGTGTGCACCATTGTGCCCAGCTATTTTTGTTATTTTTAAATTAACAAGAATGGGGTAAAAAATGATGTTAAGATTTCTGAATTCAAAGTGGAATACTTAAATTAAGCTAATTAATAACAATCACCTCAAATACTTATTATTTGGGTATGGTGACAACATATAAAATTTACTCCCTTTGCCATTTTAAACTGTACATTATTTACTGTATTAATCATGCTGCACAATATGCCTCCAAGAAAATAAAAACTTATTCCCTCTGTCTGATTGAGTCTTTGTACCTTTTGATTATCATCTCTCCATTCTTCCCATTCCCAGACCCTGGTAACCACCATTATATTCTCTGCCTCTTTGAGTTTGATTATTTTAGCTTCCACATCTAAGTGAGGACATGTGATATTTGTCATCCTGTGTTTGGCTTATTTTATTTAGCATAATATTTCCTGAGTCCATCCATATTGTTGAAAAAAAATCTCCTACCTTTATGTCACATTTTCATTAGCCATTTATCTGTTGATGTACTTTAGGTTGATTCGATATCTTGTTTACTTCAAATAGTGCTGCAATGGACACAGGAACGCATACAGATCTTTGATATACTGATTTAAATTCTTTTGGGTAAATACACGGAAATGGGATTACAGAGTCATTTGGTAATTCTTTTTTTAGTTTTTTGAGGACTCTCCATATAGTTTTCCATACTAATGGCTGGACTAATTTACATTTCAACCAACAGAGTACAAGATTCTCTTTTCTCCACGCTTTATATTTCTAAATCAGATATCTTGATCCACAGATACTCTCTCTATCAAAGTTAGTGTAATGTTCTCCATCTCAGGAAAAGAAAAGAAAAACACCTCTATCCATCCATTTGATCTGTAATTTGATTCGTCCTAAAATACAAGTGACCCCCAGATACTATCCATAAGGCATTCCTGTCAATCTGTTAGTTAAATCTCTAAAAATCCCTCATAGTTACTACCTTCTGTCATACTATCATCTGCCCCTTGAATTTCTACAGTAGCTTTTTCTAAATCATATAGTCCATTCTCCATTCACTTATCAGAATGTTGTTCTATTTAACTTTATTAAATTTAAACTATCATTCAAATATTCAAACTTACAAAGCTAAACCGATTACTTCATTTTAACCTGGGATCAAAGAAAGTTAATAGAAGAGAAATCGACCCATTTAAAATTTTGTATTGAAATCTATAACATAGACCTGCATTTCCTAAAACAGGGTCTGATGAAATGGTCCCATAATATTCAAGAATCAGGGAAAAGTTGGGGATATAGAAAATACTATTTCCTTGGGACTATACAATACACATTAATGTATAGTATTTGAAGATTCTGAGATGCCAGAGGGCAAAAGCACTTTCTCAATATTACTAAACCCGAAAGCCAAGAATACTTTTTATTTGTAACGTTTGTTAATGAATGAAAGCACTTATAAATATATTTTGGGAAATCCTTCCATAAACCAGAATATTTCAATCATGGACCTAAATTCACCCACAAATCTGAAAGATGAAGCTGGCAGATATGCCAGCTCATTCTGTTCCTCCCTTCCTGGTTTGCAGGGATATGCAGCAAGCAAGGTGTTATAGTGGTGCCACTGCCACTCCATTAGCAGGACCTTACCGTCAACACCTCCAGGTCTGCCTTGAAACCTGAAGGAAAGTTAAGGCAGCTTTCATAAAAAGTGAACAAAATGGAAACTTGACCATCTGGAATTGATGGAAAAGGAAACAAAGGACATGGACCTATAGGCAACTTTATTATGAAGAGGCAAATGTTGGGCTAAAGCTTTATCAGAAGTGAAAAGTCGGTCTGCAAGACTGAAATGAAGAATAAATATGTAGGGTTCACTACTTCATAATTAAGCCCCAAGTCAGTGTGTGACAGGTTATTGTTATTAATTAATACATTTACTGAGCCACATGTTATGTTAACTGTACATCATCACAGACTTATGGAGGGTAACCAAAAAAGAGTGGGCATTTTGGAAGGATTTGTCATTCAAACTCTGTGTTTTGGGGGAAAAAAAGGAAGTCATCAAGATGGAAATTATTTGAGGACAACAGTTTCAGGTGGCATTTAGTAAATTAAGCTTTAACTAATAAAATACACTTAATTCAGGAGAGTCAGTTTTGAGGAGATGATTTAAAGAATTATACACTGGAATCAAATAGCAGAATATGGAAGGAAAGTTTGTTCTCAGTGTGAGCACGTCCCATTTAAGGAAATTCAGGAAGTGTCAGCAAATGTCCTTTTGTGTGTCATAAGGCTGGAGAGCAAAGGATAAAATGGTGGCAAACAAAGAAATGATAAATGAAGTGAATTGATATTTTCAGGGAAAGCTAAGAGCTGCAAAATTCAGAATGAATAAAAGATTGCTATAAATATTTTAAGGGGAAAAGAGAGAACATGTAAGCTCCTTAATAAATTAGAACTCGTAAATCCATGATGGGTAAAATGCTGAGCCACTGAATTCGTTTTAATTGTCCTTTAGGTAAAAAAATAAATAAACAGAAGATTTCCAGAGCGGTAAGGTACAAAATGAGAACTGCATGATTCCTTTGGGAAAATGAGGGGACATGTTCAGTTAAAGAAGAAGAAGGTGACGCCCAGGAAGCAGACAGGTGGCTATGCTTAGTACAAAGTCTGTTTCTCTGGCTCCCTCAAAATTCTGATTTTCAATGATTAAAACTGATCCAAAGTTACCCAGGCTTCCCCAGAAACTATGTGGCTAAGCAAATTACTAGTGTAAACACAATTAAAGAGAGCTATTGTTTAAACAAATCTGGCAGGTACTTTGCTTGGCAACCCTTGGTTAGCCATTAGTTGGTGTTTACTAATTAACCTACTCCTCTGCCATCTGCTCTCTTCTCTTCAGTCTCTCCCTTAGAGAGTGCATCTATTCTTGTGACATTCACTATCACCTCCTTGCTAATGACTTCAAAACTCATGTATCCATCTCTCAAGTCTAACCAAGTGCTAGAATCACAGTTTCAAAGTTAAATCAGATTCTGTGTGCATAAAGTCAAATTCATTGTATTCTTTCAGAAACTGCCATCTGTCTTCACTTCCTTATCTCTGTCAATGTCACCATCTTCAAGTCATTCTGTCTTAATCTCTTGTAGCAATTTAGAGTTCACTCTTCTTTCATTTGTAAGATTCTTTTTTTTTTTCCTTGTTATACAGCAATGAAAAAGACTTGGACTAAAGTCAGACAAACTTCATGACCTTGATCAGTAATGTAAGCAAAGTGTTCTTTATGGCCTCCGTTCATAGAACAGTCCCTGGAAATTAGAAGCACTTAAGAAATATGTGATAGATGAAAGAATAAGTTAAGAAAAACAAAAAGGAAAAATTGAGGGATATATCATCACAAAGATGAATTTCTAATCTGTAGCTTCTTCTCTCTTTGCTGCATCTCACAACGGTGCTGAGAAAAGCAAATAAGGAGCAGTGGCTGGAAGGAGATTGACCAATTACTTTGATAGACAGTTTGCTTATATGATCATGGAGTAGGTATTATTACCAACATGTTAAAAAAGAATGTACATTCAAACATATGAGTAAAATTGGGGGGAAAAACATACTTCATTGGAAAGTTCCACAGCTTGTCCAATTCCAAATCCAGAACAGTATAAAGGAAAAACCTATTTTTTCCCATGAGCTCTTACTACTTCTTCCTTCATAGTAGCTGCCCTGCAAACAATTCTGGTAATTATAATTTACTGTAAGCACTTGAAGACAAAAGAGACGCTAACTTAGTCAGGCACGGTGGTGCATGCCTGTAATCCCAGCACTTTGGGAGGCTGAGACAGGAGGATAATGAGTTCAAAGCCATGCCACAGCAATGGTGAGGCGCTAAGCAACTCACTGAGACCCTATCTCTACATAAAACACAAAATAGCGCTGGGGATGTGGCTCTGTGGTCGAGTACCCCTGAGTTCAATTCATAGTACCCCCCCCCAAAAAAGAGATGCACTAACTTTAAAATATGCACATTTAATCATGCTACACTGCATCCTCTATAATCCATAGGGAATTTGTGTTTTATATTTCAGTTATTTTAATAATTCATTTATAATTTTCCACAATATTTCTAAATTGGCAAACGTTGGGTGAGCTTAATAAGTTGAAAATGTGTGTTGTTCTTTTGTATCCAAGGCTAATTTCATTAAATATCTGCATTTAAATTACTAATTAGAATGGTAGCTATCAGTTAAATAAATTGATCTTTAAGTTGGCAACCTGAAACAATTCATAGGCAAATTACCAATTGAGCAATTATTGACTAAATATAGGCTTTGAGGAAATTATCTAATTTACTATATAAACCACAAGCAGCTTGAAAATTAGATGAATTAGAGAAACAGATGCCAAAAAAATTACAAGAGAGAAATGCAAATAAGCTACACAATGTGTTAAAAAGAAAAGCAATTGTGGCAATTACCACTAGACAAAGTAATGTAAGTGGAGAGGGTGCTGTGCATGGAGTCACAAACCTGAATCGGCAAAGGAACTGATCCATTTCCTGAATATATAATATTGGAAAAATCACTTCTTTCACTAAACCTCAGCTCTCTCATTGATATGATTTATTACCTGGTTTGTATTTTTGCCTGTGTGTATATGCTATTTACCCTATTTACAACCACATAAAATAAAATTATAAATAAATATAAATATATCCAAAAATTACATATATATCTAGTATGTTTGATCTATAAAGTGCAAAGGGACATTAAGTAGTAAACATTAATATAAACATTAATCAAAAGGTTAGAGCTTCTAGAACAAAATAATACAAAGATTTATTTATCAACAGGCTCCTTTTAAAACAACTGAATCAAAAACAAAGAAATTTTTTCCAAAAAAATATTGGAAAGTAATGCAGTTGATGAACCAGGGTATGTTTTAACTAAAATTTTTGGAGCTGTGCTACCAAATTTTTGCAGGGAAATATTCAGTTTGATTGACTGAATGATTCATAGCTTGAAAACCATTCAAAGGACAGCTTCACATGGTGAGAAATACAAGTAAAATAGAATTCCATAGTATAATGTGAGATATAGAGTTGAGTTCAAGTTCTTTTTGACCTTTAGATAATCTGGAAGAATATTGCAAGCTTTGTCCTCAAAGACAAGAAATACTCATGTAGCTCGCAAGAGAGAAATAATAAACGTCTTTTGTGTGCAATGTCACGGCCAAGAAGAGCAGAGTACAAGCACCTTGGCCATTAAGTAATGTGAGCATCCATTCAAATAGTGGAGGAATTAGTGGAAGTAGTTTGCATAATTCATCTCTGCTATGTTTCTCATTATGAACTGATCTACTTAATCTCATAATTGCTTGAGTCTATTATTTTGAATATTTCCTTGTTAAAGGTAGGAAAATAGGAGAATATCAACATTAATGTCTAGATTCCTCATCTACAGTGAGCCTTTGAGATCATAGTCATCCTTGAGACCCTTCCTTCATTTACTGACCAGCAAACACTAACAAGAATAAAACTGTTAGTGCAAAGCTCACAGTCATCCACAGTTTATATTTCTAATAGCCCTGGAAATCTCACCGATGCCTTAAAAACACTACTTGAAATAATCTTGATAAAGGTTGTGGGTATTTTTTGGCGAGAAAAATAAAGACAGGAAAATATTCTGCATTAGTTGAAATGTAGTTATTTATTTTTTTTCAAGTAGTTAGTTATTTCAAGTTTTTGTCTCAAACTTTATTCTAAAGGGAAAAAGCCTTAGCAGCCACCTCAAGAACAGCTGAATGTTATAATTTCACACATTCGGGTAGAACAAAATTAAGAAGGAGCAGCAACAAATGGCCAGCCTCTGACAAGCGAAAGGAAGGAAAAAGGACATAGAAGAATTTGGTAAGAACAGAGGAGCAAGTATTGACTAAAATCTCCTCCCACACATCACAGAGAAGCAGCTGGTGATGCCCTTTGTTTTTCTTCACAAGGAGAAGGCATTTGCTCATTAAATCATCCAATAGTGGCTTGGTTGCTACTTAAAAAAAAAAATTGCTGAAAGCAGAAGATGGATTCATGCAAGGCAAATAGCTTACCTGAGTTTCTTTCCAAAATGCATGTAGAAAGAAATACACTGGCTGAGGTAAAATATATGAACTAATTCAATGACTTATGACTTAAGACTTAAAAAAAATACAATCTTTAGGTAGCACCACTTGCATAAATGAGCAGATCGTTTCTGTAACATCTTTGCAGGAAAATGGCACCTCCCCCACTTTTTAACTTTCATACCAGGTCTATTACAGTTTCCTGTTCGTCTATCGTTTTCCACCTTGCTTGAACTGTGACTGGAAATCACTAGCAGAGCTTTCTCCTTTTCTGATCATAAGAACCCCCAGTGATACTTGTTAAAACAAGGCTCCCTAGGCTCCAGTCCAAACCTACACAATTGGATGCTTCCCCAGAGAAATTTTAATCCCCAAATAATTTTTATTATCAGGAAATTGAGGCTAACTTCCTCTAAACATTTCTGTAACCCCCATCTGACCTTGATTCAGTATCCCGCTGTCCCTTCTTCTAACACATATACATCAAAGTGAGATCTATCTATACATTATATATAATTTTAATTCAGATTGGTTATGTGTTCTCTAGGAATAATTTGAACGTATTTTCTTCTTACTACTTAATGTCAAAGAGTCTTAATTTTAGAGTTATGGGCAGAACTTGCAGTATCATTAAAGATCAAATGGTCTATTTTTATCTCACATCCTTCAAACCATTTAGGGTAGGAAATGAAAAGCCACCTACAGAAGGAGGCCATTGATATACCTTGATTCTCCCTCTGCCTGGGGCAAGCAAAAGGTTCATAAAAAACCTATTCTATATCATGAAGTGAAATCATGCATGGTTCACTGAGTTTAAAGGTTTGTAGAAAGAGTCTGACCAACAATGATTTTAAAGACAGACTACAGATTCCTGGTACACAACTATACCACAAGAAACCACCTGCTTTACCATGGAAGTCTCTCAGGCAAGATAGTAATTATTTCTCCTATTCTTTAAAGTTTCCAAGGACAGAAATTCCCTGGGATTGCTGTTCCATCTCCTCTACATCATATTTTTTTCTTATGAATAAGGAATCTATAATCTCTTACCAAAGTTCCAATTCTCTAGGTCTGTTCATTTGGGTACATTATCAGTATAAGATTGATATTGAGGAATTTCAGGGGAAAAGGAGCCACAACTAGCTACTAAACCCAATGTCCATATGAATTCCTCCTACAATGTTCCTTCAAAGTACTATTTAGCTTTGGCTTAAATATTTCTAGCAAGAAACACTGTGTATCTGTTGCCATTTCTTGTCAGAAGTTGAATGACTTCATCTCCATAGAACTTCTGCCCCTTACTCCTGATTTAACTCAGAGGTCATCTAGAGAAGGTTTGATCCTTTTTCCATTTGACATCTCCTAGACATTGGCATTTAATCAGTTTGAAGCTTCATAGTTATGGTTAAATTTATCTGATAGTGCTGACTCTCCTTTATGGGCTTGCTACTCTTTTGTATGTTTTTTCTTACAAATTGTGAAACCTGACTATACTTCAAGAGCACACCGCCATCACTTTCATCACCCTTTGTACTGTGCATGTACTCAAGTGTCTAAGATAGTGATTTTATTGTGTTATTCTCATCACATTGTTGTCCCACATTGTATTTGCCATGATGCAAGATCATCTTTATTTTTTCCTTTTTTTGACATATCTCTGTACTGTGGAATTCAGAAATACATTCTCAAATTTCTCTCAGGTTTCATTTTGATAGATTTAGCCTATTATTTCAGTCTATACAGATTACACTAGTGCTGATCATTTCACTCAGTATATTCACTATCACTCCTATCTTTGGGCTACCTAAAATCTATTAAATGATCTTCTATATTTTCATAGATTAAGAACTCTGACAATACAGGACTTTAGAATACCACTAGAAGTCTCAAAGCAGGATAATTTGGGGTCCTTTGTGGAAAGTTCTTCAAATAATTTCTCAATCACTCAATATCTTTTCAGGCAGGATATTTTAAAACTTGAATTGCATTGACTATATATTACAGATGAATATTTAATATATTTTCAACTTCCTTGCAATACTGTAAATATTCTGAAGATCAAATCCTGTTTCAGTGTCCTTTGTTTATCAAAGAAATAGACAATTTTCTTTAAGAGGAAAGAATGTGAAGCCTATGTAAACATCAAGCATTTAAAGCAGAAACAGGTTAATTATCAGGGTAATTATCAGCAGATGGGAGATTTCTGAAAGTTGATATTGCGTGCTTTCCACACCTGTGCCAAGACTCTATGCATTAGCAGGTAACCAAAAGCAGGACTTCCAGATACAACTGAGACCCAAATATTTTATCATTTGCCTATGTGATGATCTGATATGCACTCATAACTGAGGGAAACAAATCTGGCTGGTAGTGAATGGAGTACCAGGCAAGTGAAAAACTAAGGATTCCTTCAGATGGGTCTCTCTTGGCATTCAAGTTCCCAAATTCCAACTGGCTCTGAAGATTTCTCAAGTTCCTCAGAATCTGGGACTTCAATTCAGAAAGCCAAAGCCGGTTCATCCATTATTCATCATTACTTCACACCAAATTTCTAAATAAGCGTCTGACCTGGAAAAAGAAAAGGCTGGCTCCTTTGAATCTGAGGAGTTGTACAATAATGTGGTGGAAGGTAACACAATGTGACAGATCAAAGGAAGGGCACCAGTCAGGATTTCCAAACTCAATTTGAGATTTTTTTTTTTAACCCACACATTAAAAAATCTACTTGCCAACCACTCCTAAATACCCCCATATTCATCTGTCAAAATAATAATTGTCCAGGGAAAACAGTACATTGAAAACAGTTGTAAATTCCTACCATGCTCTCTACTACAAAGTACGACATTCCACTGATGACTTACTGTGGACAAGAGCTGAGTTCCTATCATTTGGGTTTCAGGAGGAGGAGGTTTTGTTGAGAGGAATGAAAAATGAGACTAGACCAAGATAATCCCATGGTGCATATATCCCATTTCTTTCTTTTGGTCCTAGGAAGTGTGTTTTAAGGAAATCTAATAGTTATATAACCGATGCCATTAAGTGGTTTTCAGCTGGATTTGTTTTTATGACAGGGTCATGCTCAGTCTGTAGCAGCCCAAGTAATGAGTGAAATGCAAATGTTGAAAGTGTTTGCTGTTGCAAGTCAAAGAGAATCTATTTACAGAGGAGAGCCGGACTGTGGAGCTGCAGGAGAGAGGGCTCCCTGAGCTGTCCAACCTAAGACTGCTGTTGTCAGTTTAAATAATAGGACCACACACAACCCCGTTAATTGCCGGAAGGCAGGTCTGAGAGGTACTTTTAATTAGGAAGAATAAATTTCTACTCGAATTTTTAAGTTTTCTGTGAGGGCTTCCATTGTTTTCTCTGAAGCTGGTTCATTCAGGAGACGGGTTTGAATGTTGTGTGTGGTGAATGTAAATGATCTCAAACTAAGGGACCTCTGCAGACAGACCCAGGTAGTCTTATTACCAATGCTAATAACACTCTGCTTGTCAAGCGCTGGGCTGCATGTATCCCAGGTTTTGACATCTCTGCATTTCTGCACATTGTATACAGATGTGCTGAGGGTCTTGACTCACAGGGAGAATAGCAACATGAACTAACAGCAAGGCAGAAAGTTATGTGCACTCTGCAGTAAACAGTGCTATATGCTGTGAAGACCAGTGGAAATGGCCACTGCCTCCCTCCACCACACTAGGGCCCATATGAATGAATAAATCACAAGAAGTCAGATGGAGAATCAGCTAACGGGTCTAAGGGGTGGAAATAATAAATTTAGCCAGTTATGAAAATATAGCAGACTCAATGAAATCTCTCTTATAGAAGCCTGTTAGGATTCTTTAAAATGTGTGAATGAATAAATAACCACAGGAAATAAATGGTACATTTTTACCACAGGAAATAAATGGTGCATTTTTGTTATTAGGCAAAATCAAACTATAAATAATACATAGTTTTATTTTACACATGAAATCAGTTTCACCCGTTATCCATGTAGATTACCATTAACATTATTAAGGGCATGCTATTTCTAGCATAATACTGGTTAGAATAGGTGCTACCAAAAGTAAGTACAATAGGATCTTTGCCTTTGAGGGGCTTATCAACTTTATTTAGACTATACATATTGACAAAGCAGTAGTGGGGAAGCAATGGCCTGGGTTCTGGGACAGAGGGAAAGAGGAAGAAACTGCCAGGAACCTTCTTCCCCTTGGTGCCTCCCTAGTGAGCACAACTCAACTCGAAAAGTGGAGCCAGAGGTCAGGCAACGGATGGGCTCTTTGGGTTAAGGGCTTGGATTTTGTCTTGCAACAAATCAGATTTCAAATCATGACTCTGCTTCTCACTATCCAATTCCCTTGAACATGCTGGAAATAGTGAAGATAAAACTCAACTGCTAAAAAGTTGTGAGTGTAAGGTAAAGCAATATATATAAAATATTTAGAAGACATCTTATCTCATAGTGATAGCTCAATAAATGACAATTAACATTGTATTAACAGGAAACTAGATGACAAGAAAAGCCATTTGGTACAAAGGGCTATAGACCATCTAAAGAGATTATACAGAAAATAATTATTTTTCAGTGATACGATGTGAATTGTGGTGGCTTATTAATTAGTATACATATACATTTTATTTTACATAAACATTATATATATATATATATATACACACATATACTTTGGGTAAGTTTAGTAATATTATTCTGTTCTTTTTTTTTTTTTTTTTTGAGTTCAATATAGCAATAAGAGGCTCCCTAACTTTGGACCCAGAATTGACTCTGAATTAGTCACTGATAATGATGGGAATCCACAACCTAGGGGAAGAGAAAACATCCTACCAGAAGGCAAGATGCTTCTCTGAAGACTGGAAGAGATTGAATCATACATCCTCAGTATCTTTCCCTAATTTCACAGATGAGATAAAAGTCACTCCTTAAGCAGAATAAGAATGAATGGGGGGGGGGCAGAAAGAGAGGAAGAATTTTGTTCTAGTGTAGCAGCTCTCAAGGTTTGATTCCTGAGTTCCCTTTATGAGTCCAAAACTATTTTCATAATAATAGCAAGACACTATTCGCATTTTGCAGACCCATTCTCTCCTAGTTTACAGTGAAATATGACAACACAATGGTTTACAGAGACTCCAGCTGTGTTCCATTAAGACAGTCCTTAAGAGCTCTGCAAAAATTTAAGCAAGGCCATCTTGACTATCATTGGATTTTGGAAAATAAGTTCATGGGGATGGGGGGAGAAAGAGAGAGAGAGAAAGAGAGAGAGGAGGGAAGTAAGAAAGGCAGAGAGAGAGAGAGAAAGAGAAAAGTAATAGGCTTATATTGTTATTTTGAATAACTAAATAAACTTTTAAAAAAGTTTCTGTGTTACTTTAATATGAAAAATATACATAAATAAGATTCATATAAGTAAAAGATATCTGAAAATGAGAACATTATATTAAGTGAACTAAACCAAGCACAGAAAGATAAATACTGCATAATTTCATGTACATGTGGAAATGTACAAAATAAATAAATAAATAAGGAACTTATAGAAGCAGAGAATAAAACAGTAGTTACCAGAGCTTGGAGGGATGTTTGTAAAAGAACACAAACTTTCAGCTGGACAAAAGGAGAAAGTTCAAGGGATTTGTTGTGCATCATGATGACTATAGTTAATGCTGATATGCTGTATAATAGAAAAAAAGTACATCACACATATAAGAATGGAACAATTTGCGGACTCTATAAATCATCATTGGTCTCATTAATTCTGATGCCAGCACCACACTAGCTTAACTATTGTATCTTAATAGTGAGTCTTAAAGACAAAATGTAGATCCTCCAAGTGTGTTCTTACTGCACAAGACTTTTGTTTTTTATTCCAAGTCCTTTGCGTTTCTAAAAAATATTAAATTGGCTGATTAATTTTATTTCAACATAAAGGCTTGCAGAAAGTATTCTTATGCTTTCAGTCACTATTGACTAATAGCACTAATTTACTTTCCTACAAATAGATAAATGGATAAAATGTAAGTAAAAAATGGTTTTAAAGGTATTGAATACCAAGCAATGAAGAAGAGTGATCCCTAAGAAGTTATAAATAAATGAAGAAAATGCTAAATTGCCCTAGCTTGTTACCTTGAAAGAGTGTTTAGGCCATAATGCAAGGCAAGGAATCCAGTCAGAGTGGAGTGGAACTCCCTTGGTTGAGAAAATGGAACTGAGAATCAAAGACAGATCAGATGGACAAGGCAGAATATTAGAGAAACACACACACACACACAGAGAGAAAGAACTCTGAGATCTGCAGAGAGTTCACTTCAAGTATTCTAGAGTGCTTATAAGTGTACACATGTAAGGAAGTTAAAAATACCTGGAGAAGTTTTACACCAAAATAAAAAACAGAACAATCTCAAAATTCATATAGGAATGATACTAATCCTTCTTCTCACCAGCCAAGCTTGAAAATTTTCATGGGGATATTAAATAGAGTATCCAGAAGGGTCTTTCCTCAGTAGTGAGAGCTCAAGTTTGAGTCAGTAGTGAGCAGCTCTCCAATGAATGCTGTTCTGGTCCACCAGAACAAAAACAAAATTTAAAAGCAAAAACCAAAAGAACCAACTGCTTTCAAGTAACATAGATTAGACACCACCTGAGAAGATATCATTGAACTTCAAAACATAACAATATAAATTATCTAAAATGAAACATGGTGAAAAAGGGCTTCAAATAACAAATTTCAACACACTGATATGAATGTAACTCAAATGCCAAGAGGAAAAAAGAAAATAAGAGAAAAATATTCATAGAAATATGGCCAACAAAGAAATCCACCAATCCAAGAAGCTCAATGAACTCAAAATAAAACATGAAGAAAAAAGTACACCTAGACACACATAAAACAAACAGATGAAAAATAATGATAAAGAGAAAATTTTAAAATCAGCATGTTTTAATTACCTTTTTATTGCTGTGACCAAAATACATGACAAGGACAATTTACAGGAGGAAAATTTTACTTTGGATTATGGTTTTAGAGGTTTAGTCCATAGTTGGTGGACTCCATTGCTCTGGGCCCAAGGTGAGGCAGAATATCTTGGTAGAGGAGCACTGTTCCATTTATGGCAGCCAGGAAGCAGAGGGAGAAAAGAGAAGGGCCCAAAAAGAATATGAACCCTTCTAGGGCATGGCCCCAGAAACCTCTCTCCTCCAGTCACATCCCACCTGCCTACAGTTACCACCACCTCAGTCCATTCAAACTAGGGTGGACTGATTGGGTTACAGCCCTCATAATCCAATCAGTTTACCTCCACATACCCCTGCTGTAACACAGGCGCTTCTGGAGGATGCCTCATATCCAAACCATAAAAATTACGTCCCTCTGGAAAATGTTAGCCTTGACATTAGAGGCTGTTGCCTTGACCACACTGGAATACTAATACTAATACTAATACTAATACTAATACTAATACTAATACTAATACTAATACTGCCTTTCCTGTGAAGGTCTTTAAATATTCCAGTTGTCTTCTTTTCCTTATCTCCCTCCACCATCCCCACTTACCTACTCTATAGTCTCTCCTGTGTATACACATCTTTTCAGCATCAAACAGAATTTGGGCAACTTTCATACACAGATTGGACCTCTACAATCACCTCCTTTTCTAGGATTTTCCTCCCCAACATTTTACTACTCAGGCAGCTTTGAATGCCATCCTTCAGCTCCTTAGGCCACTGTGATTGCATCTGCTTGGGTTCTATCCATTCCATGGCACTTGGGAGTCTTTGTGTGAAAAACCACAGAAGAGTCAAACTTATCCAGTTTGTCCCTCTTTCAAAGATTAATCCTGCTACAGTTTGTCTCTTTCCTTTGCCTTTAGTTGTATGTTTGCTTGTTAGATTTTGTTGAAAGATTATCAGTATTGTCTCTCAAAAGGATAGTCCAATAAAAGCTATTCTGCCATTATTGAAAGAAAGCATAACCTTTTCAATATGTTTTAAATTTAAAAGCCAAACATTTTTACTGTAAGGCTGGCACAGGAGTACCACAGGGTTTTCTTTCTTTTTTTTTTCCTTTTTCCTTCAAGCTTAAATTTTATGAATTATGTAGATAGAAACTTTAGTTATGACCTACTAATCTCATTTTATCTTCCACTATTCACTCAAAACTGTTTACTAAAAATCATATGCCAGGCACTTCAGTAAGCACTGGGGATTTGACAGTGAATTAGATATAGCCCTGGTCAGTAGATACTATAATTTTAGGGATAATTATGTTCAATTTTAACTTTTTAAAAAACATTAATAAAAATAGAGTGATCGGATGACAGGAAAGGTGGAAATATTTGTATCAGATGATTAGAAAAGACATTTCTGAATAGGTGATGGATAGTTAAATCTAGATCTCAGTGATCAGAAAGAAGCAGCTATCAGAAATTCTCAATCATGGCATTATTGACATTTTCAGCCAAATAATTCGTGGAGAGGAGACGACTCTAGCATTCACTGCAGAATATTTAGCAGCATTCTTATCCTCATCCATTCGATGCCAACATCACCCCCTACCCTCTACCGCAGTGATAAAAAAGCCTGAAAGTACTGCCAGGTGCCTCTGGGGTAGGGAATCTTTCCTGGGGTCCACTAATCTAGATGAAGAATACTCCTAGTACAAGTTAAACATACAGCAAAGACATTGATTTAGGAACAAGTTCTGGAAGCAAAGAGGGAGAAGGAGAAGAGGAGGAGAGAAGAATAAGAACTAAGCAAGTGAAGCCGACAGCTAGTGAGTGAGGAGAAACATGGTGAAAACAGGCTCAGAAAAGCAAGGAGATATCATTATAATTGCTTAGATTAAAAGGAAGAGATGATATATTTATTATTTATTAAATTTAATTAATTTGTTATTGTTATTAATATTTTACTAGATGCAGTGTTATGTAGTTCAATCATATACATTTGTATCTATATGGAATTGAATGTCCTTGCTGATGAACCATTGGTGGATTCCATTAGAATTCAAGAAGACATAGCCTACAGGCAGAGAGTTCTAGTACAAAATCAAGAAGGCTAGGATATGGGCATTTGCCCCATTCTTTAAATGGCTCTTGTCTGCCATAGAAAATCCCACATGGATTACTCACAGAGCAGCACATGTTTATCAGTTGTTCTCAGCCAAGAACCCAAGGATCATTACTTTGGATAACACAGGGTCACACTTTAACATGAAGGCAGGTTCAGAAAAGTTGGGTTAGGATCTAAATAACTATTTGATAGGCATTAAGCATATTTAATTTACAAAATTAGAAGAAGAATAAAGGGAGTTAAAAGAAGGAACAAATAATGTATACCTTTTAAATCCGGAAATAATTTCAAATTCCACTCATTCCTAGAAAATGAAGTCCCCGTTTGTTCTCTTTTGCCTTATGCTGATAGCAGTCTTTAGGAACAGGATTTTTTGATTAAGAAAGAAATTCTACTTTTGAGGAAATATTGGCAGATTGCAAGATACTATTTTTAAGTTAGCCCATTCCATGATAAATTTCATTCCTTGCTTCCACTTTATAAGATTTCAAGTTCAAGTGGTATAGAGATCAGAGCGTTTTCTTATCTGTTTAATGTAAAGAGTTTATTTTGGTATGCTGAAATGTTATTATAGCAATTCTATGGATATTTTCCAGCATGTACAGTAACAAGATATCCTTTTAAATCCCTTTATCTTATGTGTAAAAGATGACATGGGTTTTTCCATGTCTGTAGTGGTGTTAAGATGTCAGCCAGAGTCAAATGCTATTTTAAATTTCTAGTATCCATTTTCTGAATTAAATTCCTTTAAGGCTATGTATTTAAGTTGCACCTGAACATCTTCTAATTTTATAAGCTTAGAATACACTGGAAAGAAATACCATACATTTATTTATAGCCTCATCATATTATTTGATTTGGTAAAAATATACAAGGCACAAAAGATGATGACTTGCCATTTAGTGCAGTCACAAGCTTTGTACATAATAGGTACTTAAATGTGTTCAAAAATGAATGAATGAGTAGTGTCCTACAGCTGCAAGTAGCGTCTTATAGACTATCCAGATTAACCATCTTAATTTATAAAAAAAAAAAAAAAAAAAAAAGCTTAAGGCCAAAACATTTGATCTAAAGAAAATAAATTTCCCAAAGCATTCTTAATATATGGAAGTTAAAAAATGGATGTGATAACCTTCTCTGAATGCTTTTGATCAAATTAATTATATTTAACCGTCATATCCAACTATTCACATATACTCATTCATAGAGTGATTTATTTACCTTTTTTTTTTCTTAATTATTGAGCATTCCCTAAGTATAAAGCATGGCCCTAGGTATTGTGGATACAGAAGAGGACTAGACATAATTTTCATGTTTCAGGAACTTTGAATCTGGCAGAAATACATATATATATATATATATATATATATATATATATATATATATATATATATATATAATTAAAGGATAAAACATGGTATGACCTAATAGGAACACTTTTATGAGTTACCAGAAGAGGATACATGGGTTCTTCCTGAACAAAAAACAAAAACTAAAACTAAAAGGGGAGGGGCAAATGACTACTTCCTGCTTCTTAAAGGTGAACATTTTTTTTTTGGTACTGAGATTTAATCCACTAAGTTACTCTCCTAGTACTTTTTTATTTTTTATTTGGAGACAGTCTTGCTAAGTTGCTGAGTTTGAACTTGAACTTGAAATCCTCCTGCCTAAGCCTCCAGGGTTGCTGGGCTTACAAATGTGTACAACCAAACCCAGCCAAGTAGGTGAATTTTTGTCGGGTCTCGAGGTTAAATAAGAGTATGATAGACTAAAATATGAAAATGTTCTAGTCAAAGGAACGCACGTGGACAAGCCCTGGGTGGGGAGCTCAGAACGTATTTGGAGACCATGGAGCACATGCTGAGCAGTGGCAGCCTTGAGGATGAACATATGCATCAAAGCCAGATTGTAGAGAACCTGATAAAGAGCCAGACTTTAGAAAAAGTATAGACTACAAAGGATTTCAGAGTGGAACAGACTAGTGTTTTTAAAAGATACCAGTTGGCAGTAAGAAGGATGGATTTGAGATAGTAGAGAGAGGGGGAGAGAAGAGTTAAGAGTTAATGCAGGAGCCCAGACAGCAGATGATGAAGGTCTGGACTAAGGCAGAGAAGATAGAGAAAAAAAACAGCCCTGTCTGACTGGATGATTGAGTTGGGCAAAGAAACAAGTGGGAGAAAAAGGGTGTTGAGGGCTGAGAAATCTTTGGGAAAACTAATGGGACTAATTTCTTTGATGGTTTTTGTTTTTTGTTTTTGTTTGTTTTGTGCAGCACTGGGAATCAAACCTAGGGGCTTCACGTGTGCTAGACAAGCACCCCACCACTGAGCTACGTGACAGCCCTTTGCTGCCATTCTGGAAACTTTTATAAATGCATTGCTCTAACTAGAATAAAAGCCACTATCCTTACAATGGTCTACAAGATCTCCATAATACGGTTCCTTCTGCCTTGTTGAGCCTGTCTCCTGTGACTCAGCGCCTCTCACTATTAGACTGTCACTGCATTGGCTTCCTTTCCTGCTCCTTAAAAATGCAAGGCAAATTCCACCTTTGGACGTTCCTAACCTAACTGCTTAAAACTACAGTCCTCTCCTTCACTGATGCTCCCTGTGTCTAGGCCCCTACTAGAAGTTTCTCTATATGGCATTTCTCACTTACCACCATGAGTTTATATATGTGCTATGTATGTGTATAATTATTGTCATTTCTCCCTTCTGCTGGTTGTTTTGTTTT
The DNA here is from genome assembly GCA_004024805.1 of Geosciurus inauris. NCBI lineage: Eukaryota > Metazoa > Chordata > Mammalia > Rodentia > Sciuridae > Geosciurus > Geosciurus inauris. The sequence continues at coordinate 107,094 of PVHX01001744.1, forward strand.
GTTTTGGTACTGGTGATTAAACTCAGGGGCACTTTACCATTGAGAACCACATGCCTAGTCTTTTTTCATTTCTTATTTTGAGACAAGGTCTTGCTAAGTTGCTGAGGGTCTGACCTTGAATTTGAGATTCTTCTGCCTCAGCCTCCCAAGTTGCTGGGATCACAGGCTTGTGCCGCCACACCTGGCTGTTGTTAACTCTATGAGAACCAGGATAAATCTATCGTTTTTATTCACAGCTATACTCCAGCATGTAAGAGTGAACAAAAATGTTCAATAAATATTTGTTGAATAAATGAATACATGCATGTGAGCATGATGATGGATTCATTAATATTGCTGTGAAGAGGAATTATTAGTTAATGTTTTGAAACCCTTTAAGTCATGATTCTAAATTTGACAATTTCCTTATGACAGAAAAAGTCACAGGAAGGAAAGAAATTTGCCTTTCACCTTCTTCATTCCAGACAATAGTTTGATGAATCTATTTTTAGTTAAGTTCAGGCTTTCACCCTGTGCCTCTTGGAATATGAAAAATGTTGACTAGGCTTACACTATTCATATTAAAGGATTTTATTTTTCATTGCCATGAAGTCTATCTTAAATCTTTACCCTTCATAGTATTATCTAAATTATACTTCAAGTCTACATAAATTCATTACCATTTCCATCCCAGAAATTTTTCAGGAACTCCTCATTCCTTTCCTTCTTTGCCCCTATACCTACTCTCTGAAAAGTTAAAATAAGTGGATCCTCCTGATTCTCTCCCTGCAATTTCCTTTTTCTTCTCTAACCCTGTAGCTGATCTCACAGTCACCCTCACATCCTCAGAATAACAAAAAGACAAAAAAGTACTACTATAAAAATGGTACATCTTATGTAATCTTATTTAGGTGCCTCATGATGTACATCATTTTAATTTAAAATTGAGTTAAAATTGAAACAAAGCATGTTATTACAGAGTTAGAGGGAAGAAAACACTATTATTGAGCTAAGACACTGTGCCAGGCCCTGGAGCTAAGCACATTTATATACATTACATTAGTACCTTTCACAGATCACACAGCTCTGTAAAGGTCGATCTAATTGACCCCGTTTCTACAGTGAGGATACTTGGGCTGAGAGGTGTGATGACATGCTCGTGGTTGCACAGGTAGGTACTTTATGGCAAGGTAAGAATTTGAATCTTATTCTGATGCTAAGATCCAAATGTTTTTGTAAGATTAGGATAAATGTCCTGATAAAGGAATTAGGCTAAATTATCCCTAAGATTTCTTTGAGCACTAATAATCCATGTGGTGATATTTGCCTATGATTCTAGTAATTTGTTTTTAAAAAGCAACTTTAAATTAATATTCACTTTAATCTGACAACCAGTGATAAGCAAAGATAGGGAAAGTCATCTGAAAATCTCTAAGAAGAAAATAAAAGTATGATTCCAGGGATGGAAAAGTAAAAAGCCCTGTTCCTAATTTCTTTCAACCACATTCCAGATTTGTTCATGACAAGTGTTTGGAGTTTAGGTGACAAAATTTAGACAAATGGAGAAGCCAGGGTTTAATTTAATATCCTATCAAATATCAACAGTATGCACAGTATAAACTTGGATATTCAGAGCCTGCTTGTCATCAGAAAAGCATGCGATGATTACCAAATTAAGATACATAAGTATGCTTGTACCCTGCCCTTCAGCTTCAAAGCAGAGTTACTGAGGATCAAGACACCAACATTGTAGAGGTTGGTAATCCCAGTTTACTGGTGCAGGCCAGTGTGCTACCCAAATATGGCGATGGCATGCCCCAGGATTCACAGCCAAAGGCCTCTGCACAAAACGCTGGCTCTGGGAGGCCCACAGGTCACCTACATTGAGTTCCACACAGGCAAGCGAGCAAGTGGCCCATTCTTCTCATTTGCCAAATGTGCCTCTCATGAAATAAAAGTTCTCTCTGGTATAATCCCCAGCCTATTACCACCACTTAAAGAGAACCCTGGAATGTTGGAGCTTGAAGAACAGTTGAACTCATCTCATGTAGCCTCCTTGATTCATGTGACCCTCAGAGAGTCTTTCTGGAAATTTTAAAATTACATACAATTTTTAATTAGATAGAAACAGAATTTACTCCCTTTGTCTTAACTAGCTCTAATACATTCACCTTTGAGAGAAGGAAGAAGGAATACAGTGGGTATCAGTGAGATAAGCAATGGCATAGTCCCAGGAAAGGACCATCATCTTAGGCATGCCAGCCAGTTTCTTAGGTAACAGCACTTAACTCTGTTCTGATATTAAATAGAAAAGTCCAGCATAGCTAGGACTGCTGACCACTATCCTCTCCTATGACACGACACTCTAGTTCAACTTTCAAGAGTCGACTGGTCTGGATGCTGATCCGTAATGGAGGAGAGGACATGGGAAGAATGAAGGAACTTTGGTCTAAGGGGAGGGAGGGGGGAAGGGGCATGGGGACAGTAAAGATGGTGGAATGAGATGGACATCATAGCTCTAGCTTCAAGTATGACTGCATATATGATGTGATTCTACATCATTTACAACCAGAGAAATGAAAAGTTGTGCTCCATCTGTGTATAATGAATTAAAATGCATTCTGCTATCATGTATACTTAAGTAGCATAAATAAGTTTAAAAAAAAAGAATTGACTGGTCATTATTTCTAGGAGTGTTTGTAAGCTTCTCTTTTCCTGATGAATAAAAATGCCGATGATCGCATTGTGGTTTACTGAGCACTAAAGCTGTCTGTGGTCAATGGTTCTGGAACTAAGGGGAGCTGTAAGTTTGCCTATGGGGATACCTAACTCCCATGTTTCTCTCCTCTTAATAATGGAGTAAATGTTAGTTTATATCTTGTCCAAAGGGGTTACAGAAGGGAGAATTGTCTTCCTAAGTGTAAAGGGGAAGAGAGCTGATCACGCTCTCTCTACTGCTGGAGTCAGAGTTGAACTTTGGGAATAACTAGAACTTGGAATTTGAGTGTAACTCCCTATGGGATGTGCTCCCTTATTTTTATGGCCTGCAGACTCTGTTAGACTTGATCTGTTATCAAACAGAATCCAATATTATTTATGATTGACCCAAGGTGCAAGCTTTTCTTTATTCTATACTCTGAATATTTGCTTCTTGGCACCACACAAACTTCCCACCGGTACTAGAAATCCCCTTTCCTTTTGATTTCTTTCCCCTACCTTCTCCTCTGTCTCTGCTTAATCCTTTTGCAATGTCCTGTGTTCCAGCTGGCAAACCCTATTTCATACTGATCCTTGCTTTTCTCAGAATAGAGAACCTACCATACCAAAATAACCACCTTGTCTTGCTAATACCTATGGGCTCTCATGGAAGAACTTCTTGGAGTTATCAACTTTAAAGACATCTTACCCAGCAGAGGTGAGGCTAAGGGGAGACACAAGGCTGAAGCAGGCAGAAACTTGCAACACTAATCTTTATCTCTCGGGTAGATATGATAGTCTCTTCATATCCTTGCAGTTGTTTGTCATTGTCATTTACTGTCTATTCCTATCCCAGCAGACTTTGGGGACCACTCTAGTTTCATACTGTGTGGAAATGAGAGATGTATTTATCTCTGTCTTTTTAAAGTGACTACTGAAGAGAGAGGTTGTTCTTTAAATCTCATTCCTACCACTGAGTTTATGTACCAACACTTTAATTATCTGTGGCTCTGTCTGCAGGGATTGTTTAATAACAGTCAACAACCAGTTGTCCAGACAAAGATGGACCCTGGACAGTTGCTACTTAGGGGGGTTTTCATGTACATACAGGGGGGAACAGTGTCTTGGCAGACCTCCAAGAGCCACCAACATCTCTGTATTACAATTTCTTTTCCTTGGGAAGCTGATGAGAGTAACTGCCTCAGAACATGGCCATTATTCTTAAGTGAGTTATTGCAAGTATTGGTGTAGGCAGGCTATTTGCAAGAAAGAACTAGGATGTCCAAGTAAATGTTTAAAAAATGAGATTCCTGGAAACTGAGCTCTTAGGGGTTTACAGGCTTTCTCAGAAGAGGAAAATTATGCAAATATGGGCTGTTTATTCAGATATTCAATTTAAATTAATCTTTAAGTTCCAGAAATATAATGCATCTTTGTCTTTAAAGGTTCTACATGTATACATGTGGAGGACACTGCTGATTTTCATCTAGCCTTCATTCTTTCTTTCTTCCTAAGAGAATCTTTAAAAACTTTGTTTTCAGATATTTACCCCATCTTAAACCAGCCATATGCCTAGAGATAAACTGATCACACCTCCTGCTTCTGTAGTAATGGTAATCTTAGTGACTTCAAGGAACGGACTAATAGACCAATTTGGGCCAATGAAATATAAGGATTTTTTTCTTTTTAAAGGAGAATCTGGAGAGAGTTTCCCTTACTTCTAAGAAAATCAGCAAGAGGAAACACTATCTCTGGACATTGTTATATTGGATATGTTTTCTAAAAGTGTGGCAGCCATATTGCCCAATGTCTAGGGATGGGGCCAGCATGGAGGATGCCTGAGCTGAGAAGAGGAAACAAGGGCTTCTGCTACTACCATTGATTGGCTAATTAACAAGTCCTTAAGTCTCTCCACCTCTAAGCTTCCTGTTATGTAAGGTAATAAATACTCTCATGCTTAAGATAGCCTAAAACAAGTTTCAGCCCCTTATAGCTAAGACCATCTTAAATTAATCAGTATCCTGGTGCATACGTGAATGTGGGATGAACTAAAATAATCTAAATAGATTTCTTTTTTTTTTTTAAGAAAAATTTAGTCTAAATAAAATGTCCTCATTTCATTCAAGATGTGCAGAGAAGAGTGAGGGGAAGGGAGGGGTTGTGGGGACGGGAAGGAAGGTGGAATGAGACAGACATTATTACCGTATATACATGTATGATTACACTACTGGTGTGACTCTGCACCATGTACAGCCAGAGGAATGAGAAGTTGTGCTCCATTTGTGTACAATGTATCAAAATGCATTCTACTGTCATGTATAACTAATTAGAATAAAATTTTTTAAAAAGATATGATCCAAAAGAGTTGAGGGCAGGGATCAGGCTGAGAAAAAGATTTGGGCATTCAGTGTGAGATTTTCTTGTGAATATTCAGAACACCTTTTTATCTTCCATCTGTTGTAAAAAATTTTAGATCCAAACATTTGAAAATATATGGAGTTCTTTTTTTCCTTGGCCATTTGTGTGAGGAAATAAATTATTTTGTTCCATACCATTTTTCATGAGTTCTTTTCTTTCTTTCTTTTTCTTCTTCTTCTTTATAATGACTGCATTTTGCAAAATACTTATTCCTTGAATACTAATGAAGATCTGGGAAAATAAATCAGGGATATATTGTACACTATTCTGAATTTGATCTAGATGATACAATGCACACCACTCTGTAATTTCTTGTCTCAAACCAGAGGGCACCTTTATATTTTAATAATTCTGCTAATAAGCTACAGAACATTTCAGACCCAGGTAATGCTTCTCCTTGTCTCCCACAGGTCTCACTTCTCTCATTCTCTTTCTGTTCACAGAGCAGCTTCCTCTTCTATCTACTTCTCTATAAAATCTTTCTTCTTAGCTATTTCTCAAGGAGTCCAGCTCTCCCATTTCATCTTTGAAGACACTTTTTATTTTTTTAAAAAATATTTTAATTGCTGTTTATTCTTTATGTCAAATATTTAAAAGTATGTTTAAATCTTCATGAAAATTTTCTGGTATAATTATGAGTGTGAAAAGCATTACAAACTGTATTATTTCTCAAAATAGCATGTATCCATAGATTTAGTGTCATCTCAATATACAGAAAATACAGGATGCTCCAAATTTTAAGGTTAACATTTTCAAAGGATACATAATAAACATCTGTGATCAGATTATAGTCAAGTATAGTTTTAATTTCTATTCCTTAACAATTGATGGAAAATAATTATTAAAAATTTTAATTTATCTAATGGATTGTTTTTATTTGGAATGCTACTAGAAAGTTAAGGGTGGCAAAATACCTAGATTTTTTTTCAAGTTCTAATTTACGTTTTATGGTATAATTTCCATTTTATGCATTTTCCTTCTGAAAAATTAAAAAATGTGTCTCTTTACATTCTCTAATGTTTAAACTTTGATTTAAAGTTCTACTTTTAGAGAAATATTTTTCTACTTGCAGAATGTTTAGGAAATTGAAAAGGAAACAAGGAACAAAGTACCTTTAAAAACCCTATTTTTGTCCAATTCACATATACATTGGCATTGAAGAATCTTTTGAGGTTCAGTTTAAGTAAATAAAGAAATAACACAAATTGTTTTGGGAGTTAGAAATGGGTTGCTTCATGGTTAGCTCATGTCTTTCTTCTCCGCCTTCCTTTACAAAAGTCTGCCTAAATCAGACTGCTTGGGGGTGTATCTTGTGCTCCACATCCCACTCCCCCTGATATTAATAATGCACCTTATCATACAAAGGAGCAGAGATCCTGTTGTGAAGACAGTTTGTTTAACCCAGCCTTTAATCATAAAGCCATTCTTCCTGTCACAGCTGCGAACATCTCATGGAACTAATGTTTCATTTAACGCTCTTCGGGAGATATCACCCTTAATAAATCTTTTCATCAATCCAAATAGCCATTGGAGCTTTTCTGGGTTACAATGTGTGTAGCCACTAAATTGCTTTATTTATTTATTTATTTAGATGTTTTCATTGGAGACTGCTTGTCCCATGTCGCCATGAGAATCCTTATTGACAAAGCAGTACCACAATTGATGTTCCAGACCAAAAAGGACTGAATTTGATTGGGTATGTAGTTCTCTGAACAAACTTTCTAATTTGCTACATATATTCCAGGTCACTAACTTCAGAAGGTCAGGGAGAGTGAGGTTTGCACTGTCTTTTTACCCTATATCTATTTTGCTGGATGCTTCCTGTGTGCGGGTGGAGAATCAGTCAAATGAATGGTGTAAATTGAATAGTAATGATTATTTTAACAACACCAAGGAAGTTTTTCCCTCCTGGCAAAGGTTACCTTTAAGTTTGTTTTTGTCCCCTCGCATTGTTACACAAAAAGCATTCCAAGCTTGAGCAGAGATAGGAAACAAAGAAAGCTGGGCCACATGCTGACCTTCCTGCAGCCTTGAGATTCTGAAGATGCTGCTTGTTCACAGGAGCTGTCATTGCATGATCTATTGCCTGATAAAGAAAGAGAGTCTGTATTCTCTGACCCCAATTCTTTCAAGCCTGGAACAATGCTTCATATTAGAAATTTTAAATTGACCTATCAAGCTACCATTCACTTCCCACGTATATATGGGAAATGTTTCTCTATTTAAAATAAAATACTTAGATGTTCAGGTATTTTCTTTTTCTCATTCAAAATATGTAATTCATTTTGTTCCTTATGCTTTGCATACTTCCCTGATGACAGTCATCCCTTGAGAGGATTTTTGTGTTTTAAGGATCAGTTTCAATAAAGGATGCTGTTAATGACTTTTTTTTTTCCTTATTAAAAACACTGTGGCTGAAATCAGAAAAACTGGTAACATTTTCTTAGAGTTCTAGGTGTTGATTTTTAGGGAAGTGTTTTGAAATGAACCTAGTCAAAATAGAAGACATACCCCAAGATTACATTTTCTCTTTTAATTTTTCCATAGCATTTCATCATTAATTTAATGATAAAAAAAGAAAAATTAAATGTAAAGACAGAATTTAATTTTACCAATTAGTCTTCTTATAATTTCACAAATATGCCATCATTTACTTATACACTTACTCATTGACTCACTAACTCCACGAGCATCTATGGAGCACCAGAATTTCCCAAATGCATCTTCAGCTGTGATTGGATAGACGTGCTGCCTGTCTCATGACTTTAACCCCTCACCATTCCTGAGTTTTTATTCCTGTTATTCTCTTGGGCTATAAGGCCTTTCCTTCTACTCTCTGGGATTTAAACTCTATGAGTGATCCAAAGAGCAGTTCCAACCCTGTTCATTCTGCATCACCCTCATTGGCTGTACTTATTTAGAATCCTTCATCTGAATTCCCACAATACTTCCAGCCATGTAATTCAGTAACTAATTATATATAGTGTCATGTCATTTATCTGTACAATATTGTTTTCCTGTTGTACCCTTGTTATAAGTTCATTGGCCAAAGATACTTCTTTAATATCCTCCAGAGCAACTAGAAACAGTAGATGCCCAGGATTGTTGGTTTATAGATATACTTAGGGATTTTTCATTTTTTAAAAAGAGACGATTCAGTTTAAAAGAATAGGCTAATTTATTAGACTATCTACACTAAACTTTCAACCTTAATTTATTAGATATAACTTTTGGGAAGATTGCTTAAATAAATTTCTTCATTAGTTAAATGACAATAATAATGTCCCCTTCCCTGTAGTATGTAAGTTTGTTGTCAGAATTAAATGTACAATACATGCACAGAGGTATTAGGAATTTCATAGAAACTCATTAAATACCTATTACTAATATATTACTAATATACTATTAGTAACTTAGCTAAAACAATGCTTTTCTTTCCATCTAAAATATAGTTGTTGGAAAGAACATTACTATACAAGAGTGGGGATAGGGTAAATTAGGAAGAAGAAAACAATAAAAACTTTTAAATCAATACTTTGAATAAATCGCTGATGTATCAAATGCTGTCTAGATATTTGTTTCTCAGAGAATCTGAAATAACAGCTGCTTAATTGATAGTTTCTGAAATATTTATTTCCATATATATTTGAATTACACACGTGTGTGTGTATATATATATTTCAAGTATATATACATTTATACTTGAACCTCTGCTTAGTTCTATTGTTCTGATTAAGAAATTTTGCTAATTATGTCTCAGTATCTTTGTCAGGCGTTTAATCTTATATAATGGGAGATCTCAGTCAAATTTCCCTTTATGGGACTGAAGACTCCATAATTAAAATTAATAGACTGAACAACCATTAAAAAGCAATATTTTTTTTCTTTTTCATGGGAAGCAAGTGCATTAAGAAACATTAAGTCACACCAAGATTTTATGCCTTTTCCTTTGTTATTCAGCACAGGAAGAGGACAGGACCTGTAATGCTTGGACAACTCCCATGAGAAGAACCTCAGTATTCAGAAATCTGCTTATTTATAGTTTAATATCTCTACTAGAGACTAAAGATAAGCTTTCCTTTAATAGCTTAATTGGGGTTAGGAACTGTGTTTGGATGTCAGCTAAACCTATGTCAAATAAGATAAGAGTTTTATCATCATCTAAAGCTCATGACTTCTGCTACTACTAGTTAAGAAAAGGGAGAAACTACTTCTTCTCTTTGCAGCATTTTCCTTTTGGGTCGAGAGTTTGTCTGTGGGGTATCCCATGCTGTCCAAGTCTGTTTCCCAACTTAAAGATCCTGCACTTTGGATGAGCACCTCTGCAGCTGAGAGGTAGAAGCAATGCAAATGCTATTTGTGTGTCTTGTATAGGGTAAAGGAGTAGAAAAGCATCCTTTGCTTTTTATCTCTTGATACAGCCTGTAACTTTTATTGTGTGACATTTTAAAAAAGCACAGCAAAAGGCTAGCCCAAAGCGGGGGAGTTGCTATTCACTTTAGCGTGTTTCTAAAATGCCTCCATTGCTTTCATTTCCCACAGAATGAGCCCCTCATCCCCTTCAGCCACCTTGTAGATACTGCTCTTTAACACAAACACAGTCTGTTAGAAAATTAGGATTTTGGAAGAAGAATTCGTGGTTAAATCTGTGTAGATAATGTCAGTAGGCTGCTTTAGAAATTGGAAGAGTTGATACATTTCTCTATATTTCTCTCAGAGGGTGTGGAAAGTTGTTTTAGCTATTTGTTTTTGAAGCACCAGCTTTTCTTATCCATGAACCATCCAAAGAAGAGGTAAGTTGAAGCTCAATAACTTATCTGCTTTGGAAATTCTATGAAAAATGTGTAATTCAACTTTGATGATGTGGCAGTGAAGAAATCTAGAGAAGGAGTGTTTTTGTTTATCTTTAATTTTAGTTACCACTACCTAACAATAATAATGTATTTTGAATTTCCTTCTCTTTAAATAATAAACTATTTATTTTGTTGTGCCAAGCCTGAATGAGATGATGTAATAAAAATAAGATAAAACAATATTCTTATAATCTAATTGATTCTGTCCACATGCAACTATATGCTGAACACAATGTGCCTATATTGTGATCTGTGTTGTTGGGCTCCCTTACTATCATACCTAAAGACCCCTTTGACTATGTAAGAAAAATGATGCTTTAAAGAACTGAAATCTCTAAATCCCATTAGGTTCTTCAAAAACAGCTAAAACACCAACAGAACATATTTACCTTTCTCTGAGAGAGTCGAAGATTTATCTGTAAAAAATGCTGCATGAAGAAGATGCTCACTAAGTATTTGTCAACTGTCCTATTTGTCCAGCATTTAAAAAATCAAATTATGAAGGCATAAAACAGTCGACCTTTTCTGTGATCACAGCTCTCTTTTCTTTTTAAAATTCTTTCATCTTACAATAAGATGGCATCTGGACACATTTTCTTATGATGTTTTGCAGATGGCACAGTGTTATTACCATAGATTAAAAATGCAGATTCACAGGCCCCCCTCCAGATCCACAAAATCTGGAACTTTAGGAGGTGGGGTCCTACGATGAATGCTTTAACATGCCTTTTGGAGGACTCTGGGGAACACTGAAATTTAAGAAAATGCTGGTCAGATGCAATCTGTTCATCTTACAGTAACAATACTAAGACTGGAACTACCTGGGCTCTCTTATTCTATGTTCTTTCCAAGCTTTCCTATCACACTTGGCTTCAAACTCTTTCTATATGCTGCTGCCTTCTAAACTCACATTTCTAGACTTTTTCCTAAGACCCATTTATCCCACTGCCTACTTGACACCTCCACTAGGATCTTTCACAGGTACCTCACATTTACAGGTACAGAGCAACCCCTCACCATCTTCCCTAGTGTTAAACATCTCAGCAAATATGCATCCTTTCACCCAGCTGTTCAAATCATAAACCCACAAATCTTCTCACCTTCTCCCTCATCCTCCTTTATTTAATTCAGCCAACGACAGCTTGACTCTGAAATAGCTCAAAATAACTCTCTCCATTTCTACTGCTGTGAGCCCAGTGCCAACGTCATCAGCCTCTCACCTCCTTGGTTTCCAGTTCCTCTCTGACCCTTCCCGTGCTTTTTCTAGAGAGGAGCTACAGGGATGTGTAAAACCTGGTCACATTAGTTCCATGTTAAATGTTTTATAAGTTTCAGTTGTACTTAGGGTAAAATCCTAAATCCTTCAAATCGCTTTACTCAATTGAAGATCCAGTGTCTCTGCCTATTGCATCTCCCAGGTCTGTCGTAAATAAGACAGACCCTTCTCGGTACTTTAACAAAGATGGCTTTTTTTTTTTTTTGGTACTGGGGATTGAACTCAGGGGTACTCAACCACTGAGCCACATCCCCAGCCCTATTTTGTGTTTTTTGTAGAGACAGGGTCTCACTGAGTTGCTTAGCACCTCGCTATTGCTGAGGCTGGCTTTGAACTCGCGATTCTCCTGTCTCAGCCTCCCAAAGATCTGGGATTATAAGTGTGAGCCACCGCGCCCGGCAAGATGGCTCTTTTTTTAACTTGAAAATTTTTTGATCTACTTTCTACTCAGCTCCTTCCCAACTCCCAAGACCAGCTTAACTCAGTAAACCTCAATGCTGGCCACCAATTAGAATCATTTAAGAGAAATCTTAATAAACAGTGTTACTGGGGTCCTTACTCTTAGAGACAGTTTCTTGAATCCAGCATAGGGTCCATCATTCATACAGCTTTTAAAGCTCCCCCCAGTAATTTTAATGTGCAAAATTTAGAACTCTTGGTTTAAATGTCACTTTCACAGAGAGGCCTTCTCTAACTCAGTCTCCTTGTTAGAATCCCTAGTCAACTACTTTTTTGTTTGTAATATTTGTTGCACATTAATATGATAATGTTTAATACGTGCTATCCCTGCTCTATTGTAAGGTTCATGGGGGGAGAGCCCCTTCACCTTTGTTTACTTCTAACTCCAATAGCAATACTGACACAGAGTTGGTGCTTCTTTAATTATTGTGGAATAAATTAATAAATTAATTTACAAGATTTTAAAGTTAGCTCATGGCAAGTCCTAGACTAAAACCAACCTATTCTGATCTTTGATTCTACTCTCTTAAATGAAGAGAATCCAATAGCTTTTTGACTCTTACTTGCCCACGGTGGAACAGTTCTAACCCAGCCCAGTACGTGGTGGTGGAAGATGATGTGGGCTGTTTGTCCTGCTCCTTTTAATGGCAACCAAACCAAATGGCTATATCCTGATTCATTCCTGAACCCTAAACTCCATATTGGTCCCAGCGACTCCTCAGGACATCCTGGACTCTCGTAATAGGATAAGTATTATTGACTTTTTGTGAGACTTACATATACTTTGACATGAATTTCTGTGCTTCAGATACAGAGGGACAGGAAAGAGAACTAGTGTCGGATGGTCACCTTGTTCATGTTCACATCAGTACTATTCTCCTCTTCCATGCAATACTTTATGTTAAAATTCTGTTGAATATCATTAATAGACACCTATACCCAAAGGGAAAGAGAACATTCAACCAGGGAGATAGTAAGGAAAGCTCAAATCCATGCCGCTTCTTTTCTTCACAGAAGTTACAGTTTGTTGGGATGAGCTAAAATGAGGGATTCTTAGTGAAGACCCTCAGGCTCAGCAAAGCTCAGCAGGGCTCCTCATGACTCCCACTTCCCCAGAGAAACAAGCTTAGTTGGTGGTCCCGATATTCTACCTGTCCAAGGAGAAGTCTTGCCACATCCTCCTCCCAAGAAGGAGTTTGCCAAGCCTCCTTACTTCTGATCATGTCACCTGGAACTTTACATTTTGGCAAGCCTTATCACCTGAATCAAAGATTCAGATATTGCTGTGGTTCAAGTATGCTTTGTCCCCACCAAAACTCATATTGAGGCTTGGTCCCTGGTGTAATGGTGTTGAGAAGGGATGAGGCCTTTAAGAGGTGAATAGGTCATGGGGGCTCCACCCTAATGAAGGGATTAATGAAGTTCCCAAGGGAGTGGGATAGTTCTCAGGATACTGGATTAGTATAAAGCAAGTCGGCTCCTTTGTTCCCTCTTTAACACATGTGTTTCTCTTCTGCATGTGTCTGCTTGCCCTTCCACCGTAAGTCACTCACCAGAAGCCAAACAGATGCTAGTGCTGAGCTCTTGGACTTCACAACCATGGGACACAACAAACTTCTCTGTTTTATAAATAACCTAGGTTCAGGTATTCTGTTACAGTAACAGAAAATAGACTAATCTAGATAGAGAAAATGTACAGTTTCTAACATTACCTCCAGTTTCCTCAGGCTTCCTGAACTACAAATTATATAGACTGGGATTCATACATGCACAGGCACATTGTAGCAACATAAGGAAGTCTATCCTATGGACCTATATAGTCACATCATGCATTATTTTAAGGCCTTGATATAAATGATTGCAGCCAGTCTGACCACGGCTTACTACACTCTCAACATAAAAATCTTCTCTGTAGTTTTCATACCTAGAAAATTAGCAAATTTGTGCTCTGGGCAAAACACTCCTTTGTTCACCCTAAAATGAATACCCAGTTGGCAATAGTTGATGAACAAACAGGCATTAATAGTGGACATTTTTTATTATTCAAGGAGTCATGGTGCTTCTATTTTATGAGAAAGGAATCTGATGTAGTCAGTTTTTTCACCTCTGTGACTTGGGAACCAACCAGAAAAACTATAAAGGAGGAAAAGTTTATTTGGGGGCTTACAGTTTCAGAGATCTCAATCCATAGATAGTAGGCTCCATTCCTTGGGGCTCAATGTGAGGCAGACATCCTAGTGGAAGAATGTGGCAGAGGGAAGCAGCTCACACAGTGATCAGCAAGCAGAGAGAGACTCCACTTGCCAGATACAAATACATACCCCTAAGCCACTCCTCCAATGAACAACTTCTTCAGTCACACTCCACCTTCCCCGAGTTATCACTCTGTTAATCCTATCAGGGATTACTTCCCTGACTAGGTTATGGCTATAACCCAATCATTTCTCCTCTGAACCTTCTTGTATCGTCTCACACATGAGCTTTTGGGGAGCACCACATCTAAACCATAACAGAATCTAAGCTCAGTGGCTAGTGCTATGCTATCTTATCAACCCCAGTCCTGAAGACTTCCCTACAACATGTTATTAACTTATATCTGGTTGTTCTTAAATCAGATTCACAAATTTTCCAGGATAGCCCTGATTTTAAATTCTTCGTTAATGCTTTAAAACCTCACGATGTCACAGAAATTCCAAAATTTTGGCAATAACAAATGGAATGACACAAGTGAGAGGATGACAAGAAACAGAAGGACCATGGCACTGGGTGTAGGATGTTTTCCCTGTTTTCCTAGCCATGCTTTCTGCTGATGCTTCCATGGGCAATTGTTGCATTAGCCTGTGCAAGGAAAAGCTGAGTCACTGATTCAAGGTGATAAGGAGGGCACTTTCCAAGTGTCATTGAAGGCAGTTACTCTGCCACAGTGCTAGTGTTCTTTGTAGTATGTTCAAAAGAAATTATATTCCATTTTAATGTCAAAAGGAGTGTAAAATAAATCAAGAAAACATGTTCTTTCAAGTCAACTAGGTAAGTCATACTCCATTAAAAAACTAACCAGTAATCACAAGTGATACTGTGCACAAGGTTCAAGTGAGATAGATATTGCTTCATTGAGAATTTGATATGAATTTATGTACTCTAAGAAAAATCTATTCGTTTTAGGGTCTATTAATTTGCAGGTAGAAAAATATATTTTTTAATTCAAGTAGGGTTTTATTACCTTTAAAGGAAATGATCTTCTAAGTAAACATGTTCTTAAGTTATATTTTATTGAGAGTTTATAAGCAGAATGAGGTGAGGAGAAAAGCTAAAACCCAGAGAGAGTTGAGAATATGAAGTCATTTAGCATGAGAACATTATTCCAAATATCAAGAAATTATGTGAATTCACTGCCTTGTTATGTACAGATGCTATGGCAGGCAGGCCAATTTCCCTAATTAATAAATTTTAGACATAAGAAGCACATGTTCCTTGAAAAATATTCGTAATCCAAGTAAAATGCATAGACACTTGCCAAGATTTGCGGAACAAAAAAACAGTTTTAAAAAGGACTTAAGTCTTTAAATCCAGTAAGATACCAATGTTACTAGTAATGAAATAACTGAAATTATGATCTAATTTTAAATGATCATTAGATTGTTGAATTTTATGTTGCATTTTATATCATCTTATTTTTTCAGGAAAGTGTATTTGTTCATGTGTTTGATGTGATTTATACTCTTGCATGATCATATTACTTTACCAATTAGGAAAGTATTATGTTAATAGTTTATCTCAAATTTTGTCATGAAACATATAGATGATAAATAACATGATAAAGTTCTATTTTGGCCCCAGTTCTGCATTAAAGTAACTAAATTTTTTTATTTATTGGGAAGTGGGTTTTTCATCCCAGAGAGTTCATTGTATGGACCCTGCTTATCTGCTCTGGGGAATGCCTAAAGAGTTGGCATTTTCAGGCTTAGGTACCAGGTTATTTACTAAGTTCTAAGTACTGTGCTATATGTTGAGCAGAAATGTCTAGGAAGAGGTCCTGAGGTAGAGCTGTATCTTATCTAATGAGGAGGGCAGACATGAATACAATAACACATTAAGAAAGGGTGTGGGTACCAATATTAAACTATGTAATATTAATTTGGGAACAAATACAAATAAAGTTAATACTGATTTAGAGAACCTACTAAGTGCATGTCATCTGGTCAAAACAATGCATAAATAATATAATCTTGCTATTCCCATGCTGTCAAGTAGTATGTCTTGCATACAGCAAATGCTCAATTGTTGGGCTAAGTTAAAATCAGTACAGGCACTTGAACCATCTTGCTGTGGGAGGGTTATGCAGAAAGAGTCTTGGTTTTCAAGATGAATACCTCATAGCTTTGTTTTCACTCAGGGGACTAAATCACAAAAGCAACAAATTAAGCTTAAATATTCAGGAGGCGGATTTCCTTTTAAGGTTTAAAGAGGTTTGGTGGGGGTTTTTTTTGTTTGTGTTTTTGGTTTTTTGGGTTTTTTTTTTTGGTTTGTTTGTTTTTCCAAAAGTTGCTGCCTAATGTCTGTCAAGGGAATAGGCAGATCTTGAAATGACATTATCCAGGAGAAACTGGAAATACCATGTGCCTCCAAATATATTCCTCTATTTTACTTAAAATTCTACAACTGAAGAATAACTTCTTTGCTAAACTATCCATACTTTTTGAATATCAAAGTCCCTGGGATGGCTCACACATCATTCTGTCATGAATTGTAACATCATGAGGGTAAGTTTTTGTTTTTGTTTGTTTCTTCCAGAACTCTTCTTTTTTTTAGTACAAAGTTAGTGAGATATAGCCAAGAAAGTTGCAAATGTTCCCAAAAGGAAGGGGCCATGGGTTTGGGCCTATGTGGAACATTAAGGGGTGGACTCAAAAGAGAAGACTAGGGTTCTAAAAGAGGAAAGAAAAGGCCTATTTCCCAAACCTCACAGGGACTTTTTTCTAAGTTCAAACAGTGCTACATCATGTGGTTTAATAAATCTAGTCACTGTATTTTATCAACCTAAATCCTTCCAATCACTTTAATTGAAATTAAAATTTAATTAATTGAAATTGAACCCTATGGCTAAAAGGCAGGTCAGCATCCCTTGTGCAGGTCAGACTTTGAGGCTGCCTGCAGGAGGAGAGATGTTGGTTAATGACAGAAACACTGGATCAACCATCCATAGTTACATTGGGGGTTCCCAGAAGCTGCATTCCATACAAATAGAATACGATGATTCTCCAAAGCAACAAAGGTCTAAAGTATAAAAAATAGCTCACTGTCCCTTTTTCATTCATTATTACTAATGATAATGTATATTACTTTCAATGCTGAGAATAAAATATATTGTTTATATCACTAGTTAACATTTATTAAATGCCACCTACCTACCTTGTGTGAGGCCTGGTGGCAGCGCCTGTCACGTAGAATCCTATTTGATCTTTACCACTGAGATGCAAATCAATTAACCTAGAATCCTGTATACAGTCAACATGAAGCAGAAGCAGAATTCAAAGGACAGTTATAGCAGAAGACAGAGCTCTCGATGTATCTGTGATATCACTGTCAGAAAGGGATAGAAGACAGACAACTGGGGGCCTTCACCTTTAACGTGCAGGTGAAGGGCCTCCCCCTTTGTGCAGGCCACCTATTGAAAAATATCTCTACAGCTAACTTCTTTTTTTCCTATAATTGTGTTTCTTTTTGGCTGTTTGAACCATTCAAAGGAAGTGCTATAATAACAAGAAGTGTTTGTGTTTCACTTTTGCTGTATTTAAACTCAATTTTTTTAAAAAAGAGACAAAATGAAATTCTTCATCTCCTTAATTTGATTATATTCTGCCTATCAAAATATTTATATGAATCTCAGTAAAATATGAGTGAGTGTTTTTATGGCACTTGATTTTACAGAGTCTCCTGGAGCTCTTTGGAATGTCTTGCTTTATATATTTTCTGGATTATACATCACCACAGTGCTGTCCTCCTGTTGTCTCATTCATCTTAATAATTTAAAGATCTTCCAGTAATTATAGCTTAGAGATATGCTTTCAGTTAAAGTTTAAGCATCATAATAGTTTCACTCTTCTATTTTAACCCTTTGAGAAATAGCTATACTTGATTGTGCAGAATAACCACTGGAATTCCCAATTCTAAAAGGTAGAATTCCCAATTCTAGCTTCTCATTCTATCATCATTCTATCATTCTATCATCTATTTCTATCATCTATTTCTTTCATCTATTTCTATCATCTATTTCTTTCATCTATTTCTATCATCTATTTCTTCATTCTATCATCTTGACAGATGGCTCATCCTCAGTGTTCCCATGTGTAAACTGAAAACGTCAGACCTGGTAAATCACCAAAGGCTATCTGATGGGTTTCATCCTGTCCTCTGAATTTAAGATACTTGTGAAATCCGTTTAGAATTACTCCCACCATTGCAATCCATTTGTTAGCACCAGGAATCTAAAATAGGGGGGCTGGGATTGTGAATCTAAAATAGTGGTAGAGTGCTTGCCTCACATGCGTGAAGCACTGGGTTCTATTCTCAGCACCACATAAAAATAAATTAAAACAAAACAAAGATATTGTGTCCATCTACAACTAAAAAAATATTTTAAAAAAGAATCTAAAATAAGCTCGTTTTAGGAAATGAGATACAGCAAGGAAGACTAGGGCTCAGACACCTATCAACTCTAATTCACACAGAAATGGGCTTAAAATATTATAATTCAACTTTAAGTCCAAATTTCCTCAATCAATTCTATAGTTTTGTCCTTGACTAGAATTTTGCTAGTGTAAGGAGTCAGGACACCAACCTTGAGTTGGTTTTGGACTGAAGACAGTTATTTGACAAAATTGTCTACATTTTGGTGAGTGTTGCTGATACTCGAGGTAAGCAAACTTAAAGGCACTGTCATTACAAGTGGGCCATTAACTAGCTAAAGGCCTTTGTTTGTTCTTCTATTTGGTGATGATTGAAAACTATAAGAAATCCAGAAGAAAGATGAGCTAAGAGCAAGCAACTGAAGGATTGGTTAATTTAGATTGCAATCCAGAACATATTTTTTTATTTCAAATGATTTAAAAATTTATATGAAAAATTTTAACATGAAGAAAACCAAATTAGATTAAAAATAAGTCCCAAATTAAATCATAGGTGTTATCCTTTATGTGAAACGATAATATGACTGATCTCTCCAGTTACTAAGAAACTATTAATTATGAACAGTTTCTGAGTATCCACATTGTATATTGCTCTGTGTTAGAATGTACATAATCAGGAAGACATTATCTCTGGGGATATACACAGAAGAGGGCTTGCTGGGTCATATGGTAGTTCTATTTTAATTTCTCTAGACACTTCCTTATTGTTTTCCATAATGTCTGCATAAGTCTAAATTCCCACCAGCAAGCACAAGGGTTCCCTTTTCTCCTTTCTTCGCCAACACTTGCTGTCTGCCTTTTTGATAAGACCCATCTAAAAAGGTTTGAGAGGATAATTCATTGTGGTCTTGTTTTACATTTGATGTTAGATTTTGAACTTTTTTTGTATAGTTCTTGGCTCCTTTTTTTATGTATTCTTTGAAATGTCTATTCAAGTTTTTTTTGTTTTTTGTTTTTACTTATCTTTTAATCAGGTTTTTTTTTTTTTTTCTGTTATTGAGCTCTGTGAGTTCTTTATGTATTTTGAATGTTAACCCCTTACTGGATATATGCTTTGCAAATATTTTCTCCCCATCAGTAAGCTTTCCTTTGTTGATTGTTTCCTTTGCTATACAGAAAACTTTCAGTTTGATGTAATCTCATTTATTTATATTTGTTTTTGTAGCCTGAGATTTAGGTATGCTATTCAAAATTTCACTGCTGAGACCCTGTGTTTTGTTCTGGGAATTTTATGATTTCAGATCTTACATTAAGTTTTGAGTTGATTTTTGTGTATGGTATAAGATAAGGATCAAAATTCATTATTTTTCAGATAGTTATCTCGTTTTTCAGGAAATATTTAATGAAGAGACTATCATTCCTTTATGCATATTTTCTGTAAGTGCCAACTTTCATTTAGTTCCTGACATGGGTTTCACACTCATCTCCTCCCTAATTTCCAGATTCTAGTTACCTTCAGTATCATAACTAACTAGCTTGCCCTAATCAGGTGTGTTATAGGTTGAATCATGTCCCTCTCAAAATTCATAAATCGCAGTCCTCACTCCCAATACTATAAAATGTGCCTTTATTTGGAATAGTGTCCTTGAACATGTAATTAATTACTATGAAGTCATAATAGTGTGTCCTAATTCAGTATAACCAGTTCCTCTATGAAAAGGGAAAATTGGACACGGAGACATAAATTCAGGGGAAACACATATGAAGATGAAGATACAAGTTGAAGATGAAGCACAGAGATTCTTCTATAAGTCAAGAAGTGCCAAAGATTACCAGAAATCCACCAGAAGCTAGGCAAGAGTCAGGGAACAGATGTTCTTCCATAATCTTCAGGAGGAACCACCTCTGCCAACACTTCCATCTTGAGATTTTCAGCCTCCAGAACTGTGAGGCAGTACACTTCTGTTGTTTAAGTCATCCGGTGTATTATCCAGGGCTCTTCCAAGAAACATTCCCAATAGAAAACATGTAGAAAGAGATTTACTGTGTGGCTTTGGCTCATGTTATGACAGAGGATGAGGACTCCCACAACTTGCCTTCTACCACTGAAAATCTGAAAAGCAGTAGTATACTTTCTGTTCAAATCCAAATCCCTGAGAACCAGGAGTGCTGATGAATAGCAAAATTGAATTGTCCCAGTTTAAGCAGAGAGAAATTTCTCTTCCTTTGTCCTCTCCAATTCAGACCTTCAATGGATCCGATGATGTCCACCTACACTGGTGAAGGCAATCCCCTTTACTCCATATTCAGATTCAAACGTTAAACTTCTCCAAAAACTCCCTCATGGGTGTACGTAGAAATAATATTTTACCAGCTAGCTATCTGGGCAAAACTCAGCTGGTCAAAATGACACATAAAATTAACTATCACACCTGGTTTGTGGTATGCTTTTATGGCAGGCCTAGAAAACTAATAGGAACCCAAGGGTCTCTTATTCCTCCACTCATTCTTTGAATGTCCTCATACTTCTTCCTTTCTTCCACAAGAACACTGGGAGGATGTAGAGGAGCATAGAAACTCCCCTAGTCTCCAAATGCTGATCCTTGATCATCCCATGTGTCTTCTTTCAGTGTTTTATTATAACAAGTTTTTTAAAAATTTGGTGATTAACCAAAACTCTTGTCCTTAAAGCATCCTGACTATTATAGTTTGGGCCTGGGATGTCCTCCAATGCCTACTGCATTAAAGGTTTGGTCTCCAGATGGTGGTGCTGTTGGCGGGTGGTGAAATTTTAGGAGGATCTAATTGGAAGAATGGGCCACTGGGTAGCATGTTTTTGAAAGTATTATTTATTTATTTATGTATTATTTATTTGTTTTTTTGTTTTGTTCCTGGCTCTTGGTATATCTCTTTCTCTGTTCCTTCTTCTTTGTCCTCTCCCTCCTCCTTCTCCTTTTCTTCTTCCCTTCCTACTCCTCCTTCCCTTCCCCCAACCCCCACCCCAGGATGCCACAAGGTGAGCAGATTTTCTCCACTACACCCTTCTGCCATGATGTTCCTGTCTCACCACAGGCCTAAAAGCAATGAAGCTGACAGACCATAGACTGAAATCTCCAAAATTGTGGGTCAAAATAAATCTTTTCTCAGATATTTTGTCACAGTAACAGAAAGCTGACCAACACACTGACTTTTGCATCTTCCATGACACATATTTTTGTGATACAAAAATTTGCTAGAATCTAATGTTATCTAGATCTTTGTCTGCAGTTATCCATTTATTAGTATTAGCAAGATGGTCTTCTAATTTAAGAACTATTTGTAAACCATCCAAATATGCAAGGAATTGTTTTATACTTATACATGTCTTTCTAGAAAAAATTCAGATCCCCATCTAAGCTTAAACACTTTGGATTTTTTAAAAAAATATACTATAATTTCTTGAAGTGATTCCAAAAACAAAATATTCCAAAAAGCAAATTTATATGTATTACCTCACTTAATCCTCACAAATTATGAAGTAGGTTATATTATTTTACTGAAGAAAGTGATTTAAAATCATTAAGTAATTTACTCAAAGTTATCCAATTAGTGTTATATTCAGGATGAAAAGATAGGAAACATTTTTTGAGTTCCTCCTGATCACATATCAGTGTTAGGTGTTTTCTTAGGTTATCTTATTTAATTTCACTTAATTTTTTGGTAATCTTGACCAAAACTGTGAATAAGGTATCCTCATATCTTTCTTCCAGATCATACAACAGGGATGTGGAAATTTTATGCTTTATGTCTTGTTCATAGTGCCAATAATTTAGGGGACAATATTCGAGGCTTATTTTTGGAATGTGTTTTCCCTTCCAAGTTAATCATACTGACCGTTGCCTCTTCCTTAGTCTTGTCTTTTTCTCAGTCTTCCCCATGATGTTCCTTATCCACTCTATAATTAAAGCCCCACCTAACAGTTTAGAACAAGCTGATCTCTGCAAAGGGCAAATTTAGGAACTGCTTCATCCATGGCTGAGTAGCTCTTTAAAGGTTGACGTGCTACTTCTTGGGTTCTTATCTTGGTTCCAGATATCAAGTTCATGTTTTTTTTTTATTCCTTGTAACTAGATTCCCATTTTAAGTGATATATTAAATGATTAGGCCTCTGGTTTGATTTCTACACTCTAGTATGTTCCTTGATAGCATAAAATTTTTCCGAATATTAGGTTTTTGGGTTTTTTTTTGTTTCAGCAGATTTTGTTTCTACTGGTAAACATCACTTATTTTTAATCATTAGAGGTTCAAACAAAGGTTTATGAACTTCCTTAAGAGCCTTCTGTTGATTACACCATAAAAGAGACACACTGCACATTCTGTTTATCCTCTTCTGACTGAGTGAAGTGAGAGAAATCCTCACCACTGAAGAAATTTGGTTCCAAAAACAAACATCATAATAGACTAAGACACCAGAGTGGGGAGAGAGTCAAAGATCTAACTACTTGATATAGGATACAAGTTGCAATGTTAACAGTTATTTATATTGTCAACCATTTTCAAATATAGTGTATTAATAGAAATTAAAAGAATAATAAGGCTGACAGATCAGGAAATGTTTGCTATTATAAACATAATTTATTATTTACAATTCCCAAGAGAAGGGTGCACACCCAGACACAGGAGTCCACATGGAGAAGTCCCAGGGTTCATCAGGAGAAGGTCCAGGGAGAGGGAAAAATTGTGGGCAAAAACCTTATGGTTTTCATGGGAAAGATGGTATAAGGCAAGGTAAGTAGAGTAGGACTGGCTAGTTTTAATAATTTCATGAGCTTTGGGACATAGGGGCCACTTCTAGTTGTCTGGTCCTTGAGTCCCTAATTACCTCTAGTTAATTACCTGGAGGTAATAGGATGGGTAGAGAGTGGCCCCTACTGTAAAAACTCAATGAAGGAGGTTCTTGGGGTTGGGACACTGGATTGTTTGGTTTGCATTTGACAGGTAAGTTTTTTTACTATCTCTATAATGGACTAGCCCTGGGAAGAACAATCCCTCTATGGTGTCAATGGATCACAATACAAAAAATTTAAAAACAGTTAATTCAGCAACAAAATGACCACTGAGCTATGGAATAGTGGATTTTTTTAACATTTGAAAATTAATTTTATTTGAATTACTGATATTTATGAATTATAGTCTATACATCTTTTCATTTTGATACTTAAGACTATTTTAGAAGAGAATATGCCTTTTTATGAACAAAGAAGTGCTTAAGAATTCAGACTTTACTTTAAGAAGCACCAAAAATTACAGTGAAGTATTATTATTCATTTAATAAACTTATAATATGCAGCACCATTACAATGTTTGAACATGATATGCAAATTTTATGGTATGTTTTTAAAGATATATGTAATTGTTGGTAATTGTATTACATAACAATTGCCATGAAAAGTAAGCATTTTGCATAAATGCTTAAAGGTTTGAGTCGCATTAACTGAGACTTTAATCGGTGTATGAGCAATGAAAGAAAAGAAAGGTTTTGACCCTAGAAAATAGGCTATTATGGAGAATTCGTCCTCACTGTGCCCAAATCTGATCCCTGAATCTTCAACTTTGATCCCAGTCCCCTCAACTGTGACCCCAGTCCTCTTCTCTGTTCTAGGGGAGTTTTTTCTGACGATGTTGTTGTCCCATGTCTTCTTGAGATGCTTCCCGGAAGCACAAACGGAAAAGAAAGCTAAAGCTCTATGGATATCATGGAAGAAATACTTTGTTCTGTGGTCTAAACTGCCAATGTACTTTGATTAACTACTTCTCTTCAGACCCCACCATCCACATTACTGTTTATAACTTTCTATTTTAGGAACCCAGAGCTGACTCATCAAGGGATCAAACATCAGAGGCTATTGCTAGCCAGTGGTCCCTAACACATGAATCTTTCCTGTGCCCTGTAAGAGAGTTTATGTCTACTGACCCCAACTATATTTTTGTGTATTCCCCATCTTTCCCAGGATGGACCTAATTCAAATGTCCTCTAAATTTAACTTTTTGCTCATCCAGAATTTGAGAGATGTTTATGTAGACAGGAAACCTCATGATCATTTGCAACCTTCCAGAACCCCACTTCCAGAAAGGCCATGCCTCTTACATATTTTTGAAGCTCGGAAAATATTACAAACTGCTTGAAACCACAGATTATGCTTCAAAGGAATAGATTTCAAATTACACACACAAAAAAAAGCAAAGAAAGCAAAATACATATACATCAATGAGTTTCAGGCTCAGAGTCAGAGAATTGGTTTTAAGTTCTAATGCATAGGAGATTAACAGACCAAACAATTGCTTATCCTAGATGAATTATCCTCATCTATAAAATGGAGGAAAACAATGTAATAATCAAATAAGATGAAAAATATTTGATTACTACTCACACTGTAAAGAGCTGGAGAGGAAGCACCCAGAAGGAAACACTCCAGGTTTCTGTTTGGCTTCAAATTTTTGTTTAACAAAAAACTTGTAGCAAAATCTTGAAGGGGAAAAAGTTCCAATGTTTGCTTTTTAAGAAAATTGGGCAAGACAAGGGGTTCAGGGCCAATATTCATAATGAATCATGAGTAGAAACAATTGTGAAGAAACAGATTACTTGGTGAGGGCTTTAATAAAAAGAGACAAGGAGAGTCTATCTCTGCAGATGCTGGGAAGCAAGAAAGAGAAGAACAGGAAAGTAACAGTTTAGAGACACTAAGAGCTGCATTTACCCAACAGTGCCACACAGGGAAGGTAAAGTTGTTACAGTAAAATATTTCAACAAGGAATTGCATTAACAGTAAAGATTTTGCTTTTTGTTTACCTCATTTGCGCAGATAAATTTCCAAATTGCTGTGCTAAGCATTGTTTTGTTGTAAATTAAACTAAACAATCCCCTTATAAATATTTAAAAGAAATCACCAAAGTATGCCTTAATATAGCAGTACACATATTAGAGAAAATTTCTATATTCATAAATATAGGACAAAAATATTTAAACATGCTTCAAATCTTCCAGAACTATATAAGTGCTACAATAGCTTTAAATACATGTTATCAATTTCTGGAGCAAGAATTTCAATACAAAAAAATACAAATGGTATTTAAAACAGAAACATCACTCAACAAAAGAAATGAGTTACTTCAAAAAAGTAGACTACGAAAATAGAAAGCTCACACACACACACACACACACACACACACAAATATCTTCGTATACATGTATACAAACTATATATGTCTATATAAACAACTATATAAAGATACAGGTATCAATATTGCATGAATATCTAAGATATAAAGTATGAAATTTTTTCCAATTGCATGTTTACAATGCAATTTTCAAGAACAATTTTTTCTTTATAAAGAAGCACTTGGATAGGTATTTGAACAATCTGCCCGAGAAAAGGCAGCAATAACTACTCTATTTTTGGGCTGGGGAGACTGGGGATTGAACTCAAAGACACTTGACCACTGAGCCACATCCCCAGCCCTATGTTGTGTTTTTAGAGACAGGGTCTCACTGAGTTGCTTAGCATCTCATTGCTGAGGCTGGCTTTGAACTCGTGATTCTCCTATCTCAGCCTCCTGGGTTACTGGGATTACAGGTGTGCGCCAACAAGCCCAGCAATAACTACTCTTAAGACAATTTTGATCCACTGAATGTATACTCTTGACAATCTGCTGAGAAATTGTGCAAATATAAATTTCTTTAAAGAAGATGATTGTTTGAAACTAATTGCTAAGTCAAGTGTTTGTGTAACTGTTATAAACACTTCTTACAAATTAGTCATTTTTCTACAGTATAAAACCATTTGGGACTTAAATTTTCAGGTTTTTATCCCCTGATTAGCAACTTATTTACCAAAACAAAATCCCAATCACTATGTGCTATAATTAAATGTTTGCATATGCTTTGAAAATAAAGCAATGTTTGTGAATTATTCAAAAGAATTATGTTAGGAGTAAGTTCAACAAATACACTAAGTGATTGCCCAGGTATTCTAAGTAGAAATCTGCCTCTTTTCCACCCTGTAATATCAACTGTAATAAGTACCACCAATTTTAACACTATCAGTTTTTTTTAAATAGATGGACACAATATCTTCATTTATTTTTACGTGGTGCTGAGGATCAAACCCAATGTCTCACACGTACAAGGCTCATGCTCTATTATTGAGCTACAGCCCCAGTTTTTAGTTAGTCTTTCTCCATTCTGGAAAAGGCCTTCAGTACGAGCTGATGGCTTCTAAAATTGCAAAGATATTTGGCTATTTTGCTGGTTCTGTAATTGCCTATAATTTATCTTCCTCTTCTCCTTCCTCTTTCCCTTCCTGAGAATGTAGAAGAAGAGATCAAATAGGCTGGAGTATCTAGAAAGAGTAGACATCTGCCAATCAGAAATTCTTAATGACTTCATTCACTTGTCCATTCATTGATTCATTCCATCACCAAACAACTGATATAGGTGCAAAATTATAGTGACCAAAAAGTTGTCTAGTTTTTTGTCTTTTTTTTGCCCTCCAGTTAATTCACATTCTTAATAAAAAATACTATCAAATTGCTGAGTAATTACATTGGGGTATACTTTGTGAGGTTAATCTGCAAAGTATAATGACAAAGCATTAAAATAAGACATCAATACTTAATTATTATTCTTGATGCACAATCTTATGACCTATTGATATAAGGAACCATTCACATACTTAGGTGATGACATTGACTGAAGCAGATCAAGACCAATGATAAGCCTTCTTTGCCTGGTGGAAATTAAATGAGCAATCATTAGGCTAGACTCATCTTCCCTCTTATCTCCATCCTTCAAACTGCTGATTCAAAAGAAAATGTTTATATTAAGTTAAAAAGAATCACTTTTTTCATCTGTCCTGGCAACTGGTTTTCTTTAAAAATCATATTTCCAATGTAAAATTAACTACTTTTAATAAGTTAGGGGAAAAAAACACTTTTTGCCAAAGCAATCACTATAAATTTGGAAGTCATCCCAAAAAGGATTTCTCTGTATTACTTTTCTACTATATAATAGGAAAAAAAGCTAGGAAAAATATAAACAATTTATAAATCCATCTCTGAAATATTGAACATATAGTTTAATTGCTAGATTTAAAAGTCAGTACCAAATTATCATAACAAATATAATATTGTATAACTTGGTTAAAATTTTAAAATTCTGAACTAAACTTTTCTTTTTGGTTTATTGATGCAGTGTAACTTTAAAATAAAGTCTTGAACTCCTGCTGTTAAAAATGCTTTTAGAAAGATGAAAGTGATTAGTTTCTATAAATTGAGTTCTGGCTTCATAAAGGTAATATTGTCTACTTTCTATAAATGTTCTATAATAGCTGAAAGATAAAAGAAAAATCAGAGATGGAATAGAGAATGTGGATTTATCTAGGCAACCATGCAGAAAGGAGAGAATGTGCATTAGCCTGGAAGGTTAATTTCCATCTGAAGAAAAGAAAATGAATCATTAGTGAGTTTCCACTATGAGTCATATCATAATCTAATGTTCATGACAACAGTAAGATAGAGTATCTTCCCCCATTTTGCAGATGAAAGAATTAGGCTTAAATAAAATGTCCAGAATTCCATAGTGTCCAAACTGGGAATGGAATTCACATCTCTGATTCCAGAGTCTATCTCCATTCCTTTCTCTGTAAGAGATTGGGGGCTAGATAAAAACAGATTATTCTGGAAAATAGGAATTATTTGTATGCTGATATCAGGAGATTTGGAACAAATTACAAAAGTGTGATTTATTTTTCAATGGCTCAGCAACATTTTATTCCAAATAATTCTATTATTTCTTGCAATAATGTTCATGTTCTAGCTCACAAACTTTCTCAATGTAACCAGTGTTAAACCATGAGGAAGTTAGGAAGGTCTTGTTGTAGTTTGGCTTTTACTGACAAACTTTCTGAAGACAATTCAAATAGCTCCTTAACCTAACTATAAATTGCTTTTCACAGTATGAGAAAATTCTGAGATATTAATGAGTTCATGCATGTAATGTCCTTTGACTTCCCTGAAATGAGGGGCAAAGTATAAAAGTGATGTTATTCTATTTCCTTTTATTTAACGTCTTGTCTAAGTTGACTGAACATTTGTGGCTTTTTGATTCTGTTAGTCACCAGAAAAATGAAGCCACACTTCAATGCCCAATAAGAATAGAGGACGATTAATGATTTAACTTCTACCTCCTGGCATCCATGAACAAAGATTTCAGGGATGTTTGATTTCTGTAGCTTTAGTGTGTGTGGATTGCTCTCACACAGAGATATTAGATTTACTTAATAAAAATTTAGAAGTTATTAGTAAAAACAGAGGATGAGATTAGTAAGAGCATCAGAGAAATTGTCCTGACAAAATTTGAGAGCTACCTTTCAAGAATCCAAGAGGTAAAGAAGGGATAGGGAGGGGATAAAAGTAGTTGTTAATGGACCTAACAATATTCCAAGTGTGCATATTTAACTTTTTAAAGTGCTGAAGATGTCATCAATTTGGTGACCTGAAAGGCAAGCTCACATGAAGAAATGTCTTTTAGACCAGACTGTGCTGTCTGCAAATGGACTGTAAATGCACTGGAGATTGTTTGTATCTGGTATAATATTACTCAAAAAGCTAATAACAGAATTCTAATTAAAAGGAGATATTATCTTTGGATCAAAAATGAATTTTAACTGAATATTTGGAGCTACTAATTGTATTTTTCACAACTTCTCCCAACCTCCTCTTTTCATTTTGTGCTTTTTCAGAAAGGTCATCAGGTTCTCACTTTTACTGGTTTCTTTCTATCAACATTTAAACATGAGCAGCTTATCAGTTACCAAAAAAATTTTTTTGAGAATATTTTCTTTTTGTTTTATACAAATTTTCAATATGCATGTGCCTAATTGCATGATGTTCTGCCAATACATAAAGCATTCTTCTATTATAAGCCTTATTTTTTGTATCACAATTGTTTCTATATACATGTATCAAGTGTGCTTTTATCCATACATGATTCTCAAATCTCTATTCCTCAACTGTTGCCTTGTCTTACAATCCCATCTCTTATATATTCATCTATCTAAAGCACTTCAACTGTCTCACAATACTCTGCTTGTCCAAAACTAACTCATCTCCCGCTCCAATCTGTTTTTTCTTTGTCTTCTCAATCTCAGTGAAAGAAAGCCCCATCCACTTTATTTTCCAAGGCAGAAATCTAGAAGCCACCCCCTATTCCTTCCTGCTTCTTACCTCTAATATTTAGTTAACTACTGCATAATGCTATTTTTGTCCCCTAAATATTTTTTAGATCTATCCATTTCCCTCCCTCTTAGTGTATCTCTTCCTGGCCATACTATCATTATCTCCCTTGATTAATGGAACTGCCTCCTAACCCTCCCATCCATGATGCCCGCTTGATCTAAAATAATGTTGCTAATCATGAGTATGGTCCTGTCATTCCCCTGCCAAAATATTCGTCTATTGCCATTATAATAAATGATCAATTATTTAACATAACTTGTGAGTCCCTGTCTGTATCATGAACCTCTCCTTGACCAATTATTCTATCGTGACACTGAGACATTCTTCATTCTTTGAAACTGCCACGCTCTCATGTTCAAGAGTGCCATTCCTCTGAGATATTCCTCCAACCTGAGAAAGTCCTTAACATCCTTCAGATGTCAGTGTCTTTCCATTAAGTCTCCCCTGGTTTGTCCAGACAAGTTTAAGTTCTCCTGTATACACTATTTCTAAATTATTATTCATCAGACTTTAATTTTGTGTATTTGTATTTTTAACAGAGTTCATACTTTTAAAAAAAAAAAAAACCTTGTCTCTTATTGATCTGATTCTATCCACAGTTTCTAATTCAGGACTTTGCAAGTAGTGACTGTTAATAAAATTTGTACATAAATATATTCAAAATGAAAGTATTATCATTTAATCATGCAATTCTTTGTTATTTGCATCTTTTCCTTATATCAGAGAACACACATTCAGCTCCCTCTGGAGAGCATGACCAATTGTTCATTCACATCAGGACATTTTTGACAGCAAAGGAGGTAGAGGGCCTCCTAAAGGCAGACCAGAGAATGAGGAAGTTAATAAATAAATAACAAATAAATAAATATAAAAAATGAGTAAAGCACAAGCATGTCTGCTTTTTCTGAGAGGGAGGGTGTACTATTGATCTGCAAATGTCAAGAACTATGCAACCTCAAACAAATATTAGCATATAGATATAGAAATGTGGACCAGTCTTATCAGATCTTCTGATTTGTCATTTAAAAAAAAAGGTAATTTTATTTTATCTGAAATATCCTGTTTTAATGTTAGTACCTCCTCAAAAAAATTAACAAAGCAGTTCTAAGTATGGATAGAAGTTAAAATCAAAATATGTGATCTCTGCATAGGCCAGACACACAAGTATTCATTTTAGTCCATTGTATGAGAGCAGATACCCCAGGCATTGCTCCTTCAGCTGCTGAGTGGTGGGACTATTCAGAAACTCCCAAGCAAGAATTCTTGGCATTGAGGATAGTAGAACAGCACTCAAGAGGACTGAAAATATCTTAATATTACCAACATAATATGGTTATGTATAAATATCAGTCCTGATATAGATACAAGGGATACTTCATGAAGCTCTCAGAGTGTCCTTTTATCTATTTCTGAAATTGTGTGGTGATTTTTATTTTCCTACTCACTTATTACATAGTCCTTCCCAAATTCTGTATATGATTTGTCCTTATATTAGAAAGTAGGTGTTCACATTCAGAGTTCATGCTGCAAGCTGTGGCTTAATCTAGTAATAACTACATATGAAATGGTTTCATGATCAAGGATTGGATGAGTCAGTCTCCAAGCAATATATGTTACTTATATTCTGCAAACGTACACAAAACAGATTTACAAAAATGATTATGATGAAGATATAATTAAAGAATGAGACATAAAGAAACACGGAGATCATCTAGGCCAGCCTCTTTTTTTTACGGATGAGGAAACTTCACCCTGGGAAGTCAAGCAAATTCTTGAAGTTCATATGACTTGCAAGATGTTGTGTTCACATCCTTGAATGTTAGGAGACTTGGTGAGTGACAGAAATTTTGGGGTCTGTGGATGGGGACGGAGATTATATAATTTGAAGTGAGGGGAATGAGGGAGTTTGAGAACCAGAAGTAGTCTTAGCTGTTACCAAAGAGACTGTTTTGTTTTGTTTTGTTTTGTTTTGTTTTGTTTTTGCAAAGAGGCAAAGTCAACTGTGGAGACCTTACCATAAAGCAGGGGCAAAGTCTTGCTGAAGCATTGAGATCTTCACAGTCATCTAAAGAACAAGGTGGCATTCACAGAACAAGGCCACTGGCCCACTGAGTACTTAAAATTTTTCAATCCTAATTTTGTTCCTTCATATCTATCAAATTTCTAAATTTTCTCCTGTGGTCACTCACCTCCTCCCCCATTCTCATTTCTCTGTCATTTAACATTTCCGTTTCCATTTTCTCCTTGATGACTTTGATTCCTTGCTATCCTGTCCCATGACATTCCAAAGAAATGTTCTTTTTTTCTTAAATTTCTCCATTTATCTCCTTACCCCTACTGAAATTTAGATTTCCTGTGGCAGAACACTTTCCTCACAAAGTCCCAAGTAAGCCATTTTTATTCTCTTTCCTTCCTCCTGTTTCCTCACTGAATCATCCCAAACCAAGGTCACTCCTGACTTATCCTCTACCCCTGTCTTCTCTGTCATAAAAATTCTGTTTCAAAATAAAGGATCTATCTATCCTTTTTATGTTTATAAACACCGCCTTAGTTTATGCATTTAGTGCTTCTAACTTTCATTTAGTGCTTCTAATTAAACCATTATAATTGACTCTTGAATGATCCCTCCTTCTCCCTCCCATTCAGCCCATTCTCAATATGGCCACCAGGTTTCTTTCTTAACCACAATGCTGATAATGTCACTGTAGCATATGAGTACCATCAATTCCAAGGTAAAATCAAAATTCCTTTTTATCAAAAAGGCTTTCAGCTAGTGAAATATATACGTACATGCTTTGATCCAGTGAATTAATTTAGATGAATTTATTTTTAAGAAATAACCAGAGATTTGGGAAATGAATTTATTAAAAAATAAATTCATTAATGTTATACAGAAGAACCCAAAGAAGAAAAAGGAACAAGCAGTGGAGGAGAAGAACAATTGATGATGAAGAGGAAGGTGAAGAGGAGAATGAAGAGGAGAAAGAGGAAAAATAGTCTGAATATTCCTAAATAAAAAAAAAGAATCTAAAGTTTAAAATAGCTATAAAGTAGATTGTAATGTAACCATTAAAAAATGTTCATAAAATCTCTATTACCAGCCAAAATGGATAAGCTCACAGTAGCTTAACTCAACTGATTACAACTAAAATCTCCAGACAAAAATGTAGAATATACCAAAGTAGGCATAGTAGATAGGGAAAGTCAAAACTGAAGGGAAGAACTGATAAAAATGTGACTTTCTTGGAATTTCTTTTGTCTCATTTTATAGACCTGAGAGTAAACTTTAGCTGAGAGTGAACTTTAATCACAGAAATATAGTGTGGCATGGACACACAAGATTCCTCCCTCCCTCCCTCCCTCTTTTTCTCTCTCCCTTCCTTCCTTGCCTCCTTTCCTTCTTGTCAAGAAATTGGGCAAAAGGTCTCCTGAATGATAAAAAACAGAGGGGGATATAGTATAAAATGGTTAAATAAAGGAATTCCCTAACTTAATCTATGAATCAGAAAATTTTTCTGAGCTTATATCTAAGCTTTGAATGCATGAGTAGACTCAAAGTAGCACAGAAAATGCTTTGAGAATTGAACTACAATTTGAAAGTACCACTTAAGTTTCTGACTGATCCCTTGGTGGCACATGAGTGGCAAAGAACCAAAGCAATTTAGTGAAGGTTTGGAAACTGAATAATGAAACTACTATCAAAAAATGATAGCACCAGATGTAGCAGCACATGCTTATAATCCCAGCAACTCAGGAATCTGAGGCAGGAGGATCACAAGTTTGAGGCCAGCCTCAGTAAATTATCAAGGCCCTAAGTAACTTAGAGGGAATCCGTCTTTAAATAAAAAAAATATAAGGGAGTGAGGATGTAGTACACTGGTAAAGTGTCCCTGGGTTCAATCCCCAGTACAACAAGAACAAAAAAGTGATAAATAATATGATAATGGTCTATACAGGTTAAAAGCCTGATAAAACAACATAACCAACAATATAGTCAACAAGATTTTAATGGAACTGAATGTTTGAAATATGCAGCATATAATCCAAAAATATAAGTATAAAAAGTTTAAAAATGTAGGAAACTATGATGAATTGTCAAGGAAAAATACAATCAACATATACTAACCACAAATCAACCCAAATGTTGGAATTATGCAGAATAATTTTGCAGCAGAAAATATAATTTGATCCATTAGCTTAAAGTACACATTATATGGAAAAAATGTAGTATTCAGTAATTAAGGACTATTTAAAAGTGAAATTTTTAGAATAAGAAAACTCAATATATAAAAGTTTCAAAATGAACTGGTGAGTTCAAAAGCTGAATACAGGAAACAAATGAAAGAGTCTGGTAATTTAGAGAAATTATCCAGTTAAGAAACAGAGGGAAAAATATTAAAACTAAACAGTATAAATTAGGTACTTGTGGAAAAATACAAAAGTTCTAATATTCTTGTCAGTGGAGTCCTATAAGAAAAAAGAAAGGAAAATGGCACAGATTGTAATACTTGAAGAAATTCTCAAACTGAAATATTAAAAAACTGATGAAAGATATAAATTGACAGATTTAAGAAGCTCAGTAAACCCTAAATAAGTTAA
This sequence comes from Geosciurus inauris, assembly GCA_004024805.1. Taxonomy (NCBI): domain Eukaryota; kingdom Metazoa; phylum Chordata; class Mammalia; order Rodentia; family Sciuridae; genus Geosciurus; species Geosciurus inauris. The sequence continues at coordinate 141,275 of PVHX01001744.1, forward strand.
AAAATAATCACACATAGCAAGATCAAACTAATAAATAAACAAACATAGCCCTCGCCCAAAAAAAACTTTGAAGTAAACAATTACTGCTTCAGCTTTATATTTCATTGTAGATGTGGAGATGACACAGACGCATTCATCAAAATTAGATGTGATACCGAGGTGAGAAATAATCCCCCCAAATATTCCTTCTATTAGAGTGGCATTTAGATTCTAGAGTTCCCATCATGGGTTTCCTCTTACCTAATGGATGCTGGAATGAAAAGACCTTGTTTATTACAAATTTCTTGGAAAAGTTTGTGCTCATCATCTTAAAACATGTGCTTTCCCAGGAAGTAATGGCTTCAGAAGGATAAATGGATATTTTATTTGTAATTCAAAGGATTTTGTCTAACTCACACTTAGATTTATTATGTTTTATCAAGAAATAATATTTTGGAATCCAGCTTCATATACAAATAATTTTTTAAAAGTTTCCATTTGGCAAATAAGTAGAAGATTAACAGTAAGAAAAATGAGTGAAAATTTATTAAAGTACAGTTATTCTTAAAAGGTATAGAATTTTAACATTTGGGGCAGAATTAAAATTATATCTTTGTTATACTGTGATCAAAATGTAAGATGTGGGTAATTATGTTAATATGTAAAATATTGACAATTACTAGTATTTAAGTCAAAAAAGGATAAAGAAAGCAAAATCGTCTATACTGTCATTTAAAAATTGATAATATATTCATATTGGAAGTACATACAAAGAGTACAATGAAAGTATATAATAAAATGTAAAGATAGTTCTCTCTCTCCAAGGTTTATTATCTTAATATAATAACAACTAACATCCTCTAAAAGTCTCAAAAACATATTTCTCCAAAAGAAATATGTAATTGGTTGCACTTTGGTTTCTTATTTTTACTATTGGCTTATTAATTATATCTTTATGTTTTTAATGGTTGCTCTACAATTTGCTTTACAGCTTTCCTGTTTCAAAATCTACACCAAAAAAAAAAAAAAAATCAGTCCATATCATGAATATTTCCTACACCATATTCTTTTTTGTTTTTATTATATGCTTTATTTCCTCACATACTATAGTTATTATTTTACATAAAATAATTATCTGTTAAATAAATTAAAAATGAGAAAAATGTCTTTTGTATGTATTCACATACGTAAAATTTCCAGTGCACTTCATTCCTCTGTCTCAATCCAAATTTCTATCTGGTATCATTTTTTTAACCTAAAGTTAATAGTAGTCCATTCACTCTTTATTCATCTTTCATTTTTGCAGAATACTACGTTGACAGATTATTTTTATTTCAGGATTTTCAAGATGACATGATCTTGTCTTCTGGCTTGTAAAATTTCTGGCAAGACATTTAGTTTGTTCATCTGTATATAATATATCTTTTTCTATGGCTGCCTTCTAGACTTTTTCTTCATCTCTTGTTTTCAGCAATTGGATTATAAAGTTGAGTGTGCTTTTCTTCTGTTCAGGTTCATTGAAATTTTTCAGTCTGAGTGCTCATTTTTTTATCAAATTTTGAGCATTTTTTGGCCACTTTTTTCTTCAAATATTTTTATGCCTCTACTCAATTTAGTCAAACTTTTTAATTTTTTCTCACTGCTCATCTATACACATTTTTTCATTAAATTTTCCCATCTGTACTTTTTTTTTTTTAACCCAAGGACACCCTACCACTGAGCTACACCTATAGCCTTTTTGGCCCTTTTTATTTTTATTATGATTCAGGGTCTTACTAAATTTAAGGTGGACCTCAAACTTGTGATTCTCATGCATCAGCCTTGTGAGTAGCTAGGATTACAGGTGTGTACCATTGCCCCCAGTCCTGTGTTATTTTGAACAGTGTCTATTGCTATGTCTTCAAATTCATTGATCTTTTGTTCTACAGTGTCTAATCTCTTGTTAATCCCATCTATTAAGGGCTGAATTGGTCGGCCTCAAAATTCATAAGATAAAATGTTAACCCTCAGTATTTCAGAGAGTAATTTATGTGGAATTAGGGTCTTTGAAGAGGTAATTGATGTTAAATAAAGGTGTTAGCCTTAATTCAATATGACTGGTATTCTTATGAAAAGTGGAGATTAGGACCTAGGATTAGAACCATGTGATAATACTGGAGAAGACAATTATATACAAATAAAAAAAGAGAGTGGTCTAAGAAGAAAACCAACCCTGCTGACAACTTGATTACAGACTTCTAGCCTCAATGATCATAAGAGAATAATTTTGTTTTTTAAGCCACCCAAACTGTGATACTTTGTTATGAGAGCTCTAGAAAATTAATATACCATCTGATCCAAATTTTTTTCCATCATCTGTGTTGTTCTGTGTCTATGTCTATTGATTGATGTATCTCATTGTAGATCACATATTCCTGTTTATTTATGTCTGCTAAAATTTTATTGAATAACATATTTTAAATAATACATTTTTTTTGGTCTTGGATTTCATTGTATTTCTGCAGTGTTTCACTTTATTGCCACATGCTGTTAAGTTATTTGGAATCAGTTGGGTTCTTTTTGAGGTTTGCTTGTAAGGCTTATTAGGTCAAGTCCAGTATAGTTTTGAGTGTAGAACATATTAGTGCTATAAGGCAATATCTTTTGACAATCTACCAAGTCTTCCATGTATTAAGATATCTTTCTGTTTTGCTGCTGGAATCACAATCCCTATTCAGCCCCATGTGAGCTCCAGAACTTATTAAGCTGACTCCTTTCTGGTGTTCCTTCCCCAGCTCGGGTACTATTTTTCTCATACATGTTCAGATTAGCATTCAAAGACTTAAAAGGACTACACTGTAGATATCTGAAACTCTGTCATTGTGAAATTCATTTCTTCCTGGTACTTTCAGTAAATTCTAATCATCTTAACCCTCTCAAACTGTGATCTAAATCTCATAAGAAGAGTGAAACCTCCAGCCTCTGTTTAGGTTCCCCATCCCTGCATTATAAGCAGGAAATTACCTCCAGATAGTAAAAAAGAATTCATAGGGTGTGCTAACCTCATTGGTTTCTTTTCTTTCAGGATTCACAGTCATGTGTGGTCTGTGGTTCAATGACTGACATTCATTGCTTCATTTATTTTGTCCAATATTCTAACTGTTTAAGTACAGAGGGAATATATATTTCCTGTTATTGTATTATGATTAGAAGAGGAAGTCTACACTTTCAATCTGAATATTTTTATCATTATATTAAAATCCAACTCAATTATAGCAGGTATATAATATTCCATTCAATTAATATCATAAATTTATGAATGAGGCCCATATTAAAGGACATTTATCTTGCAGCCACTATTTTGCCACCAAAAATGTCAGTGCCTTCAATAGATGAATGGATAAAGAAAATATGATATATATATTCAATAGAACATTACCCAGCTTTAAAGAAGAATGAAATTATGGCATTTGCCGGTAACAAATGGAGTTGGCGAAATCATGCTAAGCGAGATAAGCCAGTCCCAAAAAACCAAAGGCTGAATGTTTTTTCTGATATGCGATGCTAATTCACAATAAGGCAGGGTGGGGGGTGGGAGCTAGGGAAAAATAGAGTTACTTTAGGTAGAGGGGAGTGAAGGGAGGGGAGGGACACAGGGATAGTAGAATGAAACAGACATTATTAACTTATGTACATATATGACGGCATGACCAATGTGATTCTACAACATGTACAATCAGAAAAATAAGAAATTATACCCATTTATCTATGATGTATCAAAGTACATAAATGCATTCTACTGTTATGTGCAACTAATTAAAACAAATAAAAAATTTATGAAGTAAAAAAATCATTGATGCAGAAAGCATTTTACACTTACAACACAGAATAAGTTTGTGATATTTTATTTTAATGACCAAATTCCTAGAATAGAATTTTCTGGATCAACAAGTATAAATATTTCAAAACACAGTAATGTGCTGGCTAACAACAGAGGCACATTCTGAGAAATGCATCATTAGGGATTTCATTGTTGTGTGAACATCACAGAGTGTACTTACACAAATCTAGATGGTACACCTATGTTTTATGTAACTGTTCCCAGGCTACAAACTTATAAAGCATGTTATTATACTGAATACTATAAGAAACTGTAATATAATGGTAAGTATTTATGTATCTAAACATACCTAAATACAGAAAAACTGCAGGAAAAATATGGCATAAAAGTTTTTAAATGGCACATCTGTAGAGGGCACTTACCATGAAGAGAGCTTACAGGAGAAGTTGCTCTCAGTGAGTCAGTGAGGGAATGGTGAGGGAGAGTGAAGGCCTGAAGCATCACTACTGTCAAATTAATAAAGACTGTAGACCCAGGCTACGCTAAATTTATTTGATTTTTTCACTTTTTAATAAAAAATCAATATCACCCTCTGTAACTTTTGTACATTAAATGAATTTTTTTATTTATTAGACTTTTTTTGTAATAACATAAGAACCTTGAAGTTTAAAACAAATACATCATATAGCTGTACAAAAATACGTTCTTTATATCTATAAGCTTTTTTCTATTTTTATTTATTTATTTTTACTTTTTAAACTTTAGACACAAACACACACATTAGCCTAGACCTATAGAGAGTAAGAATCATGAATATTATTGTTTTCAATCTCCACATCTTGTCCAACCTGGAGGTCTTCAGGGCAATAACACATACAGAGCTGCCATCTCCCATCATAGCAATGGCTTCTGTAATCCCTGAAGGACCTGCCTGAGGTTCTTGAGGAGGTGTCACTCTTTTTAGAAATATTTCCATGGTGGTCAGCTTGGTTTGTTTCTTATTTTCATCATAGATTTGCTTCTGAGCAAATAATGCACCATGAACATTTATCTCTATTAATGGAAACACTTTGGTATTGGGGGTCTGTATTTTCAAACTTCTAAGGAATTTACTGAGGTCTGCAAAACCTCTGCTAAATTTTTGTGAATTTTCTTGGGTGTTGTTTTTCTTCTCTTATTTCCTCTTTGCTCTGCATTCCTGTTCCAGTTGTAATTTCTCATCAGTCAATTCTCAGGATCCACCTCTGTGAGTTCCCTAATGTCATCTCACCCACGCTGTAAATTGTTTGCAATCTCAGTCATAGTTTTGTAGACTTTTTCAACCTCCTTATCCTTGGTAAATTCTCTGAAGTCATGGACAAACTTCTTAAATATTTTCCAGATGCCATTTATACACTCCTTGGTGACATCACCCCAAATCCAGGTGAGGTCCTTGACGTAATCATAGATGTTGCAACCCTTTCTGAATTGCATCAATATCTTGTTACTGTCTTCCTCAGTAGCAACAATAGCCTGGGCAAAGATCCTTCTCAGGTTTTAGGTCTTAAAAACTGCTGTAACGCCTTGGAGAGTTGGTTAGATAAAAGTCGTGATGTTTGGAGGGAGAAACATTATCAGAAACATGTCTGATATTGGAACAAAGATCATCAACAAAAGGAGGATGTGTAGGAACATTATCAACAATCAAAATCTTGAAAGGTTCCTTCTTTTCACTGGAATAGCAATTCAGGAAGACATTGGAAAAGAAGCTGGATTGTTTATGACTTCTTATTACTTCTCTAGTGTTCTGGTGGTGGGTTTTTGTTGTTGTTGCTGCTGCTGTTGTTGTTTTGTTTTGCGGGCTTGCTTTCTTTCCTTTCTTCCTCTTTCTTCCTTCTTTGTTTCTTTCTTATATTTAAAGGCCCTGGGATCCTCAGTGTGCCAGATTACAAAGGGCTTCAATTTGTAACTGCAGCATTGTCCCCAAACAAGATGTTACTCTGTCCTTAAAAGCCATGACATTTGGCATTCACTAGGCTTCCTTATGGATGACGTTTCTTTCAGTGACCCACTTCCAGTACAAAGAGGCTTCGTCCATATTAAAGATTTGCTCTGGTCAAGCAATTTTCCTCCACAAGTTCTTTAGCTGCTTTCACATTAGCATTTGAAGGCTAACTACTCACTTTCTCATTATATAATGGCTAATGATTCTTGAGTCATGTAAACCTACCAGAACTAGTAATAGATTCAACATCAGAATCAAATCCAACCTTTTCTTTCAACATTACAAACAAACTTTATGCTTTGGCAATGATCACCATGGTTCTGAAAGGGATACACCTTCTGTGCCTGGTCCTTAATCCAGGTCATTAAAAGCTTCTCCAGATCTGACACAGTCCCTTCCAGAATTTTTGTTATTTTTGTTGCCTTCAATGGAGCAGATCCTCTAACTTCTTCTTTTTCTTTGTTCTTGTTCCTCAAGATTATTGCTATGGTGAAATAAGACATGACTGACTGGCAAACATATTTATTTTTCACCCTGGTAGTTCTTCATTGCTTAATTTTGTTTCCAGGTCCATCATTCAGTGTGGCCTGTTGCAGTGGATTTTGTGTGTTCAGGGGCCATGATGAACAGAACAACATGAAACTAAATCAAACACGAGAGAAAATGATGCAACCAAAAAATTCAGAGAACAGGAGTTATAGAAGACTGCTGCTGACATAACACAGCATATTGTTTTATGATAAGCTTTGTAATGATACAAGTACAGGACAGCAAGTACATAATAAGCATGGTCTTCTATTATCATTATCAAATATTATGTTCTATATATAAGTATATGACCCACAGCTTCTGTATGACTGGCCACACAGTAGGATGTTTATTCCAGCATCACCACAAGCACAAAAAGAATATGCTGTAGCTATGACACTATGATGGTTGCATCACTAGGCACTGGGATTTTTCACCTCATTAAAATCTTAGGCAATCAATATTATCTGCAATCTATCATTGACTGAAACTGTGTTTTGTGGTATAGGCCACATAATATGATGGTGGTCCCATAAGAATATAATGGAAATGGAAATTCTTTTACCTATGATGACACATAATGATTGTAAATTTATAGAGAGCAATGTATTAGTCACATGTAGTGATGATGGTGTAAACAAATTCAGATATGTTTAGTTACACTAATACTTCCCATTGTGTTACAGTTACCTACAGTATTCAGTACAGTAATATGCTGTACATGTTCTTAGTCTAGGTGCAATAGGCTACCATAGCAAAGATGTGTAGTAGGCAATACCATCTAGGTTTGTGCAAGTATATTCCATGATGATGTTTGCACAATGACAAAATCCCCTAAAAATGAATTTTTTTCAGAATGTTATTCTGTTATAAAATGATGCATGGCTCTAAGTATGCTTGAATTCTTTTAAAATGTACAAAATTAACACAACTACCAGAAATGTAAAAGAGCAAATATTTTTCCATATTTTCCCTCAGCATAAGAAAAGTCTTACCAATATGAGAGAAGCTTTGATTTTGACTTATTCAATTATGAGTAAGATTGGGTATATTTTCCATTTTATCATCAATTGATTTTCATTTATTGTCAACTGGCTATTCATATCTTTGAACATTTTCCTTTTTCAATAGGTCAAAGCTCATTGGGAACGATGAATTTAAGAATTTTTATCATATTTTTGGAGCTATTTTTTACAGCTATGTCTTTTAACTTTGTGCTTTTTATGACATAGAGATGTTTTAAATACTTAAAATTTTCAATATTTTCCATTATGGTTCTTTAAGTGCCTATTGTATAAGCCCTCCTCAAAACACAGTTACTTCTCTTTTCTTCTTAAACTTTCCATTTCATTCTTTTTATTTAAATTGTTATCAATTGGAGTTTCATTTTGGTGCAAGGAGAAAGGGAGAAATTTCAGATTATTTTTTGTTGTCGAACAATTATCTAGATGTCTATTGACTGCTTTTCCCCTAATTGATATCACCTGCCACATTTATGATTTTTAAAAATCCTTTTTATGGACTTTATTGATTTGTCTGAGTATATATTTCATCTCTAGTCTCTGATTATTTCCATTATGGTAGCTTCTTAAATTTCAGTGTGGAAATTATGGACTTTACATTAATTGATTTTCTAGATATATATTTCTTCCCTTGTATCAGATTGTATAAATAAATTTCTTAAATTTCAATTTGATAAATCTATCAATGTGTATTCATTTATTTTTCTTCTTTTAAAAAATTCCCTTGGTAATGACACATATTTACTTTTCTAAATTAACCTTGCTTTTAACAGAAATTCATAGATTAATAAATGAATAATTTACACCTTTGCAATATGAGTAATCTTATGTAAGAATACTGTTTATATTTGTTTTAGTATCTCCTTATATCTCACAAGACCTTGTAAATTATTGTTATTTCCAATAACTGCTAAATTTATTCTTAAGGATTTTGACTCTTTGATATCTCTATTAATCAGTGTAGGCTAACTTCTGAAATCAGGAACTCTTATTTCCAGTAAGTTCACGGGAGAAGTGCTTCTTTCTTGCTCGGATTATAGTCCATTTTGAGATGGAGGGCAGCTTTCCATAAAGGGATGTAGAGAGACCCAAACAAAAACCATCACCACAATCAAATAAATGAAAATTTCATTACCCTCAAAAGTTTCCTCATGCCCCTTTTGAATACATCTTTCTCTCTGACATTTGCACCCAAAAGCTAGAGATAGATTTTTTTAAATGCCAAAAATGGCTTTATTATACCTTTGTGTGTGTGTGTGTGTGTGTGTGTGTGTGTGTGTGTGTATGTGTTGCTGAGGATTGAACCTTGGGCATGCTAGGCAAGTGTTTTGCCAGCTCAGCTACTTCCTCAGCTATGGATACATTTTTGGTAATTATTGATTAGATTGAGTTTTCAATAATTTTACAGGAATGAAATTATACATTGTATTCTCTATGTTGTCTAGCTTTCTATACTCAGAAAGATTATTTTGATTTCCACTCATACTATTTCAGGTTTGGATAGTTGTTCTTTTTTTTTTCCTGAATATTAGCATACTGCATGAATATACCTTTATTTATTTATTCATTCTTCTTCTGAAGGACCTTTGAGTTATTTCCAAGTTTGATTATTATGAATATACAACTATGAACATTTTCATACAAGTCTTGTTTTGGAATTATGGTTTCATTCTCTTGGGTAAATATATGGTATAAGATAGCCAGGTCACATGGTAGATACATATTTAACTTTTTAAAAGGTCTGTACTGGATTATAAATTATATATCAAATAATTTATCCATTTAAAATGTTTAAAATACTAAAATGTATAATTTAGTATTTTTAGTATACTTGGAGTTGTGTAACCATCTCTATAGTCTAATTTTAACAATTTCATCACCCTAGGAAACACCTTACCCATTAGCAATCACTCTTTAATCCTACTCTCTATCTTACCACGCTTAGACCTAGATAACTACTAATATAATTCTATAAATGTTTATGTACGTTGTTTAGAAATAGGTTTAACATTTTTAGGCAAATATATAAGAGTATAATAACTGGGTCATGAAGTAGATGTATAATTAACTTCTTAAGAAACCTATATACTGTTTTCCAAAGCACTTGTAAAATTTTTACAGTAATTATGACAGTTCCAACGGTTTCACATTTTCATACACCTGGTACTATCAAGATTTTTAATGTTAACCAATGTAATGTGTTTTTGTGATTTTAATTTGTATCTATATAATAACTAATGATATTGAGCATACTTAAATATAATTACTTGCCAGCCACCCCTACATTATTTTTTATAAAATATCTGTTTAAATCTTTTGTCCATTTTTATCAAGTTACTTGTTTTCTAATAATTCACTTATAAGAGTCCATTGTATATTCTGAATACCAGTCCTTTGTCAGATTTATATATTTTTCAAATAATTTATTGCAATTTGTATCTTACCACTTCAATTTATAATATTGTATTTTTAAATATTTAATATTTAAATATCTAATATTTTGATTTATATTTATATATGATATAAGGTATTGGTACAGTTTCATTTGTTTTTATGTGATTTTCCAATTTTCTAGCATGTTAATAAATAAACTGTTCTTTTTTCGTGTGTATTCCTTGTGCTTTCATCAAAAATTAATTGACTATATACCTGAGTGTTTATTTTGGGGCCTTCTATTCTGTTCCATTGGCTTACTTGCATGAAGTAACAGTACCATACCAATTTGCTTACTGCAGTTTGCAAAATAATTTGAAATCAAGGAGAGAGATTGCCTCCAGCTTTGTTATTATTCAAAATCATTCTAACTACTCAGGATTTTTCATGGTTCCAAAGAAATTTTAGAATTGTTTTTCTTTTTTGTGAAAAAAAAGTCAGTGATATGTTGATAGAAATTGAGTCTGTGTCATATAGGCACTTTGCCAATTTATTGATTTTTCTAATTATGAACCTGGGATTACTTTCCACTTATGTTTGTCTTTTTCAATTTACTACATTAATGTTTTATAATTTTCATACATATTTATTTCATTAGTGTTTCAAGGATTTCAATATATAGGTATTTCACCTCCTTGGTTAAATTTATTCCTATTTTATTCATTTTGATTCTACTGTATGTCAACAAATAGGAAATTTATTAGACATGGACAATTTAATAGACATATATAAGCTACCAAGATTGAATCATGAAGAAATAGAAAATCTGACTAGACCAATAATGAGTAAAGAAATCAAATTAGTAATCAAAAATCTTCCTTACTAATTGAATTAGTAATCAAAATTAAAATCCAATTAGTTATCAAAATTAGTAACCAAAAAGTCCAGGATGTGGTAGTTTCACTGACAAATTCTACCAAATATTTCAGAATTAATACCACTCTTTCTCAAACTTTCCAAGAAAAAAAGAAGAAGAAGAAGAGGAGGAGGAAGGAACACTTCCAAACTCCTTTTACAAAGCCAACAGGACATTGATATAAAAGCCAAACAAGAAGACTACAATTTGTGGGTAATCATCCTGATGAATTTAGATGCAAAATTCCTCAAAAAATACTAGCAAGCTAAATTCAATAAAACATTAAAAGGACCATATACCATAATGAAGTAGGATTTATCCCTGGGATGCACAGATGGTTCTGTATATACAAATCAATAAATGTGATACACCTCCTGAAGAATGTAGGGCAAAAATCATATGACTATCTCAAAGATGCAGATAAATTTTGGCATTCAACATCTTTTCATGATAAAAAAACATTCAACAAATTAAGTATAGAAAGAATGTACCCAAATGCAATAAAGGCTGTATATGACAAGCCCAGGGCTAATTCCTTAGTGGTGAGTAGCTGCAGTGAAGAGTCTTCCTAGTCACAGAGCCATGCCTTTGGAAATGTGTCCATAAAAATCATATTTGGATTACAGGAAGAAGAAAAGGGCAAAACTTCTCACTCATGCATATTTTTATGTAGGACAATTCTAACAACAAAAAGAAAACTAAACAGCAAAACCAGCCTTGATAACTAAAGTCGGAACACTGATTAGATATGAGTTGTTTAGATGTAGTAGTTGTAGCCTCCTGGGAAAAAATGACCATTTCTGTTTCTATCTCATCATGTATCTAGAGCTTAGCACACAGAAACTTTTCAAAAACTGCAAAGCCCCAACATTTTGATTGATCTTGGACAGAACTCTGACAACTATATTTTCTGAAGTTCCCAGAGGATTCAAATATGTAGCCAAAAATTGAGTCTGGTCTAAATCAAAGACTAAGGAGTCCTCAGATTAGGTGTCCTGGCGAATCTTAAGAAATAGTGTATTGCATGCGAGGAAATCTCTGTCTGGACCTGAGAGCACTGGAGGAAGAACTAAGATTTGGGTGTTAGAATATTAGGAAAACAGAAGCTGAATGAAAGAGAAGTTATTTGTTATGTGTTATTTTGCATAGTTGGATAAATTACATTTCAAGTGCTGGTGTTTACTACATCCCTTAGAGGCTTAAAATGTTTGTGGGAAAAGCAGAGATTCAGCAGTAGGATACCATGGATTTAAGTTCAGACTTGTCCCCTAACATACTGAATTTAATAAATTACTCAGCTTCTCTCAACCTGAATTTTATCATTTGTTTAGGGGAAATAATACTTTTTTTAAAAAAACGAGAAGCCACTAGGAATGAAAAAAATCACTATAATGTCCATTCTAACACCCTTAAATTCTGAAAGGCCTCGAAAAGTTGAGTTAATTTTCAGACTGAGGATTTTGTCCAAAAATTCACTTCCAAAGTAGGAGATGGGAAGAAGTACAGTGATAACAAGAATACAGAAACAGAGGGTACAGAGGCAAGCGTCAGAAGCGGGTTGCTTGATTCAAGGTTGAAGAACTAGCCAGATAGAAAAGCGTAGTTTAGATCCAAAGACGGTTTGAAGTTGAAAATATGACTTTCTCCTGGGCAGGCAGAGAAGGATAAATGAATGTCCCATGAAAGAGACTAAAGTAATTGGGCTCACCCCAAAGCTGAGTCTTTCCTTACCCATGAAGAACTGGGCAGAACCACACTCCCATGTCCCTCCTGACTTGTGCACAAAGCTCCATATTTAGAATTGAAGGCTTTATTGGCTGTTGTACAAAAGGCAAAGGAAACATCTTATTCATTAGTGCTCCAAATAAGGAAAGAATTTCTAAATAGGATAACCAAAAATGCACATTGAGAGACTCCAAAAAACAAAGAAAATTAATCTTACCTCCATGTCCATGAAGCACCACAGCAGAAGACTAAAACTGTTCATCTTTTCCCAGAGCTCACATTGCCGGCTTGGCTACTGTAAAAACAGGATGCTGCGTCTAGAAAATTGAAAATAAAAATAAGCATCCTGTAAAAACATATTATGGCCTATTATTTTTCAGGCCTCTACTTTGCACTGAAGCATTTGGTTGAAATTAATTTGACCTTCCATCTGTGAAATTATTGTTTTCTATGGGCTTGATCATATGATTATTAAGTGGCGATTTTGGTTTCATTGTTTCCTTTATTACAGTTTAATATTAGTTTTTTATTATCTATGTGGAAAGTAGAACTGAGGACTGTAACCACATTCATCATATTTCTACTATGAGAAAGAATTTAATGAGTTTCACATAAAACGCTACCTTGAGGAAATGTCACAATTAAAATTGTACAGCTGCTTTGAATACATAAAATTTCCCGCTGAAAACAAAGCCAGGTATACTGGAGTACTGTCACTGAGGCTGGCATCATTATGACGGTTGTTTGGTAGCTCCACCTCTCACATCTCTTTGTCTGCTTGTTCATTGCTTACAACTAGCACTGCATGATAAAATAACTCAAGATGCACATTCGTGTGCGCACATGTATGTATGCATTCGGTAGATGGAAAACAATGTATAAATAAGGAAACTCACCCTGTAATAACACTTGCACATTTTAAGACCTGCTAATTTATCTGCTTTCCACTTCTGTATACTTCAAGCCCTTGGGCCTTAAAATATTAAGTTGAAGTGTTCGGTTCAGATTTGGAATGTCCCCCAAAGACTCATATGTTGGAGGCTTGGTCTCTAGCAGGTGGCGCTGTTGGGAGGGAGTGAAGACTTTAGGAGGTGGGGCTTAGTTGGAGGAGAGTATTTCTTTTCCACAAACTCTCTCTCTCTCTCTTTCTATCTCTCTCTCCTCTTTCCTTCCAAGCTACTATGATGTGATGTGAGTAGTGTGGTTCTACCCCACACTCTCCGCCATAAGCCCACAGCAATAGGGCCAAGAAACTATGGACTAAAACCTCTGAAATGATGAGCCAAAATAAATCTTTCCTCCCTTTAAGTTGTTTCTCTCAGGTGTTTTGTTATAGTGTTGAAGAATGACTGACATACCCATCTTTAAGATCTATTGTGAGAAGTAAGGAATTTCAACAACATCCCTTGCCTAGGGAAATTCAAAGAAAATTAACACCATTTAAGCATATGGTATTATGAGAAATCAGTTTAGCGTCCTGAAACAGACACCATCCCAGACACTCCTAGTGGGGGCTGAGGACAGAGCTGAAGAGCTAGCTAGATGCTGGCATCTGGCACAGCTTTCTCACACTCCGATGCAACCTGCAAAATAGGTCAGACTTGGAAGCACACCAGGAACATGCATATAATCATTATGGGAAGTTTATGAGTTATTTACTCAGCAAGCTTGAAAATATCAAAGGACGAATTTGGCTCTTATTAGCATGAAGCCTTTTAAAATGACACTCAGAAAATTCTTTTCTGCTCTTTTATTTGCAATTTATCTTCTGAGCACCTCTGTACCACATCTTGAAATTACAGAACCACCCACAAATTTCATCCTCCTCTTTTAGACAAATATTGATATTTTACCCTTCCTTTTCAGTCCAAATATTTTGGATGAGATGGAAATAAAAATCTCATTTCTTTTCAGGGCTCATAAATGAGAAGCCCTAAGAACCTTTGGTACTAGCCATTGAGTCAGTCACAAATTTTGGAAGGTGGGACCTAGATATATAAAGCAGCTTCATTGTATCTAAGTCTTTGCATGAAAACTAGGGCCTAAGCATGGTGATGTGGTATTAGGGATAGGGGTGTTCTCACTTGTTGAAGAGACAAAACATTTCAACTGATCTGCCTTCAGACTGTTCCCTCAGGGGTAAACTGCACCAGAGGGACTGTCTCCACTAGAGGTTCTGTGTAAAACTTCCTTTGGGCAGGCATGAGAGCTGTTTACCTCACAGTTGGGGCAAACTTCCCTGGATCCTCCTGATAGCACAGCTAGTTCTTCTGGGGACTCTGTAGCACCTATTTTCAGTTTGTGCCGTCCACAGAAGCTATCAGAAGAAAGGATAATCAACATTTCTCAAGAATTAGCTTGAAGTTATCAAAACTAGCTCCTTCTGTTCTGAGATGAAGCATAGCAATGCTGGAGGGGAAATGGGCACAGAGATGCAAAAAAAAAAAAATCCAAAAAGTAAAAGCAACTGAACTGAATAAAATAGATACCATGTAGATGAAGAAGACTCAAACCTGCTTGGCAAAGCCATCATCTGGAAGGAGGTGAAACGTGGAACAACAAACAGCAAGGGAACAGGTCTGGAGTGCTCAGGTGACTTGGAGACTGGTTTAGTCTTGGGAAAATCAATGAGCTTTTCTGGGCTTACAGTGCATTTCTTAATTATAACATTTATAAAGTGTGTTAGAGTTATCAAAGAGATTTTATATATGTTTTATCTTATAATCATTGTTTATAAAGCCATGGAGTAAGGATGAGAAGAAAAAAGGGAGAAATATCATTTCTTACTTGACTTCAGAATCTATGTGCTGTGAATCTGTTCACTTCATCCTTTAACAACCCAATGAAGGGACTATTCATATTAAACCTATTTTACAGAAGAGAAATGGAGGTCACAGAGGATCTATAGTATATCTAATGACATCCTGTCAGGGAGTTTCAGAGACAGAATTCAAACTCAGTCAGCCTGTTTTCAGAACCCAAAACCAAATGTATTATTGCTGCTATTTTCACAAGACAAGAATTAAAAATATGATGATGACAGGGAAACACTGCAAAAGGAATTCTGCAGCGATCAAGTCCTATTTTCTCAGACTCCAAACTGCTTTCTTCCCGTGAGCAAGGCATTGTTGAGAGCTCCGCGAATGCACAGCTGTAAGTCCATGCAGCAAACAGCAACAAAGAACCCACGCACCTTCCTGAAGGGTTCCCATACTACCTAGCACATGGGAAACCACCTCCAAGGCAAGAAGAAAGTGGGAATTACCCTGATTATTCTCATTCAGTTGAGTAAACCAAGGCTTCCCGTTCCTCATTTACAAGAGATTAATGAATGAAACAATTGTAACATTGTTGAACCAGTGTTTGCAAAACACTGCTCAATGTTACAGGAACTCTTTAGGGTTGGCTTGTGATCCAAGATTTCCCTATTAGAGTGGCTATGGGACTCCACCTGTGGGAGTCATGAGGACTTTTGCAAAGTCCCATGATTTTCCCCTTCCGCTTACATGGTAGAATTGCACCTTCCCAGCCCCTTGAAATTAGGCATGGCTGTGTGACTCAGCTTAGCCAATGAACTAGGAACATAAATGACACCAGTCATTTCCAAAAAAGGTTTTAAAAATTGTGTGTGACTTCCTGTGCTTTTTATCTGTATCATGGTAGACAACAATTCTTCACAGGTGCTTTATCAGCCCAGAACCCTAAGTAAGGGAATATGGGATGGTATTCCTGGTGACCTGCTTTTGATCTGTAGTACAAATGATATATCATCTTTTTCTCTGTTGAGACATTGGGATTTAGAGAGTCTATTTATTGCAATATAACCTAGCCTGAAAGATATTCAGTCCTATCAATCAGAGGTCAACACAAGAATCAGAAACCATTCTACATATTATTTTAACAGAAATGTTTATTAACAAAGAGAATCAGAGCTAAGCACGGTGGTGCATGCCTATAATCTCAGCACTTTGGGAGGCTGAGACAGGAGAATCTCGAGTTCAAAGTCAGCCTCAGCAACAGTGAGGTGCTAAGCAACTCAATGAGACCCTGTCTTTAAATAAAATACAAAATATGGCTGGGGATGTGGCTCAGTCGTTGAGTGCACCTGAGTTCAATCCCCAGTACCACCCCCCCCAAAAAAAAGTATATCTCAATTTTATAAAAGAAATTACATATATACTTTATATATTTATTTATGTGTTGGTCACAGCAAAATTGCCAGTGGGTAGTAAGTGGTTGATGGATATATTTTACATCAAATTGTCAAAAACCTTGCCAGTTTATCCATTTCCCTATACATGAAATAAAATCTCTCCATCTGAGTTCCAAGAACAGTCACAATCTGGCTTTATTTAGTCTAACCATGTACCTACCAACTCTTAGGCCATTTTCCCTGCTTTTCCCAGGATAGTCTGGCTGCCTTCCTGTCCAATAAGCTCACCATATTAACACCTAACTTTGGGGCTTCCCAATGCTGTCCTCCCTTTCCTTTCCCTCAGACCTATTCAAGTTCTTAGGAGCCAACCTTTTGAAGCAATTATCTACATTTGTTGTCTCAGTCCCACTCTGACATCCACTTCCATCAATCCAGCAAAATCATACATGTCATTCATTTATTTAGTCATCATATTACTTGATCTCTCAACCACAACCAAAGCTGTTGACTTTCTTTCTCATTAAGACACTCTTGGTGCTTGATTTCTGTAACAACACTTTAAACCTGTGGGCTTCTTCCCATCTATGGGCAGCTTGCTGTCTTCTACCCATCTTGAGATGGTTTCTCAATCCTGAATGAGGCTTCTCTCTCTGGGTTCTCCAAGTGACTTTGTCCTTCCCCACAGAACCAATTTCCATCCTCAAGCTGATGATCCATTTTAGTTGGTTTCAGCCATGAGAAAAGGTAATGCTTTTCTTCCTTTCCTATAAAGAGATGCCCACTAGTTCAGCATCTATGGTTTCTCCATAACCCTATTCTCCTTCTTCCTAAGAGAGATCATTATTATTTAAAGGTTATTTGCTAATTTTGAGAATAAACCAGGAGTATTTGAACAAATACCTTCTTTTTTCTCTTCGGGTATCAGGTACAAAAAGCCTATATTCTCTTCTTTTCCTCCATTCCACAAGTTTTCAGGCATTCACCCATGTGTAGCACAGCCTGCCTCTGATAGACTGGGTAACCCTGTCCATTCGTGGGATTCACTGTTGGTAAACAGTGTCTGCAGTCAAAAGCCTTGTTCCCCAATATGGTTCTTATCAGTAGTACGAATAGTTTAGTTCTCCATCATGTCTTTTGACTCATGTTTCACATAATTTGAAATTGAACAGGGAAATTGGAATTGCACTTTGGGCCCACATATCACAGTGAATATAGAATCGAGTAGTGTTTTCAGAGCATCTACATCACTTCAGAGATTTTTATTGATTGCCTATTATGTATAGATACTATATTATGCACTCAGAGCACATAGTATGTATTCCTAATGAACAAAAGAGCTTGTCACTCTGTGACATTTTCACCAGACGATCTTATCAACTTCACAGACATGCTCCTGTGTCTGGGATTTCTGATATGATTCAGGATGCCCCCACTGTCCAAGTGCTCCTGATTTAGTTTGATAAGTGGGCACAAATCATTCTATCTCTGCACTTGTACTCAAAATGAAGTAAAATATTGGCAAATTACTTCTTCACAAAGTGAAGTAACTCAGGTTAGGCACAGACTGAAAATGACTGTTCTATATGCATCATGGAGAACCTGGGGCAGGGCACAGCCCGCTCTAGAGAAGAAAGACGGAAGGGAGGGAGAGAAAAGAAAGAGAGGAAGGAGGAAAGAGAGTGAGGAAAGGCGGGGAGAAAGAGAGAAGAAAGGAAAGATCAGAATATAGAAAAGGAGAGTTGAGATTGTTTTAGGAGATTGGTTTGTTTGGTTTTGTTTTTGTTTTGTTTGTTTTTTGAGACAGGGTCCAACTATGTTGCCCAGACTTATCTTTCTCTCCTGCTCTCAAGTAATCCTCTGGCCTCAGCCTCCCAAGAGTCAGGGACTACAGACACCTGCTACCACCTCTGACTTGTATTATAGTTTTCAGTAGGTTGATAGGAGTAGGTCTCATGGAGTTTTTGGCATTTGAGCAAAACATAGATGGAGGTGAGGAGTTAACTTTGTAGATATCTGGGTAAACTGCATCTGGGCAGAGGGAAAACCAGTGCAAAGGCTCTTAGGCAAGAGCACATCCACCTCCCTCTGGGAAAGGTCAGAAGGCCCATGTGGCTGGAGTGGAAGGCACCAGGGGAGAAATGTAGGAGCCCAGGGTAGAAACAAACCCTGGAACCAGAGCATACAGTATCTAGTACCATGTTGGCCCCTGTAGGGACTTTGGCATTTCACGGAGTCACCCTGGCTCCTGCTCTAAGACTGGCTCACTGGGAGCCAGGATGGAGTACAGGACCTGAGTTAGGTGGCTTTTGCTGAGCGTATATATTGGCTCATACCTGGCTGGTAGCAGAAAAGGTGGTGAAAAACATATTCTGCACATAGTTTGAGGTAAGGGAACAGGACTCCCTAAACAGTTTGACATAAGATGTTAGAAAAAGAGAAAAGCCGCACAGGTGAAACCAAGGCTGCTTTTGTTTTTATTTTTTTAATTTGTAGTGCTGCATTTTATTTTCTCTTTGGTTTTGCACTATCTTTGTTTGTATTAATTACTGTTCTACTTGAGGTTCTTTTAGGGATTAGAACATGTATCCTTCACTTATCATAATATATTTAGAAATACGATGGTACCACTTCACAGGAAGTGGAATGATTTCATTTTATTTGTATCTAAATTACAAAGGCCACAAGAAAATATCTGTACTTTTGCTTTAAATAATCAGTTGTCCGTTAAAGACATTTCAAGAAGAAAAACACAAAACTGTCTCTCATCTTCTTCCATGTATTTATCATTTCCCAAATCCTCTATTTCTTTCTGTAGTTTTGGAATTTCCATCTGGTTTTACTTCCCTTTCGTTAGCATTTCTTGCAGAGCAAGTGTGCTGGCAACGAATTCAGCCAGATTTTCTTTATCCGAAGACGTCTTTATTTCATTTTGAAGCATGCTTTCTTTGAATACAGAATCTGAGTTACCAATGTCTTTCTTCTTTTTTAGCTCTTTCGGGGTGCTGTTCTTATCATTGTTCCCCTACATGTGAAGTCTTATTTCTCTATTTTGATGCTTTTCTCTTTAGTTTTTGTAGTTTGTTTGACTGTGACAATGTAGTTTTGTTTGTGTATGACTTTTGTAGTTTGTTTGTGTATGACAATGTGGCTTTCAATGTAATATCTTGTTTGAGGTTTGCTAAGTTTCTTACATCTGTAGATCAATGTTTTATTTTTACCAAATTTAAAAGATTTTGACCATTATTTCTTTAGATATTAAGATCTTTGATTCTCTTCTTCTACAAGTTAAATTACATGTCTATTATACTTCCTGATATTTTTCAATGGGTCACTGAGGCCCTATTTCATTCATTTATTTTCTGCCTTTTGGTAAATCATTTTTTCCCTCTCTCTTCTACTGTTATATGACTTTATGATCTTCTGTGAGTTTTTACTGAAAACTTGTTCATATATATATCACTTTTCAAATCTATCCCTGTGGTCAGACATACCCTAGTTTCTATGGTGGTGTAGAGAAAAGAAAAGTCCCTGGAAATTTTTATAACTACTTTTGGAAGAAGATAATTATCTCTCTCTGCCAAGAGTAAACTAAATAAAAATCTAGCATGAGAATTTTGGCAAATATGTGAAACCTTGTTGCCATGGATTTGGATCATGCTTCATATGGCAAATTGAAAGACATCTCTCTGCATTAGGTATTCCATCCAAAGTGAGGCTCAATTAGTTACACCACTGCATTCAGTGATATTTTACATGCTTTGCCAAGACTTGGAGTAAATAGTCATTAATTTGTAGTTTATTATTATAGTTATAAAAACTTCAAAATATTTCCAGTGGGCACATTCTGATAGATAAAATAACTAACATCCATTAAAAGAAAAATATTTACTTCCTACACTCAGCCATCCTCATTCTTCCAAATTACTTCTCATGAACGGAATTTTCATTGCTACTGTTTTTTTCACGATATCCAGGCTTGCTGGCTTATTCTTTTTCCATTTATTATTTGACTGTCAATCTCAATTAAATGTTTAAAAACAAGCCCAACACTCCAGTGTTTGGGTGCATTACAGAGTGGACATGTGGTCTAAATGGAAGAGTGTATCTCTGACCATAATGTATTGACAAGGCCTTGAAGATGATATTTTGGATTTTACCTATTATAAGGAAAGTGTTGATTTGTTGCTAATTTCCCAAGAGATGATCAAAGACACCAGAATATCCAAGGGGTTGGAAAAACAGCAGGAATTTTTCCGAAATGAATATGAACATCAGTTCATTAATTTATTGTCCAATAATTATTGTGAATCCAACGTAGGTATGAGTAGAAGAGGGCAGAGGGAGGAAGACAGCTACAGGATCATACACCAGCAAAGGAGTATAATCAAACATAAAAGAAACAGTTCTTGGCCTTAGTCTTTTCAGACTCTATTAAAGGAGACAAAATACATGCAAACACATACAAAGAAAAGACAAGAACACAGCATAAGAAATTAACAATAGAAAGAAATTTAAGAGCTGGAAAAAAATCAAAATTCTAGAAAGACTTGTTCTGGAGTACTAGTGTGATAATACTAATAAAAGTAGAGGCTCCAGGGCAATAAAACACTGCAGGGTAAACAGTAAGATGTAGGATATAAGATTCATTCATTTATTAATTCTCCCTATAAATGTTGCATTGAATGTTTATTATACACCTATTATGGTTATAAAATAGTTGCAAGAGAACTGACCCTGGTATTTGTGGAGTTGATAGCCTGGTGGGTATAAACTCATATTGATCAATTAACCATAATAAATGAGTATAAGCTCCATTTCTCTTGATTCCAGAGCAAGATCTTTCTTTGGTCTCTTCTCCAACTCAATGATCACTCATTTTCAATCCCCTTTCCTAGTTTCTTCCTTATCACTAGGTTTCTAAAGAAGTGTGTAGCACTCAATCTTTGAATCTCTTTTTAAACCTATGCTTGATCCCTGATATGAGTTTAATTGTGTCACCCTAAAATTCATGCATAGAAGCTGTCCCATACCTCAGAATGTGGCCTTATTTGGAACAGGGTTGCTGCAGATGTAATTCATTAACATTAGGTCATTCTGGAGTAGTGAGTGTCCGTATTCCAATATGACTGGTGTCTTTACAAAAAGGAGACATTTTGATTACTGGCAAATACCAGAAACTAAGAGAAAGGTATAGAACCGATCCTCAGTCCTTCCTCACTACTCTCAAAGGAACCAATCTTGCTGACACCCTTGATCTCAGACTTCAGACTCCAGAACTGTGAGAGAGAATTTCTGTTGTTTAACTGGTTGTGGTCCTGTCTTAGCAGCACTAGCAAACTAATACACTCCCTAAGTAATCCCATTTAGACTCACAGGTTTAAATACTATTCCTATGCCTGCACCTTCCAAATTTACATCTTTGTCTCAGACATCTCTGCATGGACTTTTTAAAAACATCTCAGATTCAACATGCCCAACACTGACCTCTTGAACTTCTCCCACAAAACCTGTTCACATACAGCCATCCCTGTCTTAAGAGATGACAGTTCCATTCTCTTGGTTTTGTGCAAATGTTGGTGGGTATCACCCTTAGTTCCTGGCCTGCTGGAACTATGGAGTTCTCATACTCCATTGTCAGTCTTTCGGAAAACCCTGTTAACTTCACCTTCAAGATACATCCAGATATGTTCTTGCCCTCACTGCCTGTACTCTGTCGCCCTGATTTAAGCTATCATCTCTCCCCGCTAGACTCTGGCAATTGCCACCTAAGTAATCCTTCCATTCTAACTTCAACCTCCTAGTCCACCTAACACAAAAGCTAGAATGATCCTTTCAAAATAAAAGTTGTGCTGTGTTGATTCTCTGCCCTGAGCCTGCAATGGCTGGTCCCCACTTTCCTCAGTGAAAATGTCAGAACATTCACAAGGGCCTATATCAGTGCTCTGATACCTAGACTTTTTCTACACTGGCATGTTTTCTTCCATCACACTGATTGGACAACTAATTAAAGTAAACATTCAGGTTCTAGAAAGTGTTTTGAGTAAAAATAATGTGTTGATGGAATTGTCATTTCCATGAATCTCAGTATAAAATGAGAAGGTTTGTAAGGATCTTTTGGTCTCTAACACTTCCAATTCTTCACAAATGAGAGCATTCCTCCACTATGTGATACCAACACCATGTTGAAGGAGCCCAAATGAAGTGACTATTTTGTTATTATAGACTTGATCGAATCATTACAGACAGCACACTAGCTAATTTAATCTCCAAAGTGAGTTTTATTCAGTTTAGCTGCCTACATTCAAACAAATTAGATAATGAGATAACTTAGACACCATGTAAAAACTAGTAATCTTTACAAAAGCTACATATTCTGAATGGGCTGGAACTATATTTTGCATGGATCAAGAAGACACATACATATGTGAGAATACCCCTGTGTCTGTACATATATAAGTAGGATATGTATGTTTATGCACAGAGAGAAAAAATAGCTAAGGAAACATCAAGCCTTCTTAAAATGGGAAGTATATTTTAAAACACATTTAGTTAGCATTAAATTTAAAATGAGTCAATAAAACACTTTTTATTTTGTTAAAACTGTTTTCTTGGGCTGGGATTGTAGCTTAGTGGCACAGCGCTTGCCTCGCATGCATGAGGTACTGGGTTCAATCCTCAGCACCACATAAAAATAAATAAAATAAAAGATATTGGTTCATCTACAATAAAAAAAAGCATTTTTAAAAATGTCTTCTTTAGTATAATTGTTTTGTTTACTTTGTCAACTTAAAAATTTTCAACATTTAATTTTTTTTTTATTTCTGGACTTGAAAATTACTTTATAGAGTCTCTATTACTTTTCTCCATGATCTTTCTCCTCCAGATATGCTGCTGCTGCTGCCTCCTGGAAACAACAGGCACTCCTACCACAGGACCTTTGCACTGGCTAACCTTTGCACTGGACGCATAACTATCTCCTTCTCTGCAGAGAGGCCTTTGCTCAAGTACCACTTACTCAATGCGATCTTTCTTCCCCTCTACCTTCATGATTCCACTTACTTCTACTTTTCATTCATTGCACTGCATACCTCATAACAGTATAATTTTCACATTCATTATACTTTTTTAAATTTTTGGTCTCCTTTGCACTAGAATGTTAGTTGCTTAAGGGTAGATATCTTTGGTTTTGTTCACTGATAGATCTCAAATGTCTAGAAGAGTGCCTGGAATATAAGTGGTGCTCAATAAATGTTAAGGAAGTAAATCTGATACTATTTTATGTATATATATTTAGATAATCGCTAGTCAATTGTCTGAAAATAGTAAAATACTAGGATCAAATAAATCAGTTGCTGGGCTGGGAATATCAAAATTTAGCTAATACCTTTTACATATTATAATAATGTATTTTAATTTCACCCTTAACTTATAATTCCTAATAGCCTCTAACTTCCATGGCTAACCCATGAGTACTATTGCTCCCTGAAAAGAGAGGAAGATAGTTAAATTTTTTATTACCAGGACAATAAAAGCCCTTGAAAGCTGGGTAAAGGAGAGAATTTTCCTAAATGTCACTAGTATATTTAGTCACATACTCAGACCCCAGATCTCCTATTATGCAGAGACCATTTTCCCAAAGAAAATATGGCCAAAAGGTTTGTTGCCCTCAAATGAAAGGAAAGAAACTTCTCCAAGCTTGAAAATATGAAGTATTTTAGGTTAGGTAAGGGACACACTGAAAACACATAGTACTTACTTAGGAGTCTTAGAAAATACAATGTAAACCACTACAGTGACCCTCACATTCAGGCCAACCACCCATGTCTTGTTGGCACTTGCACCAATTCAAAGAAGAAATTTTGTGAAGTTCTCTCACATGTGTTAACAAACCATCTGCCCCTGTCCTTTCTGGTCTTCCATTCTGGTGAACACAGAATGCTGAGACCTTTGAGAGGATAGGCTTTTCTCTGCTCTTTCTGCCACGATCCAGCAAAGGGAATCCCAGTGGTGCTTTCTCCTGATGCTCCAGAGAACGCAGCCTTCAATATTCCAAAGGCCCATCACTGAGCTAAGCCATTAGTGCTCCATCATCCCCACCCTACTCACAAATCTCAAATTACTGAGATGCCTCTGTGTCTACCTTGAGGTCGCAGATTGTAGAAACCAAAGCAAACAAGACAGTGGCTATTCATTCTTACATGTGTTAACAGTGTGCCAAAATGACTGGAATAATGAGTATGCATAACTTTAATCTAGAACTATACCAAGGAGCCAGGGAGTTTTGAGCTGAATACATAAAGGAGAATGGAAGACAAGAAGGAGTGAGGGCATTTCATCCAGTGGGGACAGAATAGTGTGGGCTGAGAAGACTACTTATCTGAGATGTAGAAAAGCACATTTGTTTTGCTGGAAGAGAAGCTCTTTGTCCAGGAGATGAGATTTGGCATCATTGCTGAGTAAATTCTGAGGGCAGTTTTTGTTTGTTTGTTTGTTTTTATATATATATTTAGTTGTAGATGGACACAATATCTTTATTTATTTATTTATTTTTATGTGGTGCTGAGGATCGAACACAGTGCCTCATACATGCGAGGCAAGCGCGCTATTGCTGAGCCACAATCCCAGCCCCTGAGGGTAGTTTTGAGGAATCATTTGATATAACTTCCTTAAGGCCAAATCTCCCTACTTCAAAAGAAGAATATTTTGAAGTTCAGAAGCAAAACCATATCCAGTGTCATCTTTCAACAGAGATTATATATAAAAGTGTATTTTTAATGCTTTCCCCGGAAGAATATTTTCCCCTGGGAGTTGGTATTAAGATTATTGTCATAACGAAACCACTCAACAACTGTAGATACATTTGTAGTGCTTGAGCAGTGCTTTGCTGGGGTACCATGACATCAGAAAACACAACTAAGTTTGAAGGAACAGGGAGTGGCCTCTATACTTAGCAGCACTGTGCCTACATTTGTCATGCACAGAAAAGCCTCCTGCAGCAAAGATTCATCTTTGCTAAAGATCGTGATATGGGGGCTAAGTGTAACTTTATGACTAAGGCAAAAAGTACTTAGGACTGAAATATTGGGATGTGTGTGCATACACAGCATTTATAATATCTGTTCTGTATACAGAAGCACACATATATACATATATGGGGGAGACTTACTTTTATTCGAACACTTATTGTGCATAATAGCCACCTCATTGACTCAGTATCAGTCAACCAATATTTGTTGAAAAGTCTATATATAGTCTGTGTGACATGAGGTGCAAGCTTGAAACTTGATCTCAGACCTCAGAGAGTGTTCATCTGTCTAGCCTTAGGGCAGACAGGGCAAGAAGACAAAGAATGGAGGTTGGACCTAGCACATACCCAGGTAACTGTGCCAGATCACTGTGTGTGGGGCTTAACAAGACCCAGCATGCATCAGGCAATAGTGAACGCTTTGTTGCCAAGAGAAGGTCATGCATGAGGATCCAACAAGCAGGTACTTTTTCCCCTAAGAAATGCAAGACGAAAATACTCATGGTTTGCTTTCTGTTGTGAAGTTTTACTCCAAGGATACAAAACCACAATCACATGCAAGTTACTCCACAAGCCTGATAATTATGCTGAGATTCAGATTTAGAAGCCATTCAGGAAGCTAAATGAGATCCAGAAAATGTGTTCAGACTCTATTAGAGGATAGCCTGACTGCCTGGGATTCTCCCAGAGGTCATACCTCTCAAAATTTAAAAAAAAATAAAATGTGATCAGCATAATTTTCCACCATTCTGAATAGTGCACACAGTGGGTACAATTTACTCCAAATCACCTCAGAAATACATGAGTCCCTTCAAATGCACCCTTTACACTCTACCCTGTGCCTCTGTCTCTAACTTAATCATATCTGGGTAAGGCGCCAGGGTAACTTTCACTAAAAGTCACACTGTGGGTCCCATAGTGGCCTTCAGGAAAAACAGTTTCTGCCACTTTCTTTTTTATGTTTTTATTAGTGCATTACAGTTATACATAATATTGGAGTTCATTTTGACATAATGATATATGTGTGAAATATAATTTGCTTCATTTCTGTTTGCAAAGGTAGTTTCATACGAAACAAGTCTGGAGCACCATTACCTTGTCAGTCTGCATTATAGAACAGCATAATGTGGAGACCAGGAAGAACTTAGGAGGTTAAGCTGCAAGGTGTACTTAGGTATCCATGTGTCCCTGGGTGACTCTTCAGTCAAGACAACTAAAGGGAACAGATATTACCTATCAGGAAGCAAAGCAGAAGCCCAGTCTTGGGAAATGAAATGACAAAGCAGAGGTCATCATCTTGGTAGGGCTTTGCTAAATCTCTAAAGGAACTAAAATAAAGAACTTAGCTAAAGAGAAGGGATAAGAAATGTGAAAGAAAAATATGAATTTTGAAAAAGCCAAATGGAGAAACAGCAAAAACAAGTAAAAAGCCACAGGATATCCATAGGAAATTGATTGGTCCAGGTCCACAGGATTCCAATCTGTAAGGATGCTCAAGTCCCTTGTTTCAATGGTACTATTTTCACATAACCTACACACATCTTCCCATTCTAACTCTACATTACTTATAAAATGTAATACAATACAAATATTTAAATAGTTGTAATAATGTATTATTTAGAAACTAACAACAAGAAAAAAGTCTGTTCATGTTCAGTACAGTTACTTTTTCCAAATATTTTTGATCCATGGTAGCTTGAATCTATGAATGGGGAACCACGGGTGCAGGGGCCTGATGGTATAGGCAGTAAATCATGATTCAGGTGGCCCTGAAATTCTTCAGGCCTGCTCTGTCACTGCAACAGCCACCCTCCCAGCTCAGTCATGAAGGAATAGGCACCCACCAGGCAGCGGGAAAAACGAATATGACTATAGCATTTAGCGGGCGGATGGAAGTGGCCAAGATAAACCTTGTGAATAGCAAGGAAAGAGGTAAGCAGCTTCACCACCAGAATAGACTTTAATAAAGCTTGCCTCCGCAACAGGAGTCCTAAATGAGAAACTGTCACTTCATGCCCACATTTATTTGAATATTCACAAAGCATACTCAGAAGAAATCTCACAAACACATTACGTTCTTCACACTAAACTCAAAACAAAAAAAAATACAAGAGTCTCCAGATGTAGTCGGCATCAAGTCTGCCTTAATGAGGCACGGCATAATCTGTCAACTAATACACAAAGTGAGGCCCACCCGGCCGGCCAGGCATATCAGCAAAACACTGCATTAGATGTCTCAGTTCGTCAATCTAATAAATGAGTTCTCAAATGTCATTTCCCCTCCATATGCAGCAAATATTTTTCTATTATTTAGTTATGCTGTTTTAATTGGGTTAACTCTCAGTGCTCCAGCCCGGGTCCATCTGTGAGAGACACTTGTGTCACTTAATGGAGAGAAAGAAAACTACAAGAGGAAGATGACAGTTCAGAGGGACATGTGGTATATGCCTGTCAATACAGAAAAGGAGCATACTAAATTCATATTTTTCAATTATAAATCATAAAACCTACTGGTGTTATACCTTTTACTTCATTAAGACAAACATTATCCATCTTGAATATCCTTCAAAGCAAAATAAGCATTTTAATTAAATCCCACAGAGGATATGCTCCTGGTCCATTTTTCCACATGTAACAACTGTAATAGAGTTATTAACAGCACTTGAGAAGAGAGAGGAAATGATATATGTCAGTTATGAACCTGGAAAAAATAACTACCCAGTCTATAAGTTGGCACAAGGAATTTTCTCACACACAGCAAAAAAAATCTTAATGGATCCTTAAAACACTGATAAATTTAGTTGCTAAAATATTTTGCTAGTTCAGAAGTGGTTGGATCAATGAGATTTTTTTTTGTTTCAATGGTAAACAAAAATCTATATTAATGAGAAGAAATTTCATCAAGTCATTAAGTATTTTAACTTAATATTAAATTAAATGTCTTTTAAATCATTTTTCTTTATAAGAACTTTTGTGGTCTTTTCCCAGCCCTTGGAGACATTTCTATATGTGAGTTTAATATGCACAGTAGTTTCATGTGTTTAAGGCTTCGGTGTGGAGCCTTCTATGTGAAATGTGAATCAGTCCATTCAAAATCTTCAGCTTGACTGTGAATTGCTGGCTTCTCACACAGCGACCTTGGTTACCTAATCATTCAATTTATGTGATGAACATAGACAGCCAAACTAAATAAAACCTACTTCAAGGATTGGATTATCTAGTTTGTCTGTCTGCATCAGACTTATTATATTATTATAAAAGTCATTTCAAATTGTGCTAACTCCACACACCATGAAGTATATTCTCTAGTTCATAAAGAATTTCTGAGCTGAAAAGGACTTAATTTTACTGATGTAGGAAACACGGACTTAGGATTTTCCCAATCTGCATAGTTGAATCAGGAGAAAAACTGCTAGAATCTGAATCATCTCAATTAGTTTTCTGGAACCAGTCTGGTAAAATAGCAGCATATAGACACTTGGCTAGATTTAAGAAATTGTCCAAATTAAATAACAAAAATGGAGGAAAATATTGATCCTTTAGATACTAACATGCCTGGGCAAGACCTGAGGCAACTAAATACATGAGCGGGTCACCTCAAACTTGAGCAAACATGACTATTTACCTAGATGTGCCAAAAAAGAGAAAATATACTCTCATCTTTATTAGCGTAGTGATTCAATAAATGTGAAGAACTTGATATTTGGTACTTTAAGCAATTAAATCTAGCCTACCAGTTACCTCAGATACCTCCTTTATAAAGGCATGGGCATATACTATATTAATAAGCATTTGTTTCATTTATCATATTATGTGACAATCTTGAAAGGATAAAATGCATTGTATTAGCCAGAATCAGCTAGGATGTGCTGTGGTAACAAATAAATACCAGTATTCATTTCTTACAGTCCTGGAGCCCAGGAAGTCCAGCATCAAGGCAGATTTTGGTGTCTGATGAGTTCCTTTTTTTGGATCAGAAACTGTGCCTTCCTGCAGTGTCCTCACAAGGCAGAAAGACAAAGCAGCTATCTGAGCTTTGTGATTTAATCATCTCCTCAATGGCCCCACCTCCTAGGGGAACAGGACTACCATTACCTTAGGGGATAGGACTTCAACATACAAATTTGAGAGAAATCAAATCAGACCATTCCACCCTCTTTGTATGACTGATCTCTTTTGATTCTGTATGAGCCACATTTGGCCTCACTAAGGGAAGTTAGGTTTAAAGACCAAGCCACTTGTCCAAGAACATGGAGACTAAAATAAAAGAAGCAAGGGTTGCCAGTCTAAGTACTCAGACATCAAGCCCACTTATCTCCGAACTTTTCAATAGAAAAAAAGATGATTTTTCATTTGAGCCATAATTTTCTTTAAATTTTTAATATTTTCATATAAACAGTCAATTCTAACAGCTGTGTTCTTGATAGGTTTTTAGTTCCATCAGTCCAAATCATTGAATGTTCTATATCTCCATATGGACTCTTAACACATATGGAGCTCTTGAAGAATATGGAAAAGCCAATTTGTACACTGGTCACTCTTGTCTATCTTATGATGCAAAGGAAAATGCATGCAGTGACCTCTCCTTTTCAACCTTTGTGTCAGTAAAGTGAATATGCAGGCTACTCACTCTATAGATGATATACCAAATGAGGAAAGCTAATGTCTATAATGAAAGAGAGACTCAGATTCAGAAGAATTTTAACAGGTTGAAACACCACATAAGTGCCAAGAGGAAGAAATGTAAAAGATGACCATTTATTAATTTATTCCTTTAATAAATATTTATGGACCAATATATGTCATGCTCTATAAACCAAGAGTGGGCATATACAAATAAGATGCACCTCCAAACTCAATGAAGTAGTCATGTGTCTTGCACTGTACCCTCTCCATTTATAAAGAGAACATTAAAACTAGAAGCCTGAAGTAATTCATGTGAGGTTAAGACAGCAAGACCTAAAACCCTGGGAAGTCCCCACTGTTCCACAGAAAGATTCAGCAGGTAAGCAGAGAGTGTTTAAAAGAAGTACCTTAGGGCTGTAGGTGCAGCTCAGTGGTGGAACCTCTGCCTAGCATGAGCCAAGTCCTGGGTTCCATCTCCAGCACTGCAAAAAGGTACTCTAAAAGGTAATAACGAGAAATGGTCTCCTACATCTAACTTGTTTTTCTTCTCTACACCTATGGAATATGGTGTGGTTTAGGGTGACTGGCACATAAGGCAAAATGGCTAAGGCAGCCCTAGCATAAGATTGCTGGATCATCATTCCTTAGAGGAAAATTCATGAAGGCAGAATGAGTAGTGGGTGTCCAAGTGCCCTGCTCCCCATTTTTCTGAGGCAGTGCATGGAACATTGTTTGTGGAAATTTGCACAGTTGTGTACCTGTTAGCCCTTCCCTGGTGTGATCCTGAGCCTGGATGCAATAGATCTTTAATGAGAGAGGATCTTTGATCCTGGAAGAGACCAGGAGGCAATGTTGCCTGTTGTAGTAAGCCTTTTCTCCTCCTCCATATTGAGGTACAGGCAATGGCCCTGCTCCACATTCCAACTAGAAACCACCAAGGTTATTCAAATAATGGCCCTTCGTGCTCAGATTTAGGTAAACATGGACTCCCCTGGCAGTACTTAACTATGCCATTCCTGTCTTCCAGTGTCAATCACAGTGATGCTATGACCAGCCACATAAGTCTTATGGATTAAAATGATAGAATATGATATGTGGAAACTACTTCTTAGTTTGGGGAAAGGAAGGGCATGAACTAAGAAGTAAAGGTTAACTTGGCTGATCCTCTGAAAGCTAGTCTAACATGAGAAGAGCTGAACTACAAAGTTCCATAAAAAATGGCTACAGCTCAGTCATTAAAGCTATCAGTTATGATCAACTGCAATTCTCAGACTTAAGGCCTTTGAACAAATCAGGGGAGGGACAGACCCTACACTCAACCTGAAATACATGGAGATGAGAGGACAAGGTTGTAACCAACATGCTGCCATTTTATTTAGCTTTTCCATCCCAGCCACGGATCAAACCAGAAAAGGATTTGACGCTTCACTAATCATGTAGCTTAAATGCCCATAATCCAAAGATAAGGGTCCCTCTCGGAATCTGAGGGAAAACATTGATGGGTCCTTGCACACTGCCCTAAAAAGAATGAATATGAGAGGGACATAGCTCCCACATTGGCTGCTGAGCTATTCTCAATGAATTTTCTAGAGCACTGCTCTGGCAGGCCTTGTGTGAGTGCTGTTTTGCACAACAGAGACATTACAATTCATCATCAAAACGCAATGAAAGGCCTGGAATCTGGAAGTTGTATCATATGAGTGCATTGAGGATATTCAACCTGATTATATAAGAATGTAGGTGTGTGTGGATGTGTCTGTGCTTTGGAGGCCAAAGAAGGCTAAACTTGTTCAAAGCGACATCATATGGCCGAGGAAAAAGATTTATTCTTTTCTGGACCAAAAAGTAGAATTATAATCAAGAAGTAGATTCAGGCTCAATAGACAAAAGCTTTTCACCAGAATTGTCCAAATACAAGCCAGGTTGTCTTGTCAGATGCTGTCCTCATACCTTGAGTACGCTGGAGCTAGGGAATGGTGGGCACCTTCCTTGGGCTCTGTGGGGTCTTTTCTATAGTGAATGATTGTGTGTATATAGCTCCTGAGACTCTTTGAAGATCACACTTTACAAATAGCTACTATCATGAAAACTTACAGTAAATTGTTGGTCTCATAGTAATAGGAATCCCCTGCCTTAGTAAATAAGGCAGATGGATATAATCTAACGCAGGAAAGAAAACTTAGTGTGCAAATTGGTCGTCCTGACAGGCTCCAGAAGATAATATAACTCTGAGACTGATTTGTAAGCTTCTTTGCTGCTGAGATTACGATATCAAAACAGAACTGTAGATGAGGAATAGTTTATTTGAGGGCTCGTGGTTTCAGAGGTCTCAGTCCATAGACAGCTGGCTCCATTCCTCAGAGTTGGAGGTGAAGGTGAACATCATGGCTGAAGAATGTGGTGGAGGGAAGCAGCTCATATGATGATTGGAAAGCAAAAAAAGACTTCACTTGCTAGATACAAAATCTTTACCCCAAAGTCATGCCCCCAATGCCCACCTCCTCCAGCTACACCCTAAATGCCTTCAGTTACCACTCAATTAATCCCACCAGGGAATTAATCCACTAATTGGGTTAAGACTCTCAACAAACCAATCATTTTTCCTCTGAACCTTCTTGCATTGTCTCACACGTGAGCTTTTGGGGGACATCTCACATCCAGACCACAACAGCAATGTATTGTTACAAAGGCTATAATGAACTCATATTATCTCTGAAATGTGTAAGTTCAAAATTCCATTCAAAATCTATATTTACTTATGTAATATTGAAAGATTTATACACTAACTGAACAGTTATGAAATTTTTATTAACTCTTGAATCTTTAGCATATCAACATATTTCTTTAAAAACAAATTCTTTTAAAATAGAGTTGAACTTTGGTAAAATTATAAAGGTAGTACAATTTATGCTCAAACTGCACTTCCTTATTCTCCATTTTTTCTTCTTTAAGGCAATTCTTTCTTATTTTATAACTTCTTGGTGCTTCTTTCCCCCTCCTCTTTCCTGCCCATTTACCCTTAGGAAAGTTTTGAATCAAATCAGACTCCCTACACTTAAAATGGTGGAAACATGATATGCTACTGTGTGCGGATGATATAAATATTTTAAAAGCATGTTTTGATACTTTAATCCCAGTGTGTTAAAATTCTATGAATGAAATTTCAGGAATAAGTCTTATCAACTCAGAGTTATTTGGAGGAGAATTCTTGGCTTCTGAATATATACTATGTAGCAAGCTACTAATTCTTCAACTAGTTAATCCTATCCTATATTTATCTACCCTGGTAACACCAAATAGAGATTTATCTTCATCAATTAAATAACTGAATGTCACTTATTTTGGATTCTATGCGCACTGATCACTTTAGATCTATTATTTCATTCTGTATTCCTCACAATATAAATTATAGAGTATTGTCAGAGCTAGAGATAACAAAATTAGGGTGAAAAAAGGTTGAGGAATCTGTTTAAAGTCATATGAACAAGTGGTGTGGCTGGAACTTCTGTCTCTGAAGCCTGAGCTGTCTACCTACAAGTCCTTCTTCATATTAGTATACCTCAACTAACTACACAAGTACTTACCATGGCATACTGAGGAAATATATAGAAATAGAAATGAGAGAGTGCCTTTTCTTTGTAACTTGTCCAGTATCTCATAACTTGCTTTCTTCCACTGATGTTTATACTTGTGACAAATTTAATCAGAATTCACCCAGACATTTCAGGACCAATTAGAGACTATTAAGCTCCTCTCAAGCTTCAAAATTCCACCTCTCCCATTCACTTTTTTTTTTTTTTTAGAAATATATGAGTGTAACACCATGGTCATCTTTTTAATTGAATTCTTTTACGTAAAAGTGAATTCTTCCTTCTGGAAATTAAAACCTTTGACTTCCTTATTTCCACTGATTTCCTTTAAACAGAAGTTTAGATGATTTAATAGAAGAATAGAACCAACTATTTCCTTATTAACTCTGAGGGAAATGCATTGGAGATGGGAAAAACTGCTGGCTGTCTCTCTGCCTCTCCCCACCAGTACCAAACTGGTATCACTGAACAGTATCAAACATTTAACCAATTATGGTCAACGGGGAAGTAAATGGTCCTCCACTTTATTGTCTATTAATAAGGGAAAATTAGGGAGATTGTTGCTGATTGAATATCAGTAAGTAGGTTGAAAAACAGTTAGCTATGCGGGAGCAGGGAGACTTCCTGGTCAATCTTACAGTCAGCCTCAAATCCAATTCTTTATGAAACCAATAATAAGATCATCAGGGGTGAGTAGAAGATCTGATTCCCTTTCAACCAAGCTACATTCCCATCAATCAGTGTGAAAGGAGGAAAATTTGTGACCACTATGGAGAGAAAGCAGGCAAATCATTGGAACTTTGGTTCAATTGGAAGATGAGGGCTGCAGACAGTATATACAATGCTTGTGGTGGTGCATGCCTGAAATCCCAGCGGCTCTGGAGACTGAGGCAGGAAGACTGTGAGTTCAAAGCCAGACTCAGCAAAAGTGAGGCGCTAAGCAACTCAGTGAGACACTGTCTCTAAATAAAACACAAAATAGGGCTGGGGATGTGGCTTAGTGGTTGAGTGCCCCTGAGTTCAATCTCCAATATCCCTCCTCCCAAAAAAGGGTGAAGACTGTTGGGCTGTGTATGGCTCAGCCTCTTCCTCCTCCACTCTATTATGGCAATCTTAGAGTCATTCAAAGGCAAGAATAAAAATTCTAACACTTTTCCAGTGAATTCTGGCTGTTAAAAGGAAATTTCAGCCCTCTTGGGGAGATTTCTTTGAAACAGGAAAATATACATGAGAAGCCATGGATGAGGCATTAACTAGTATTCATGCTCTTTGTGCCTGAGATTAAATTTACAGTGTTGGTAAAGGTAATCAATAGAAAATAGGAAATGAGAAACAGATCCCTAAAAATTATAATTTGATTTTGGTACTTGGGATTGAACTCAGAGGTGCTTTACCACTGAGCCACATCCTCAGCCATCTTTTTATTTTTTATTTTGAGACAGGTTCTATCTAAATTGTTTAAGTCCTCACTAAGTTGCTGAGGCAGGCATGAGCCATCACACCTCGCTGAAATCTGAATAAGTTCTTGCTGCCAGCTCTGCTGCCTTGTAAAAAAAAAATGCTTCACTAGTCCTTATGTTGAAAGTGAGTGAATATCTCTTGATGAAATGTCAGTGAGTACCCCAGGTTAAGGTGGACTCCTTGACAAAAATTGTCTTAGTGAGAATGAAAGCCAAATCGGACAAAGGACATGAACTCCAAGAGTCCCAACTCAAACTCAATGTAGCTGTGGCTGTACAGTCAAGAGTCTCCAAAGTTGAAGTCGATGGTGTTGGTTATGATGACCTTTCTGCTTGGTATGGGGTTTTAATTGGATCAAAAACATCAGTAGTTCATTTCGTTGAATTCCAGGTTGTAGCACTCCAAATGAAAAGTAAATATGACTTATTAGATTCAAGTCACTGTTTCCCTACATGACTCCTGATCCTGTCTCCTCCTCTAATCCAATTCAACAGCTTTTAACAGAAAGCCCATTAGGAGTAAGTCCAAGATCTCCCTGTGCTCAGGGGGACCAAAGGCCATATGCACCTGCTCAAGTATTCTAAAGAACTGTGGAGGGGGACTCAAACTTTTGTGACTCTGTTAGGTACAGGAGAATATGTCACAATCCTATCCAATCTTGAGGGGGAAAACAATTGTTCATATTCAGCCAGGGCAGTCTGAGAAATGCTCCCAGTGTGAACGGGAAGCTAACCTGACCTTGAAGATGGGATCTTTCAGGGTGATTCCACATGCTGTAAAGTGTTGTGGCTTACATTAATGAATGTGTAATTGATACTGAGGTTTACTGTGAATGTTTTATCACACTCTGAATGCTTGTAAGTGCCAAGAGATTCTCCCATTCAGGAACTCCTATAGGTAGAGAAATGCTAGTAAGACATGTATGTGTCTATTCAATCCATTTCCTGCCTCCTTTGCAGCTGGTCCAACAGAAACAGTATTGAATTCCAGGAGAAAAATAGGAAATACACAGCTCTGTGACTAAGGACTTAAAAGACAGCAGGGTTAGTAAAAGATGCAACAGCCTGTGTAACTAGTGAAAATGGCCAATGCCAGCAGGAAGTTTAAAGTGGTTTCATCACCAATGAATTCAGTAGTTTTCACATAGCCTAAACTGTTTCTGACATTGTGACTCTAACTGAATCCACTGCACAGACTGATGGTGCCTGGTATGTTGCCATGGACATTGCCAACGCCTTATTTCCTAGTCATTGGCACCTGATTACTGAGACCAATTCATATTCATGTGGCAGGCTTCCAACATACAGAACAGGACTATCTATCTAAAATCCACTGTTACTTGCCACGAATGAGTGGGTCAGGATTTAAGCACAAGTGTCTCTACTCCATGGTGTCCAAAAATTTCACACTCCAGTTAACAAGTGGATTAGCAAATCACAACACTCAGTCTCAATGACCCTAGCTACAGGGTTAGCATACCTCAACCTGAGGGTATGCTGATAAACTCTAGAACTCTGAATTTAGAAACCATCATCAGGTAAACTTTTTTAGGACTATATGGGCAGATTCACAACACTTGCTGTGTCTAGCCATGAAGGAAAAACTGCTGTCACTTTTCCTGTCCCATTTCTCCACCCAAAGGAAGACTCAGCACTTTATCTCACTTTTTGACATTAGAGACAGTATGTGCCTCACTTGTTCATTTTTATCTGCTAATCTGTAAATAAATAGCCTTTGAATGGGGACCAAGCAATACACTGAATTGGAGACTATACACTGAATTGGAGACTTGATCTACTTTTAGAGACTCAAAACCCTAATGACTTCTTTGGGCTATAGTTCCCAGTGACTGATGATTTGGCTGATTGGAGACTCTGGCAAAGGGCATCTATGAAACTGTAATGGGCTCACAAGCTTGCAAGTAGGGCAGAATTTCAGGTCCTTCACAGTTCTTTAATCCTCTTGTTAGAAGTTTGTGAAAAATATACATATACTGAATCTAGTTTTGAAACACCATTGCTTTTATGGATGGTACATTCTGGTACACATTTTTTTTTTCCCCCTAAAGCAACATTAGCACCATCATTCAATTTAGGTAAAGCTCTCATCTATCTTAAGTATCCTCTTATACCAAAAAAAAAAATTTTTGTCAGAATAAATTGAGAAAAGTGCAGAGATGGGGATTGAGGAGAATAAGGGAGAATTTTCATTTTATCCTATTTTAAAGAAAGTACTACTGAAGATAAATGATTAAATATTCTATAGAAATTACCATTTTAATTAAAACGTGGACTGGAGACCTAAGTACATGAAAATGGGATACTGGGGTCTTAAAGATCCTTGAAAACATTGGAATTGAAAGCTTTAGTTTTAATATTATCCTTTGGGCCATCTATTAAGTTCCTAGCAGAATATTAAGATTTATTAGCAAAAGAGAAACTATTGAACCCTTTCATTTAATATACAACTACAGATTAGAAAGTTGAGAGTGCACTGAGTTTTCTTTTTCTTCTATATAAAACAGTGATAATGATTCAAATGAAACTATTTTATTTCCAAACAGCAAAAAAAAAATTCACATTTTGCAATGGATGGCTCTGGATTTCAACGTGTATACTTAGCCATAGAGAAGATGCAAAATAGTTCTAGCACTCGTTAAGTGCTGCTGCCATTTGTGTACACACCTTCCTAATTCCTAAGTTCTGACAAACACAGATCTGTTCTCTATTCCCCCTCTTTTTTGTTTTCCTTTTTTTTTTGGCCACATTCAGAATGTTACGTAAGTGAAGTCACACAGTATATAACATTTTGAGTTTCAGTTCTTTCTTTAGCCTAGCATAATTCTCTGAACTTTCATCCAAGTTCTGAATTTGATTTAATTGGTAATAGTGTTCCATTATGTAGACGTATCAGCTTGTTTATCAATTTCCCCACTGAAAATATTTATGATGTTTTGGCTTTACATGATTATTAATAATGCTGCCATAAATTTTATATGCACATTTTTCTGTGAACATAAAGTTTCATTTCTCTAATATGCAAACCTAAAAATAAGATTTCTGGGTCATATTGCAAGTGCGTGTTGTTGGGTTGGGTTTGGTTTGGTTTCGTATTTTTTGTGTTTTGCAGTGCTAGGGAACATGTTTTCTTCTGAAGAATTTGCCAAACTGTTTTTCAGAGTGACTATACCATTTTGCAATCCTATCCAATGTATGAGAGTTCCTTTTGCTCTGCATCCTCATCATCATTGGAAATCATCAGTATTTTTTATTTTAATCAGTTTAATAATTGTGTAATGCTATCTCCTGGTAGTTTTAATTTTCATTCCCCTAATGACCAAGGATGTAGAATATCTTTATATGTGTTTATATGCCATCTGCTATTCTATTGTTATTGAAGTAATATATAAATATTTTGCCTGTTTTAAATTGGGTTATTTTCTAATTTTTTAGTTTTGAGAGGTCTTTATATGGTAGATATTTTTTCTGATATGTAATTTGCATATATTTTCTCCTTCTCTGTGGGTTGCTATTGTGTTAATAGTGTCCTGTATAGAGTGAATGCTTTCAATTTTGACAAAATCCAATTTTTCAATTATTACTTCTATGGATTGTGCTTTTGGTGTTATATCTAGTTCTTCCCTAGGCAAAGATCAAAAAATTTTCTTCTATTTTTCCTTTTAAAAATTTTATAATTTTATTTTTTCATTTACAAATATAATGAATTTTGAGTTGATTTTTGTTTGTGGCATCAGATGAAAATGAAAGTTCATTATCTTGCATGTGAATTCCCTGTTATCCCAGCTTCATTTGTTGAAAAGACCAACCAACCATCTTTATCTATTTGTTTGTCATTGTAACTTTGTCAAAAGTTAACTAACCACTTTTATGTGGGTATATTTCTAAATTTTACCTTTTGTTCCAGTTTCCACCAAAACTATAATACCATGACTACTGCTAGCTTGTATGAATGTTCCCCAAATGTCCACGGTCTCCAGGGTGGGTCTATTGGAAAGAGCTGTGGACCTTTAAGAGGTGGGGACTTATGGGAGGGCTTAGGTCATTGGGAACATGTCCTCAAAGGGAACTGTAAATCCTACTAGTCATCTCTGCTTAATGCTCATAAAGTAAGCAGTTTATGCCACAACATGCTCCTGCCACTTTGTGGTGTCCTCACCAGAGGCCCAAAGCAATAGGCCTGCCCGATCTTGGACTGGAACCCTCAGAAATATGAGCTAAAATTAATTTTCTCTTTATGAGTTAATTGCCCCAGGTATCAGCTCACAACGAGAGTTAACGGATACAAGCTGACAGATACAATTACTACAGCTTTATTATATCTTAAAATTCAGTAGTGTGTGTCCTTAAATTTTCTTTGTAAAATGTTTGGCTATTCTAGTTCCTTTGTCTTGTGGATAGCTACAAAAAAAAAAATCATGCTTCAACATTGATTTGGATTGCACTAAATCTGAAGATAAATATGGGAAGAATTGACATCTTGTCAAGTATAGGATCTCCCAATCCATAAACATACTATGTCCTTTGATTAACACCATCAGTATTTTATAGTTGAGAGCATACAGATTCTGCAAATATTTTGTTAGACTTATTTCAAAATATTCATTTGGAACTATCATAAATATTACTGCTTTTTAAAAATTTCAATTTTCCAACTGTTCATTATAGTGTATAAAAACATAATTGCCTATTGCACTTGCATACTGAAACCTTGCTAAACTCTTTTTACTTCTAATAGTTTCTTAATAGATTTTTGATATTTTTCTCTATAGAAAATCACATCATTGCAAGAAAGAGTGGTTTTTTCCCCTTTCCAACCCTTTAAAAAGAAAAGATATGAAAGGAAAATGCCTTTTATTTCATTTTCTAAGCTTACTGCTTTTGCTAAATTTCTGGTTTCATACTGAATAGGAATGGTGAAAGCAAAAACATCCTTACATAGTCTGTGATCTTAGGATGACGATCATTAATATTTCACCACTAAGTATGATGTTAGCTGTAGGATTTTCATCAATGTCCTTCATCAGATTGAAGATGCTCACTTCTAAGTAGGCTGAGAGTTTTTATCATGAATTAGATGCTGAATAATTTTAAATGCTTTTCACTCATCTATTGATATGACCATGCAATCCTTTTGTTGGTAACTATGTTAATGTGATAATCTACACTGATTAATTTTAAAGTAGGACTGGAGGAATAATCTGTCAGTTCTAATGTCTGAGGTTTTTTTCTAGGATAAGCCTCATGTAGCTATGGTTATCATTCTTTATAGATATTGCTGGATTTGACTCACTAATGTTTTGTTGAGGATTTTTCTGTGTTCAAGAGGAATGTTGATCTGTAGTTTTTTATTTCTTATGAAGTTTTTGTCTGCTCTGGCACTCTTCTAGTCTTATGCCATTCACCCATGTTTTTTTTAAATTAATTTCTTCTGGATGTACACAATGGTGAGATTCACTGTAGTACATTCATATAGGTACGTAGGAAAGTTTTGTCAGATTATGGAGAATTACTCAGCCATAAAGAAGAATGACTATGATATTTTCTGGTGAATGAATGGATATAGAAACTATCACGCTAAGTGAAATGAGCCAATCCCCAAAATACCAAAGGTCACATGTTTTCTTTGATATGTGGAAGCCAACCCGCCATAACGGGGAGGGGTATAAAAAAGAATAGATGTTCAGTGTATTAGACAAAGGAGAATGAAGGGAAGAGATCAGGGATGGGAAAAGGAAAGCCAGTGGAATGAATCTGACATATTTGTTCTTTTTCTACATGTGTGTATTTTCTCATACAAACTTTGTTATAAATTTCCTTCTAAGCACTGCATTAGCTAATTTACATAAATTTTGGTTGGTTATATTTTCAATTCATTCCATTCAAAAGCATTTCTAATATCCCTTGAGATTTTCTCTTTGATTCAAGATTATTCATTCAGTAGTGCTTTAACTTTCTATTACATGGGAGTTTTTCCAGATACAATTCTGTTTTTGCTTTCTAG
This sequence comes from Geosciurus inauris, assembly GCA_004024805.1. Lineage (NCBI taxonomy): Eukaryota > Metazoa > Chordata > Mammalia > Rodentia > Sciuridae > Geosciurus > Geosciurus inauris. The sequence goes on from PVHX01001744.1 coordinate 182,501, forward strand.
TTGAATTTTGCTACTATCTGAGAACACACTTTGAATAATTTCAATTCTTTTACATTTAACAAGGTTTTCTTTGGAACTCATAATATGGACTATTTTGTTGAACATTCCATCCAAGCTTGTGTATTCTGCTTCTGATGTCGATAAATACATAACTTCTTTCTTTTTCTTTTCTTTTTCCTTTTTTTTTTGATGTGTGATATTCCAACAGATACATCTTTATCTTTCCTACCAGTTATGAAATCACAGTCCATTTTGTCATTCTTTTTGGAGTATGTGCATATTCATATAAGTATTTGAATATACAGATGTTTCGAAGGATTGACAGCCAATTAAAAGCCTTTGATTACCATACAGCCTTTTGGCTTTTTTTTACATATCATTTGCTAGGCTTCAACCAGGAAACAAAACCAATACCTTTTGTTGAAATCATTGGAAAAATACTGAAATATGTCATGTACATTTGCTTCAAAAACATTTAAGCTATACTAATACTTGTCAATCATCATGTTCTTTTTGCTTTTTTAAAATATAATTTCCAGTTATTTATTGAAGTCTTTTTCTAGTAACTTTAGTATCTTCTATATAATTGCACATTTTCCAAATTAAAATCAAAATTGCTTTCCATTTGATTTGTCTTCATATCCCTTCAATTGCTAATGTTACAACCACTATTCACAAAATATTTAAATTTTAAACTTTCCTGTCATCTGTTGAATCAATAAACTCACCTGAATGCTTTTTGGATAATTTTATTGTATGTTTATTTCTGTCAGAGAAACCATTTCAGAATGTCTAACAATAAATTACTACCTGTCTAAAAAAGTCATGCTGTTTGAAGCATTTTTCTGAGCTTAACTCCTTGAAGCAAAATCAAACAGGTTCATTTAACGTTTTTTTTCCCACAAGGAAGAAAAGCATACACACTGCAACACTCAACTATTTGTACAGTCTATGTCATATTAGTACCTAGAGGTGTCTTACAGTGTATTTCCTAAAAGGAATAGAACTCATTCAAAAACAGAAATAGAATTTAGAATAGAAAGTGAATTAAATTTGAAGAAAGATAGAACAGTAAGCTTCAAAATAACTTCTTTTTGAACATGTCCAAACATAACATTAAATGCATGCAATCAGTTACAGGCCATAGGTTAAAGAACTTGTGTAACTCACAGAAAATGCACAATTTTCAACCCCATGAACTGTCGTTTCTACAAGGAGATGAAATAAAAACTACAATTTGTTTCAATCTCTGCCTAGTGTCAAGGAGAGTGATCTCAGATGTGAAAGTAGTTACATACTTTCTATGACTTGGAAGCATCAGAAGGTGTGGAAATTTAGGAGCTATGATCAAGGCAATGTCTTTAATCCTGTACATGATGCTGTCAAGACTCAACAAATTATTATATACAAATCAGCAAGAAGCCTTAAATGACATTGACAGTTATATGACCCTGTTCCTAGGGCCTCAATTCTCCTAAGCAAATGAGCCCACAGTTCTATCTAAATGACCAGGTAAGGAAATAAAAATCTTTTAATTGAGTGTTCCCAATCTTTAGGTCTAACCTGTTTCAATAGAGTACTGGAGATTCCCTATCCTGACAATGGTGGTGAAACATAGGTACACATAGTTGTCACAAATTCACCATCATTTAACTGTGCTTCATAAGGAAGCTCAATCATTAAACAAAAAAAAAAATTCTAAAGCATATGAGATCAGTTCAAATAATATATGATTGAGGAAAATGAATGACAAAGTACTTCTCAGAGGTTAGTAAATTGAGAGACAACAATGATTACCCTCTCCTCTGCCAGGGCAGTCTGTCTGTCAGATTAACATTCCATAAAGAGAAGAAAAGAATTGCATTATTCAATCACAGCTTGGCTTGATAGTCTGCTATGCATAGAAACGAGGAAGCAGTAAGTGATAAATATATCTTGAAAAAGAAAATGTATTGTTTATGGTCTCTCACTCCAAATCCTGGACAGAGTAAGGATATAACTTTTGGGGAAGCTATCAGTTGTATTGCCTCATTCAAATTGACAGCAGTTCAGTTGTGATTAAGACAGATGCAGGCAGAGACTATGAAAAGTCTCTTGGCCAGCTGGTCAGATTTTGCTGTATTGCCATGCAAATAAATAATTAAAAAAAAAAACATGTAAGTGCCTCTCCTTTGACACGGTCAAAGCTTCTGGAATTCGATTTGCTGAACACTGTTCTCAGCTGAATGCTAATCTGCTAATCTGACTGCACTAAGTGAAAGTGCAGTCATTATTTATATTTCACCTGCCAAAGTTCAATAAATATTTACCAACAAAGAATGTTGATACATACTTCAGATATAGATTTTCCCACCATTTTCCTGTGGACTTGTAATTTGGTGGGTCAGATTCACATAGTAAGATTTTTCTGAGCCTCCAGTCATCATGAAAAACTGTGCAGTTACAGAAAGAAAAACATTAGATTTACTTAGAACATTTTAAGCTATATCAAAGGAGCCATAGCTGAAGGACTTGGTTGTTCAGAATATTCCCTTCCAGTGACATCAATAAGGTGAGGTGAAGTTCTCTAACTGCAGTTTTTAAATTACTGACATTTAGCTCTTCATACTAACTTATTTTAGTCAAGTAAATGCTGCATCTCTTTGTTCTACTCATGGCACTTTAAGTCTAATTGAATTCATCTTTTCCAAATCTCCACAAAAATATTTCCTCCCTTAGAATATACCTCCTTCCAGAAATAGTTCATATATACCACAAAAGTCTTGTCCTGGTGGAAAACTCCATAAATGCCTGAATTAAAGTTCTTACAAATGCTGCTAAAAAAGGTAGTTCTCACTGTGGCATACTGTGTTTCCTAAGACGGCCAATAAGATCTCCCATCCCACATGCTCCTTGTAGGTGATACTGATAGCCCTCCCTTGGAGACAGGGATTGGTGGGAGATCTCCTCTTGAGCCTGGATGGCCTGTGATCATAGAATTAACTCTAGGTGTCTTCAAATTTTAAAACTCACCTTCTACCTAGGTCCCTTGGTAAGCTCACCCTTGGAACACAGCCACCATACTGTGAGAGGCAGCCACGCAATCCATGAGGAGGCACATGTGGAAAGGAACAAGGGATCCTGGCCCATAACCTGGCTAAGCTCCCAGTTGACATCAAGCCATAACTTGCCAGTTATGTGAGCAGGACATTTTGAAAATAAAAGCTGCAGTCAAAATTCAAGTCACCTATCTGATGCTATGTGGAGTACAGATGAGCCTTTTCTGAGAATCCCCACCAAGTTGCAGAGTCATGCACTAAATAAGTGATTGTCATTGTTTTAAGCTATTAAATTTTGAGGTAGCACTTACCAAAAGTTAATAAATGGATACTTTTAAGTAATATATTTTGTATTTGTGCCTGTGCATGTGTGTGTGTACATGTATTCTAAAGGAAAGTACTGATAGTGCTCTGAACAGAAATGTATTACTTCTTCATCACTAAATATAGCAGCTCTGAATCTATTTTTCTAAACCAGCCTAATACTGATCTTATGCCCCTACTTCATCCCACTTAAGTGATGAAAAATTCATATCCAGTCTTTTTGAGGGCTCTTCACCAATGTGTCATAATCTGAGCATTATCTTCTATGTCAAAGATGGCACAAACTATCCAAAGATGAAATAAACTGCTGTTTCTATGAGTAGTATATCTAGTTTTAGCTATACTGGAATTATTTTCTTCACTGAATACTCCTTTACTTGACAGACATTTACTGAGAAGTTACTATGTACTTATTTAATTTGTCATTCTGCTAAGCATTAGGTACAAATAGATAAATTAGACTTCTCAAACTTTATAGGTGGTAAGAGCATGCCCTATAACCACAGATTAACTGTGGTTTTGTCTACAGAGGATAAGTTCTGTTTTACTACACAGAATGTCTTCAATTTTGTTGATTCTACCATCTCTGCACCATGTTAAGCACCCTTATTGAAGCTTGGAGCCTCTGTGTTTTGGGTCAGACTTCCCTGATACCTCCACAAACTTTTCCTATGAGGCCTTATAACCCTTCCCCATATAAATCAGTACTTCAGCAAAATATCTTGCCTTTATGATAATAACAGAAGAATATTTGTTGAGATCACACTCTATGCCAAGCTCTCTTCTGTTTTTAAAATGTGTTATTACCTCATTTCTCAACAAAGCCCTAGGTAAAATTATTATTTTTCAGATGAGCAAACTGAAGCACAGAAAAAGTATTCTATTAGAGGTAGTTATTAATTGGTAAAGCCAAGAACTAAACCCAGAAACTGTAGAGAGAGGCATTCTCAATCAATTGTACTGCTCTGTGGTCTTATGAACAAATAAGCATTTGGAATTTTCAACCAAACTCTGTTTAACTTTTGTGTTTAATTTTTGACTAACACAGAAGTATGAAACTGTAAGTCAAGAGATCATGACTTTTCACATTCTTCACAAAATACTTTGTGCTTACATAATTGTTATCTATCATTCTTATAAAAATATATGAGCTGTGACAAAGTGATGGAACAGAGGCAGTCATCTAGCCCAGGTTCTATAATGGAAGGCAGATAACCAAACAACATATTCCTACAGATCATTCTGAATCTAGGTGTAGGCATTGCACATCTGTTCCTTCCTGGGATCAGTAACTTGGGCAATGTTATCTTCTTAGAAAGGCTCAAGAATGTAGAGTGGCTCCTTTTCACCTGTGAAATTAAAACCAAGCATAGAGTTCAAATATGGAGTGCAACTGGCCCCTTCTAATTTCTCACTACTCCCACTACATATTTCTAAGCTATCCATGATGATCTGAATTGCCGCATCTGAACATTTCTTCATGATTTTCTCCATCTGCACTATCTGTTCTTGTGTCCTTCAATGTTGTCTACTGTGGTTCTCTTTTGGAAGGGACTTAACCACCAGAAAGATTTCATAACCAACACCAGATAGGACTTTCTTTTGTTTAGATAAAAGTCCCAGGCTATCTCTAGCCTTTCTGATTGCCTCTGTACCATTTTTTCCTTTACTCATCTTTTGGAATTCCTACCTTTGGATATAATGACTTGTTTATAATGGCTTCACCATTTCTATCAGTTTCTAACTTGGATTCAGTTTACACTTATGCTCTGCTCCATCCAGCTTCCAAGACTTTACCCAGGAAAGTAGTTTTAACTGTTTGGCTATGGGATTGAAGAAATCTAGACCATTTTATTTTCTTACAAGATTCAGCTCAAAACTTATCTATTCAAAGAAGCCATTGAGTATATTCCACATTGCAATAATGATCCTTTATAAGGCATTCCACCAGTGCTTACATATTCACAGTGTATAATACTCCCTGGAGCTCATTTGGATATGGATATTATTCAGCAGTCCTTGTGCAAATGCTTGTCTTATTTTCTCAAAACAGACTACATATTAGCACAGAGAGCTTCTTCTACTTTTTAATGTATGTCCTTTAGTTTTGAGATAAAATAATTTCAGTTTGGCACAGATGTCCCTTGCCTACTGAGTGTAATAAAATAGAATTCCGGATAACAAAACTCTAGAACTTAATGGCTCTTTACAGGTACACAGGGGAAATGGCACATCTGAGAGGTGCCCCTTCATCATTTCATTAGTAATCATTGCCAAGGTGAAGTACTGTTATGGATCAGATATCTCCTATCATTCAGGAGAGCTGGAGCAAAAATGTTGAGCCACTACTCTATTACAGTTATTGAGCAAACAGTTTTTACAATTGTTTCCTTAGAAAATGTCAATGGCTTATTAAAAATATATACATAGCATGAATCCCAGAAATTTAGAACTAGGTGAGTGTCTGTTCAGCCCCACAAATCAAGGACAAGAATCCAACTGATATTAGTTTCACAGGGCATAGAAATAAAGGAGTTTGGGCTTGTCAAATTCTGGAGTAAAAATTTTCTCTAGAGACATACACACTGGGAATAAACAGATATTAAATCTATTTGTTCCACATGATACACCCAGATAAAAATTTATTTCCCTTTGAAATAGGGATTGACATGAGTAGCTTACCCTTGTATAGCATTTAATGCTGTTAATATTTTGGTTTGTTTTATGAGGATGCAATAGGCATTATGATGTCAAAAGCTTTCCACTACAAAAAAAGCCATTATCTCCTGAAATCCTCAAAAAAACCACCTATGGTGCATTAATATGCTCCTTTTCTAGATAAGTAGATCAAAGATTAATGATTTAAATCAACAGATAAGGTTCAACACTAGTAAACGGCAAAACCAGGATCCAATATTTAAATCCTTAAAGTCCAGGCTCAGGCAGATATTTCAGAAGTACCTATATCTTTACACAAAATTTAAAAGTAGATAAGTTACCAAATTAAGACCTTTACTTCATAATTTTAACTTTAAAATGAGACTGTATTTAAGACAAATAGTAGCTTTTAGAAAAGAGGTTCTAGAATTACTTTTATTTTTCATCTATATATATATATTAGCCAGAAATTCTTATTTAATTTAATTTATTTATTTATTTATTTATGGTGCTAGGGATTGAACCCAGGTCCTTGTGCATGTGAGGTAATCACTCTGTCAACTGAACTATATCCCCAGCCCCCAGAGATTCTTATTGAATATCACAACCAAGTAGGAATTTGGTACTAAAGGCTACTTGAAATGTGTTTTTAATTTTTTACTTTTAGAGGCATTATAATAATTCTGTCTTCCAAGTAAAAGGACAGATATAAAGGGATATTTCTCATAGTGGTTATTCAAAATTCCAGATGTTGTTTCATCACTCTTCCATGAATAGATCCATTGTCTTGTTCACCAAAAGAGTCACCATTGTAACAATCTAGTCCTGTGCATTTCCACAGGCATCCCAAGCATCAAGATGGTGATTACAACTAGGAAGGGGGTTAAGTTCACATTAGAAATTATGTGTGACAAAATCTCAGAATTTTGAATTCTTTTATAATTATTTAATTTGTTTGAAGAATTTTGTCATCTGTTTTGATGTTTCCTTTTCATGTAGACTGTTGAAATCCCTATTAAAATAGGCAGCCATTGGCCCTGGACCCTGTCATCCAACTGCAGACTGGATTCTAAGGCACAGGGTTAAAAAACAAGAAGGATCCCAATCAACTCCCTCTCTAGGTCAGCACTATGAACCACAAGAGTGATAATCTTATCTGTGTCTGAGATATTCCATTACAAAGGTTCCATGATGGGGGTACTATTGCAGTTCTTTATAGCTAGCAGGACATAGCTGCAGAAATCTGCACCAATCTGCTCTCCCACATGCAAAGGCTGTTCTTCCATCCTGAATTTGCAAAAATGAAGAACAATATTCCTTGACCACATAGCCCAGAGATTTGAGTTTTCCAGTTTTGTTGTTCTTTTCTTTTGTCTTGGAAGAGACCTTGTCAAATCAGAATGAAAAGAATGTTTGAAGGATGAGAAATTCAAATTTCCTACTTAAAGCCTGGAGTTAATTAGCAGGAGTAAACTCACTTATTTCAAGGGTCACTGGTTTACACAGTAGAGTCTGTCTCTTTGCTACCAAAGTCTTACACCCTTCACCTGAAAGCAGTTTAGGAACACCCTTAAGTCTATTAGCTTTCTATGGGGCCCAATTCATCTTTGCTGTACTTTGTCTTGTGACCTTGTCAAGTGATGGGCCCTGCTTTGATAATGTGCTATCCCCTTTTTCTTCATCACTTTTCAGTTAAGTAACTATCTCAGTTTAATTGATTGAAATGCTTAAAAGTTTGTTTATATTACACTGCAATTTTCTTTTATCAATCACACATAAGTTAGGTGTTTTATTATTTACAGCTCAATACAGAAATTTTACCCAAATAGTCTTTTTCATTAGACTTTTTTATTGGACACTTTTTACTGTCTACATGTTAATGCTAAAATTGAAATTTTGGCAAGTAAGAGAAATTGCGTGTTCTTCATATCACAGAATTAGACTGGTAGCAAAGAGATTTTACATTATAATACCTAATGCAATGAGTATAGACTTCAGAGACCAGATCTGCATTTAGATTCTGCATAAGAACTTGCCAGTTCCTGGGTCCCTACTGACCTTCAATTATCTCATCTGTGAAGTGAAAATACTAACATCAACCCTATATAAATTGCCTGAAGAAAATAGATGTGTGTATAAAGCACAATAATTATCTAAGGTTAGCTACTGTTTGTTTTGGCTTTGGCCAATAACCAGATATGTCAATTTGAGAGATTTTTGTTTCTAGTTCCTTTACTAAATAAGACTGCAAAACCCAAATAATTTCTATTTTTTTAGTCAAAACTCACCTACTAGGTAAACCCTCTCAAATTGATTTTTCATATAATTTTATATTAGCCAGGGTTTGCTCATGTTGAAACTTTCCTAGTGAGTAATGATGACATTAGTTGGAATTTGGATAGTATTGTGAGGACAAGGTGACAAAAACAAAATGGTCATTAGCAAAAGTTTCAATGTAGAATACTGGGACAAAAACCAAAGGCAAAAAGCAAAGAACCAAAGCAAAAGTAATCCCATTTAGAAGTTAAAACCATAGGTTAGTAGTTAAATAATTTGTTTTAAAAAACCAACAACTTGTATTCTGATTCCCTATCAGATTAAATGAGTGATCTTGAAAGAAAAGCACTACAAAAGTCTTAATTTTAGCTTTATCAATCCAGTAGCAATGAACATAGCAACATCTGCCACCTACCTAGCTCTTAGAGTTCCTACCAAATAAAAAAAGCATTGAGAGATTAAATAAATTAAATATGATCAATTTTACAGTTGTTAATTATTTATACTTATAAGAGAAGACATTTATAATATTTATCTGCTTTGTCAGAGAAATAATTTAAAAAATAACTCCCAGGTTTATCTCTCATCAGATTTTATTTTAAATTTGTTTTTATTTTGATACAGCTATATCCTTCTTCTAACTCCATTTTTCTTTTTCTTTTTGCTCTTTTCTCTTTTTTTTCTTAAAGGCTCCACTCAGGCCACGTGGCCCACTTGCTCACTGCTTGCTGAAAGTGCTTGGCTGGCAGGTGGCTCTCCTCCCCCTTCTTGTGTCCTATTGATCCACCCAGGAATCAAGCCCCCACATTCAGAGCCTCTAAAAATATTTTTCAAAAACATATTTTAAGTCATAAATTATGTTTAATAATTCAACATAAAAGATACAACACAAAATCTAAAACTTCCAACTATATAGTCTCATTTACAGTGGAGATGTGGACATCCTTTCTTCTGTTCATGAGTGAAGGGCCGAGGGACGTGAACGAAAGAATTTCAAAACAAAATGCTTGTACAGGTCTCTCCTTATCTGGAAACTGTAGTCTAACTTTGTAATAAATAACTGTTAAATAAAAATCACTATTATAGATTTAGAGCTATGGCTAAGTAGGTTCCAACTACTAGTTTTTCTATGATAGAAAAATTCATCCTAGATGAATAATAAGAAATAATAAGAGTAATAATATGTTAATAATAATAGCTACCTTCCTTTGTGCTATAAGGCTTTATGTGCATTATGTCTTGCCTAGGAGCACATTTCTTTTATATTAAACTGAGAAAATATATTCATAAATACAAAACTTAGATAATTTGAAA
>PVHX01001745.1:0-192477 GCA_004024805.1 Geosciurus inauris
CCTTTGATAGATGACTGGATAAAGAAACTGTGGTATATATACACAATGGAATATTACTCAGCAATAATAAAAGTGAATAAAATTATGGCATTTGCAGGTAAATGGATGGAGTTGGAGAATATCATGCTAAGTGAAGTAAGCCAATCTCAGAAAACCAAATGCCGAATGTACTCGATGATAAGTGGATGCTGATCCATAATGTGGGAAAGGACATGGGAACAATGGTGGATCTCTGTTCACTGGGGTGTAAGGGGGGAGGGGGCATGGGGACAGCAAGGGTGGTGGAATAAGATGGTCATAATAACCCTAACTTTATGTATGACTGCATATATGTTGTGATTCTATACAACTTACAACTAGAGAATTGATGTTATCCTCTATGTACAATGAATCAATTTACACTGTTAACATGTAAGCCTAAATTAAAAAAAGAGAGACTATGAACAGAATATTCAAGAAATATGGGATAACATTAAAAGGATATATTTCAGATTCATTGGGTAGATGAAGTCTCTGAAACACAAACTAAAGAAATGCAGCATCTTTTCAATAAAATAATATCAGAAAACATTTCAAACCTTAAGAAAGTAATGGAAAATCAAATAGAGGAAGATACAAGACTCCAAATATACAAAATTACAACAGACCCATACCAAGGAACATCATCATGAAAATGGTCAATATGCAGAATAAGGATAAAATTTTGAAGGCTGCTAGAAAAATGGAAATAAAGTGGACTTTAAGCCAAAATTAATCAGAAGAGACAAAGGACATTTCATACTGCTTACGGGAATTATACATCAACAGGACGTAATGATAAGAATCAAATAGACCACAATACAATAACATTGAATCCCTTTAACATGGCTGTCACCACTGGATAGATCATTCAAACAAAAACTAAGTAAATATTCTACAGAACTAAAAAATACAGTTAATAATTTGGACCTAACAGACATATTTAGAATATTTCATCCTTCAACAACTGAATTCACTTTTTTCCCAGGAGCACATGGAATATTTTCTAAAATAGACCATATTTTAGATCACGAAGCAAATCTTAGCAAATATAAAAAGCAGAAAAAAATACCATGCATTTTATCAGATTATAATGGAATGAAATTAGTAATCAATGATATGATAAAAAATAGAAAGCAATCTAAGATATTCAGATTAAATAATACATTCTTGAATGATGAATGATAGCAGAAGAAATTAGGGAGAAATAAAAACATACTTACAGATACATGAGAAGAGTGATGACATATCAAAATCTCTGAGACAGCATGGAGTTTTGTTCTAAGAGGAAAGTTCATAGCATTGAGTTTATACATTAAAAAAATGGAAAGATACCAAATAAATTACCTAAAATTACAGCTCAAGGCTCTAGATAAAGAAGAACAAACCAAAACCAAAATCAGTGGAAGAGAGGAAATAATTAAAATCAGAGCCAAAATCAATGGAATTGAGATAAAAAAATACAAAAGATCAGTGAAACAAAGAGTTGGATTTTTTTTAAAGAATAAACAAAATTGATAAATCCATATTTAAACTAACTAAAAGAAAGAATAAAAACCCTCAAATTTTCAAAATCACAGATGGAAAAGAAGTATCACTACAGACACAAATGAAATCCAAAAATTATCAGAAACTATTTTGAAAATTTATACTCCAATAAGCAATAAAATCTTGAAGATATGGAAAAATTTCTAGAGACATATGACCTACCCAAATTGAGCCAGAACAACATAGAAAACATAAAGAGATTAATTTCTAGTAATGAAATTAAAACAGCCATTCTAATGCCTACCAAAGAAAAAGCCGATGGCCAGATACATTCTCAGCCAAGTCCTACCAGACCTTTAAAGAAGAACTAATAACAATCCTTCTCAAATTATTCAATAAAATAGAAAAGTAAGGAACTCTGTCAAATACCTTTTACAGAGCCTGTATCACCCTGATACCAAAGCTGGATAAAGACACATTAAAGAATGAAAACTTATACCAATATCCTTAATGAACATATATGAAAAAATATTTAATAAAATATTGTCAAACTGCATATAGAAACACATCAAAAAGATGGTGCACCATGATCAAATGGGATTCATCCCAGTGATACAAAGTTGGTTAAACATAAAGAAATCAATAAATGTAATTCATCATATAATTAGACTTAAAGACAAGAATCACATCATTATCTCAATAGATACAGGGAAAGCATTTGAAAAAGTATAGCACAAAGTACAGTACATATTTAAAACACTAGAAATAATAAAGATAGAAGGGACCTACCTCAACATTGTAAAGCCTATATATGACAAAGCCAAGACCAACATTATTCTGAATGGAGAAAAATAACTGAAGGCATTTTCTCTAAAAGACAGGAACAAGACAAGCATGCCTATTTTCACCACTCTTATTCAACATAGTCTTTGAGACTCTAACCAGAGCAATTAGGCAAGAGAAGGATTTAAAGAGATACAAATAGGAAAAGAAGTGCTCAAATTATCTATGTTTTCTGGCAACATGATCCCATATTTACAAGATCCCAAAAACTCCACCAGAAGACTACCATGGCTCATAAGCTTTGTAGTTACAGAAACAGTACAAGATACAAGAAAGGACACAAGCAGGATAAAAGAAAATCAGACATAAATTATTTGTGTTCCTGTACTCCAATAATTAATCTGCTATACAAGAAATTAGGAAAACCATCCCAATAGCAACCAAAAAAAAAAAAAAAAAAAACTTGGGAATGAACCTAACAAAAGAGGTGAAGAACTTCTACAATGAAACTATAGAAAACTAAAGAAAAGCACTGAAGAAGATCTTAGAAGATGGAAAGACCTACCATGTTGGTGGATAGGCAGAATTAATATTGCCCAAATGAACATGCTACCAACAGTGCTACACAGATTCAATGAAATCCTCATCAAAATTCCAATGACAGTCTTCAAATAACTGGAAAAAACAGTTATGAAATTATAGGCAAAGCAATACTTACCAAGAAAAGTGAAGGAGGAGGCATCACGATACCAGATCTCAGGTTATATTACAGAGCTCTAGTAACAAAAACACCATGATATTGGCACCAAAACTAGTAAGAAGATTACTAAAATAGAACAGAAGACAGAGGAACCCATGTTATCTCATACTAGACAAAGGAGCCATAAGTTTACATTGGAGAAAAAAATAACTTCTTTTCTCAACAAATGGTGCTGGGAAAATTGGAAATCCATATGTAGCGAATGAAATTTAAACCCTAAGAAACTCAAAAGAAAGTATACTAAAGACCTGAGAATTTGACTGGAAACCTTGAACCTGCTACAAGAAAATGAAGGTTCAAAACTTCAACACATTGGCTCAGGAACTGACTTTCTTAACAAGACTCCTGAAGCACAAAACAAAACAAACAAACAAAAATAACTAACTAAATAAATAAAACCTTTCTCACAGCAAAGGAAATAATCAAGAGTGAGAAGGGAGAACATACAGAATGTGAAATAAAACTTAGCCCAGTGCTTCTCAGGGCATTAACATCCAGGATATACAAAGAGCATTAAACTTAACACTCAAACAAAGCAAAACAATATAGTAATCAATAAATGGGCAAAGGCACTAAACAGACACTTTTGAAAAGATGAAATATGAATGGTCAACAAAAACATCTAAACATATTCAGCATCACTAGCAATTAGAGAAATTCAAATTAAAACTACACTGAGATTTCATTTCACTCTAGTCAGAATGGCAATTATCAAGAATACAAGTAACAATAAATGTTGGCAAAGATGTGGGAGAAAGGATAATTTGGTGGGACCCCAAATTAGAACAACTTTGGAAAGCAGTATAGAGATTCCTCAAAAAAAAATCTAAGAATGAAATCACCATATAATCTAGCTATCTTACCCATTGGTATATATCTGAAGGTGTTAAAATCAGTATAGGACAGTGATGCAGCCACATCAATGTTTATAGCCACACAATTCACAATAGCTGAGCTATGGAGCCAAACTAGGTTCCCCTCAACAGAGGAGTAGATAAAGAAAATGTGGCATATACATACAAGGGAGTATTACTCAGCTAAAACCAAGAATGACTTTATGGTATTTTCTGGAAAAATGAATGGAACTGGAGATTATCATGCTAAGTGAAATTCATCAGTCCTCCAAAAATCAAAGGTCAAATATTTTCTCTGATATGTAGAAGATAATCCAAAGTAAGGGCAGGAGGTGAAGAAAAAGAAATAGAAGATCAGAGGAGTAGACAAAGGGGAATGTAAGGAAGCGAGGAAGGATAGGATAGCAAATGTCAGTGGAATGAATCTGCACTAAACTTACTATGTACATATAAGAATACATCACAGTGAATCTCACCATTATGTATATCCAAAACACTAATTAAAGAAAAAACTATAAATAAATAGCAGAAAGATCAGTAAAGTAAAAGGAAGGGAACAGGGAATAATATGAAATTAGGGGAATGGAAATAACGAACACTGAATTAGAACAAATAATATTCCATGCTTTTATGATTATGTTGCTATTGCCATGAGTGAGTAAAAAGAACCAATAAAAATGAAAAAATAAAAAAGCTAAAACATACTACTATGGCTGCTACAATGTTTTTAACATATTGTTTTCAATATGTTGCTCTTTTTAAGCCACACATTACTTCCTGCAAATTAAACCATCTGTATGTGTCAAGAAATGATGTTTCCACACTGTAAAAATTAGAAATACAATGCTGATCTTTGCAAAGTACCAAATATGAAATTAATGAATCTGCAATAAATTGATTTGGTATTATTATATCAATATTTTCAAAATAGATTTTATTTGCTCAGTTAATTTTATAAGTTATAAATTCTATCAGATTTTATTTTAAAAAAACATATTATCTCACCAGAGAAAAATAAATATTTTCATATACAGTGAATACCCAACCAATTAATATTACCTTTTATTTTTATTTGAAGTCTTCCTGTAGCGTAAATTGTCCCTTTTCCTACTGCGTCTATTCTTAGACTACTAATTATGTTGGAATATAGATGTTAATGTATATAAATGATGATGACATAGGAAAAATAAAATTTGTTCCAGATAAGTAGTTAATATCTTCAAAACTTTTATTTCATCTTAAAATGTAATGCTTTTGAGGATGTTATTTTATTCATGTTTGTGGAGTTAAGAAGCAAAGTGATTTATATACATATTAGTCTTCTATTACTGCCTTAAAATATCAATGTGATTTAGTATGACTCAAATTTATTATCTCAGTTCTGTGTCAGAAGCTTGCATTTTTTTATAGTTTCCACATGTAAGTGTAATAATGCGATATTTCTGCTTCTGTGACTGACTTAGTGCCCTTAGCATAATGTCCTTCATATGTATCCATGTGATTGCAAATCATATAATTTTCTTCTTTTCTAAAGCTGAATAGTATACCATTATGTATGTATATTACATTTTCTTTATCTGCTTATAGAATGATGGATGCCGGTTATTTCCACATTTTGGCTATTGTGAATAATGCTGCAATAAATGTGGGAGTACAGATATATCTTCAGTTCCTTGGGGTATGTACCCATAAGTGAGATTATTAGAATTCTAAGAAGTTGATTTCAGGCAAGTAGATAGTAGAATGAGGATTATCAGAGACTGGAAGATTAAGGATGGCAAAATAAAATGCATGTTAATCAAAGGGTACAAAATTACAGTTAGGATGAGTGAGCTTCAGATATCTGTTGATGGACTGTTCATTATCATAAATAATAAAGCATTGTATATTATATTTTAATTTGCATATATTTGGCATAAAGGGTAGATTTCAAATGTTTCACCACAAAATAACATGTGAATAGTGATAATTATTTGTTAATTGGTTTAATTCAATCATTCTACAATGTAATTCAATATTAAAATATCACTTAAAATGCCTCAGACCACACATAGTATTGAATCTTACATGTTTTATAATTTTTTCCTCTGCGTGCATATCTGTGTGAACTTTAATATATAAATTATTGTTAATAATAGGCAAATAATAATAACAAAATAGAACATTTACAGCAATATAATATATTAAGGTTTATATATATACAAAATTATTTGTCAATTAAAAAAATATTGAGTGTCGGCAAGGCAGTATCCCTTGTTGGAGTTTCGGCAGAATACACTTCTAGGCTCATGCAACCTGCTGGCAGTTTTAGTTGCTTGTGGTTTTGACTGAGGACTGCATTTCCTTGATGGCTAACAGCAGAGGGCTGTTCCCAGCTTTAGTGTCTACTACATTCCTTGGTTCTAGTTCCCTTTCTTATATCATGAAAGCCAACAATGATTAGCTTGCTATGTGTTTACCACAACTCTATGACCTTTCTGTTTTCCTGTTGTACATTTAAAGACCCTGATGTTTGCATTTGACCCATCTGAATAGTCTAAAATAATTTCCTTCTTTTATGATCCATGACCTAACTCCATCTGCAAAGTACTTTTTTGCCACTTGCTCCAATATATTTATAGGTTCTAAGAATTAGGATGTGGATAGTTTTAGAGGGCTATTATTCTGCCTAACTCAGTAAACATAACACTATATTTTATTTGTAGACACATGAGTAGCCATATACCCATTAAAAGTCTTGTACACTGCCCCCTAAAGATAAATTAGTTTCTTTAAAACAATTTCTGTTTGATTCTATGCAAAATTTGTCTCTACATGATTGAATTGTTTTATAGTAATAAAAACTATCACATTTTAGGGCAGACCTTCAGAATGTCTATTTTTCTGTTTATTATATTATCATTGTTCTTTTTCAGTGTTCTGAAGCATACAGCAATTCTTTGTCTATGTACCTCTAACAGAAAATAGTTACTTTATTGCTTTGTTATGTAGACTTGCTTATATAGCAAATGTCATGATATTCAGCAGTCTTGATCATGATTATTGACCATCTTGTCCTTTCAAGTTCAGTGGAGTTACTAACAGGTATTAACAGGATTTTTATTAATTAGGCTACAACATGTATTATGACAATACTAATTTGCATTTTAATCCAGTTCTTAAATGCCATAGCATCCACCTTCAATATACATATATAGTATAAATTACATATATATGTCTCTCTCTCTCTCTCTCTCTCTCTATATATATATATATATATATATATATATATATTTTTTTTTTTTTTTTGTACCAGAGGTTGAACTCAGGCTGCTTAATCACTGAATCACATCCCCAGCCATTTTTATCTTTCATTTTGAGATAGAGTCTTACTAAGTTGTGTAGATCCTCGCTATGTTGCTGATGCTGGCTTTGAACTTGAGACCCTCTTGTCCCATTCTCCCAAGCTGCTATATAGGTGTGTGCCACTGTGCCTGGCTTTAAATATTTTTTAAATGAGTGAATACTGACTCTCATTCTCCCACATGACCTACTATCTTTCTTGACTATTTTTGTGCCGTGACATAGTTATCCCCCTTTTCCACAAGGAATATGTACTAAGATGTCCAGTAAATGCCTGAAACTCTACATAATATTGAATCTTATATATTCTATGATTTTTCCCTGTACATACATACCTATGTTAAGTTTAATATATAAATTATCTGTTAATAATAAACAAATAACAACAATAACAAAGATAGAATATTATAACAATATATTATATTAAAGCTTTCAGCATCACTACTCTTGCACTTTGTTGACATTATTAAATAAAATAAGGCTTATTTGAAGACCATCACTGCAATACTCAGACAGCTGACTTGAAAACCTAGGTACGTACTACCCAGATTAAATACCATCCTGTATCATCAAATACATGGACTTGAAATACATGGTTAAGAATGCCCAGTGATAAAAATTATTCATCTAAGGTGCTTTGGCACAAATATTTAAGCAGAATTTTAAACTTAAAATTATGTGTAATGATTCTAATCAAGGCTTAACACATACAGATATGAAAAGATTAAAATTTGTTGAATTACTTGGGGAAAAGGGCTGAGAGGAAAGAAATTAAAACTCACAAGAGTGGAGTTTTCTTTCTCCTACTCCTCTTGGTTTTGGATTCATGATATGGGGACATTAATCCAGATTTTCTCTCTCAAAGACTTAATAAATATTTCATGTAATATCTAGAAATGAAATGAATCAGAGTATACTATACTGCATTAGCAGTAGTTTGAAACAGTGCTTCATGGTTCATAGAATTTCTCTTGTCATTTCAGAAGGAAATAATGAGGGAGAGGAGCAAACAGTGATGCTAGACTTTGTCCTATGTAGCTCCACCAAATCTCCGGCCTAGTCATTGGCATTCTGTAAAAATTAGATTGCAGAATAGTGTCCAATGTTTAAAAATGTTAAATAAAATGAAAACCCACTACATTTAAAATATTCCTTTATTATGAACATGGTCAATTAATCCCAAGTTTAAATTACTTATCCAAATTCACATGTGAATCCATGTAAGCCATGCTTGAAGCAGATCTCTTGACTAGTAATTTGGCATGCTTCTCACACAAATATGTCACTTCATTTTTACTTACAATTCACAGGAGTATTTCTCTTCTTTTCACTAGTGATTCTATTAATCCCTAATGATTGACTGTGAGTTCTCAGAGATTTCCAGATTGACTTTCTACCTTTGAAACTTATTAATCCGGAGAAACAATATGTTCAATTGATTTTTTTCCTTTTAAATTTACTGGATAATTCATTGATTTTATCATACTATCTTTTAAAAATTTTTATATTTTAAGTAAAATAATTTTAAATAAAATAAAAATCCTAGCATTCAAATTCAAAACTTGATGTTATTTTATTTAACATAATACAGATAATTATAAAAGCATTTCCTGCCTATAATTAAAACTGGATGATTAGTTCACTGGAAAGAACTGCATAAACTATCTCATTCATTTAGTTGTTTTTTTAGGTATGAAAAGGAAAATACTGAGATGTGAAGTTATATGAATATGTTTGTATAGTTTATTGGTAGAATTGTGTTAATTCCTCTCCAGTCAGGTGCTTATGGCATATATTATATTATGTCATATTAGTAGTTCTGAAAACTACTAAAGAATTCTGTTCAACAAGTATTCATCCCATTATGTCTGTGGATTTAATGTGAATACGTGATTGGCTCAGGAGGCCTTTTCAATAATGATGTAGTACCAAACAGCTTCTCTAGGTATTTGTAACACTTTGGACAATTTGGAAATGCCTTCTTTTCCCCAGCTTTTCATCTCACTTTGTGGTCTTCTAACTGATACCTTTCTTTGCCTCACATTGTGTCCATGGTAAACTCAGAATTTTAAATATCCTTTGATTTTTTAAGTTCCACTCTGGGTTCTGGGGTATGAGCAGGTTCTATTTCCCATGCAACATAGAAACTAGTTAAACAGTTTTCACTTGTTATACAATTACAACACAACAAGAAACTACTTTTCCTCATAACTCTCCGCTGACCCACTTCATTTATTTTTTTCTTACCTATATTTTCCATAATTACTGTTCTGTCAACAGTTTAGAATGATTCTCTTAGGAAACTTGTAAACTCTTCCTCATTCAGTAGGAAAGATGAAAGACGAGAGCTCCTCTCAAAAAATAAATGTTCTCCTCCAAAAAGGGCTTATCTCTTCTTATATCAACATGGTGAATAGGTAGTGCGGGGGTTACGGTCCGTCCTGAACCAGTGGGCTGAAGAGGCACCCCCACATTCACCTAGCAGTGGAAGTCAGGAAGAGTTGGAGCCAACTGGCCGCCCATTCCCAGCCCTCCAATGCAGGACAATCAGATGCACCAGGGAGACCGGTCAAAGCAGGCACTTGTTTATTTGCGGAACAAGCAGCCAACTTATAGGGCCGTTCAGCCAATCAAAGACAATGCACATAGCCAGTAGCTGTCCATGTGGCAAGGCACACAAGCCCCCTGAATTCTGTCCACAAGCTGATCACGTTCGCGGAACCAACAGTAAACCAATCACATAGTCACTCCTTCCTCCGTGCCCTTCCTGTTTATACACTTTTCACAATGGCTAGTCACCATCTTAAGGGTATAGCATGGAGCTAGCTCCTCACAAGGTAGGTGGAGGTATTTTGTTTTTCAGTTTCTATTAACATGGAGACTCACAAAGAAGGAGATGGTTGACTTTGGTATCCACAGATTCTCTGAATTTAATATATATATATATTTGGTTTTTAGTTAAGGACCTTGATAGTCACTTCTAGGAAAATGATAAAAACTACAAAATTTGCTCCTTAGCACTTAATGCCTTATGATTTGTACTTGTACTTTTATCTATTTTGTTTTTAGACTTCTTGGTATTTATAATTCTAGTAGAACTTCCATATTCATAGATCCAATTGTATAATTTGAATATTTCTTTTTTACTAAATGTCACATTAACTATTTTCAATGTCCAATATTCCCTTGAATTTTTGCTGGTTAGTAAATGACTACTTTCTGTTTACCAAGGGAGTATAGAAGTATGATACATAAGGTAAAACAAATTTTAAGTAGATTAGGGGACATATATAGGTTGATCTCTTAAATTTAAATCCCATGTCAGACCCAAGTCAGATGCATATATTTTTCCATAATTAATCAATAACTGATCTAAAACGTCTATTTAAAAATATAGAAACCTTTTAAGGGAATAGTCAGATATTCACTTGAAACTTAATTTAATAAAAAATTCAACATCTCAGTGTACAATATAAATATTACCCAAGTTTGCTTTATGTTCATAAAAAAGAGTATTTTTTAATACATCCAGAATATTTGAACTTTGTTTCAAGTTCTTTGATGCAAAGAGGTCAGAAGATTTCTCTTAACAAAAAAGGTAGATGCATTTCATTTTTTTCATTTAAAGATGTATATCTTTCAAATTTAGTTCATAATTTGAAATACAAAGAAAACATTTTAATAGCATTATTTTTAAATTCTTTAGGTTTTGGAAAATTGTTATTAATACACTTTTATTTGTACCTATTTTTACTACTTGACTTTCACTTAAAAGGATAATTTAAATTTTTTTTTAGTTATAGATGGATGTAATATCTTTATATTATTTATTTTTATGTGGTGCTGAGGATCTAACCTAGTGTCTCACGCATGGGAGGCAAGCACTCTGCCACTGAGCCATAGCCCAGCCCCTAAAAGGATAATTTTAAGGTTTGCTTTTAATGTCTCTGGTAGAAATAACATGAAATTGATAATAAATGTTGTGAATCTACAAGGGAAGTAGATAAACTAACATTCTCAGGTCAAACTTGGCCCTTAATTGTTTTTGTAAATATTTATTGGCACACAGTCAGACCCATTCATATACATTTTTTATGGCTGTTTTCATGGCAGACTTGAGTAGGTATGAGTAAGAGTACATGGTTTAAAAGATTAAGATATTTACTAAATATTTCTAAAAGTTTGATGACCTTCATTATGAAAATATTGTAATTATCCTCATTTTACACAAGAGATAAGCTAGATCAGAGAGATGAACATACATATGTTCCAGATCACAAACATAAATTGAAAACTGTGTTTATTATCCAAGTTTGACTTCAAAAGACACAAGGATTATGTATAAAGGAATGGAGAATAGTATTACCAGCAGAAAAACAAAAACAAAAAAAAAAAGAAAAAAAATATTTGGTAGATTGAAGTGCACCAAGCATTTTGAAGTTCCACAATGTTTATGTGGATAATGTATTGTACAAATGAGAGAGGCTCAGGAAAAAGAACCTGAACACTAGGCAGAAGGTAGGATGAGGCTACAGATACACCTATTCCTAAACTAATATGTTTAATCTAGATGAGATTTAGGGCTATCAATTTTAGTAAGTTTTTAGGAGATGAAGTGGAGTCAGGGTACTCTAGGAGTCTTGTTTTCAAAGGGATATTAGCAAGAAAAAATTGGAACACTAGTAGTGATTGTGGTAAGAAAGAACAAGGGATTTTCTGTATGAATGAAATGTACTAAAAATGAGAAAAATGGAGTGACTGCAGGCTTCTGTCTTAAATAGTAAATTGAATGACTTTGCCTCACACTATGGTAGATACTGTAAAATGAAAAGAACAGAAAGAGAACCTCAGTTTTGGGAGAGGAAGGAGAGAGTGAATTCTCTTTTGAAAAAGGCAGGTTTAGTTGTCCATTAGTGTTTAAAGGAATTTTCTTTGTATTTTCCCTGGTAGGAAGTTGGATGTGCAGATCTGTACTTTCAAAGACTGATTTTAACTATACAGAGAGAGTGCAGAATATTCAAAGATGTGGTAGATGATGAGAGGACTGGCAAACAGTTAGGTCACTTTGGTAAGAATTATGGAATCGCTTCCATTGTGATAGATCAGGTGCATGTTCTGAGAGTCAGTCATTCAATTCCTTCCATGTTGTGTACATGATTAAAGTTCTTACTGTTTTATTTGTTGTTCTTTTTCTTTCATTTTTAAAAAAATGATTTTAAAATAGTTATGACTGTTGAGGCATCAATTAAAAATTACATAATGTGATGAAGGCACTTGGTTCATTAAGGGGCAAGTATGGATATCAGAGTCCAGGAAGATCGACCAGGAGGAGAAACTGGAAAACCGTGAAGAAAATCTACATACACAGCAAGTACAGAAACCAAGGGAGGAGAGTATGAAAGAGGAAGCATTAAAATGCCATGCAGATGAGGCCCATGACTTAGTTACAGGACTTTCTTCCAATTCTGAGATCAGAATTCTTTGAGAGAAGATATATACTTTCTTGAGGTTTTAAAATCTTGAGTTTACACACATATAAGTATTTAATGAAATTTTCATTTTATTAAAACTTAACAGCAATGATGATTAAAATTCGTTGCATAAAGTTGACATTTGTTTTCTCTGTATTTACCAAATCAAATAAGTCAGCTGCTTTAGAAACAAAGACAATGCCATAGTCATTTTTATAATCTCAGCCTGAATAGACCTTGTGCTTCTAGTAAATGTTCATCAAATGTATTGAGGGAACATAGGAACCTCAGAAATTTTACATCTGACTTTCATTAGTCTTGCTGTTATAATGGCATATGTGCAGGAAGAGAAGCAGGCAGTCTTAAAAGAAGTTTTTGAACCACCTACATAATGTCTAGAAGTTTTTAAAAAATGTTTTTCTCCATATAAATACTGCATATGAAGTCTGAATGCATATTGAGAGACTAATATTGATACAGAAATATTTTTAAATTTATATCTAGCCCATTGAATAAAGCACTACTATGGGTCTTTTTAATAAAACCATCTTATTATTTCTCCCACTGTCAATTATTCAAGAGGAAAACTATTCTTCTTGTCATGGGATGATATTTTTGATCACTCTGGGAAATATAATGTAACCACTAAGAACAAGTTTTACATTTTAGTTAAATCTATTTCCTCTCCTCCAAGCCCTGGTCAGTTGTTGACTAGACTTTGCAGGAAGAGGCATACATAGGATTTTGTCTGTCTGTGTACCCTTCTTAGCCAGTGTGGAAGGAACAGGGCAGGTTGATTTGGGAGGGCACAGGTGAGGAGGAGCATAGCTGAACATGACAGAACACTTCTTACAGAATTTGCTCACTCTTATATCAGTGGGGACTGTGGAGGATTTAATTGCAGACTTTTCCTTTACTTTTCTGGGTCCTGTCATGGTGTGTTGAAGTGTCTGGTCACCAGGAATCCTTCATGTACATTTGCAAGTACTTACATGCAGGCAAATGTGACTCTCCACAGCCAAATACTGACTTGTCTTCATTTACTCAGAGTCTAGTGAAATCTTGATTTTTCTCTCATTAGATTAATACATGTCTTAAGGTAAGTGCCAAAGATAACACAACGTTGTCATTTTTATGGATGGCCCACATCACTCCACAGGATAAATCCTCTGCCTAGAAAGTCCATTTATTTTTTAGGAGCTAGCTAACCCAGAATTCATCCCTTAATTTCTCAGAATGGAGTTAAAAACCTTTTAAATATTTGATTTCTATGAGGATTGTTTAAAAGCTAGTAACTAGTTGTCAATTTTTTAAAAAATTACCTTAGTGTAACAACTCACTTTGTAACATGATTTCTATTACACTTTAATACATTCATGAAATTTATATGAAATTAATGAAATTTATACATTATCACAATAATATAAAATGATAATAGATAAATATAGGTTTAGTCACAAGAATATGAGAGTTGATATATTTGAACAATTATATTTTTAGGAACCAATATTAATTAATAAATTAATCCAATTAACAATGGCTAATTCTGATATCTACTTTTCAATGGTTAAACTTACTTTATGAAAATAAGTTTAATAAGAAAGACAATATGAACATAGGAAATGCTAAAAATGGTGTTATTTAAAACTAAGATAGATATTTTGAAAAATTCAATTAAATAGGCTTTTCACCTTTAAAACCGTCTAAGTTTCTTGCAGATAGCTGAGTCTTTGTCATATGATTTGACATTTAATGTTCTCAATAAAACTAACATTAACTAGATAAATAGTTAATGGAAGTTCTACTGGGTTGATAATTTTATGTCTTAGTGATTTTATAAAACAAAAATATATCTTTTCAGAGGAATAAAGAAAAAATTACTAAAGTTTGCAAAGAAGGTACATTTCTGAAATTTAGATGGACTTTGTGGATCTTTATGTCATTGCCACATTAAAGCAAAGAGGATGATAGAAAGCAAAGTAGAACACATTGTTACAATGATTGTCTATTCTACTATAATTTCCGTTAGGTTGCTTAATGGAAAAGATATTACATAAATCCCGTTTTGAGAAATGCATTGTATATTTTGGTGTACCTTCAGAATTTGCCAATATTACACTAGTGATTATTTTACAGAAATGTTATAATTTATTTAATTTTCAGATGTGGCTACATTGAGTAAGGAGGTATAATTTGATTAATTTCCTTAAACATCATGCATTCTTTCTGATACAATATTCATTTTTCTTCTTGCTAGCATGCGCACAGGCTCACTCTCATAGAGAGATTCTCACACAACCATAGAAATAAAACCACTGTGAAAACATGAATTGGCATGGCATGAACTGAACATGCATAGTTGCACTCAACTGTTTATTGATTTCCTTTCTCTTCCTTCAACTTCTCCTCATCATCTTCCTTGCTCTGCTCCTCCTCCTCCTCTTCATCCTTTTCTTTTTCTTTCTCCCTTTTCCACCTCTTCATTCTTCCTTTTCTCCTAGATCTCTTGTTATTTTTTTTTCTTTATTTTCCCCTTATCGTTGAATGGGACAAAGAACAGAATTTTAAGGAATTATAAGGCAAAGTTGGAAATTAATTAGTTAATATTAAAACTCAAAAGCCAAGTGACAGAGACTGCCTAGAGAGATATAACATTGTCTCATAGAACACAGAAGGTCTATTGTGCTTTTGAAAGACTAAATGTCTCCAAACTCGCTTTCCTCTATTGTCAGACACACTAACTTGGCATGCACTGGAGTTCCTAGTACCTCTATTGAGGCTGTGTCTTTTAGAACTGGGAAGGACACTCTTTACACATCAAACCATTCTCATGCATGCATAAAAGCCTTGACTTATTAAACACTTGGGTATATAGGCATTGAATAAACAGAATTCTATTTTTTTAATATTCATAACTATAAATAGATGATAAACTTCTCTTTCTTTGCTTTTAATCTTATCAATGTAAAGATCTACTATGACGATAGTTCTTCAAAAAGATATAATGATTTAAAAACAAAAGGCTAATGGATATGAATTATCAATGATTTAAATATATTGACAAGTACTGAATAATATTTTGATACTAATAACATTATATTGTTCATTTATAATACCATTTTGAGAAACATTAAAATAACACTATAGGTTATTAAATAATAATATTTAAGTACTTTAATCATATTTAGAGAGTCTCATTTGTGAGTATATTGAGAAAAACTGCACAAGACTAAAACCTCATGGAAATTAACTGGTACTCTGGGCCTTATAAGGATGGGAATTTAATGATTAAGAATATGTTATAGTGCTAAGAAACACCAGAGTCTTCCCAGACCTATTAAAGCATAAATGTTTACCTAGTAGTTACCATCATATCCTTTTTATTATCTAATAATTTATTATTATATTTTATATAATTTTAGTTTTAACAAATATTGAAAAAAATGAAAAACTTTCTTAAATATCCTATGTGAACTCTTTATCTTTCTGTTTTAAAAGAAACTATTTTGCTCTAAACACCTCATTTCAAAACTTTCTTAGGCTACTACTGTAAAACAATAGAAAAAAATTAATATAATACTATATTAATTATATACTATATTAATATAATTGGTAAATATAATAATATAATAAATTAATACTATATTAATATAGTTCCAATATGATGAAATTCTGCTTACTATGGTGACATACAAAGAGCTCAATAAGTTTGATTAATGATAAAAAAAACCTCATTTCTTTTTTTGGCCTTGTGTTAATATTTGCTTGCTTCCAATTTCCCATTCCTCAAGACAATGCCTCAAGCTTTAATGTGTGGTTCAGCTTTCTGTCTTCAAATATGAAATGTTGCTACTACTGTTTCTCCAAATATGTAGTTAACACCCATATTCACTCAAATACAAAGGGCATTGATGCATACAACACATGTTGTAGATAATATTAAAGGCCTGACACTGGAAATTTTTCCATTCACATATGTGTATTTTCTCTATCTGCACATTTTCTCCACATAAATAAATAATAGGTAAAGTACTCCACACTGAAAAACTGACAGGAAACTTACTGAACTCCATCCAGTTCCCCAGTACTACACTATACTCAATTCCTGCCTTAATCTGATTTGAGGTAGGAAACAAGACATTTTCTCAGTATAATGCAAATATCTCTTTAAAATATTACCTAGAGGTGATTATATAGAGCTTGTAAGTACAGGAAGTAACAGCTAATTGAGAAGAAGTTAGGATTTGTTAACTGCATTTACTGAATATCATAGACATTAATAAATTCAATATTTTGATAGAATTGCTGTGTCATACTTGAAAATAGACCATGTGCCCCAATTTCCCAAATGCTTAAAAATCAAATAGAAAGCTAACTGCACATTTTAGGATTATTCCAATAGGCTAGCTTGCAGAAAGTGTGCTGTATAGTTTCAGAAGCAACCTGCACATTGAGGAGAGAGCTAATTATACTCGATTCTAGAAGAGAGAATACATAGAGCTCCAAAATAATCACATATATTAAACATTACTATTGTTTTTCCAAAGATAGTTAACTTCAATTATGAGTCTACTTGCTGCATCTATAAAAGTCTGCCAGCAGGGCTCTCCCTTGCATTATAATCTAGAAACAAATGATCTAATTTATTTTTTTATTTCCTTACAATAAAATGTTAACTCTGACATTCTTTGCAAAATTAAGTATATTGAATTTCCAAAGCAAATGACTAATAACCATAAACTTCCTCTGTCTTGTGCTCTTTCTTTATCATCAATTTATTATTAATTTATTAGTTTTATAAAGATTTGTTTTATTTAATATTAAAAACTACAACTTTGTCAGTTTAAAAAGAATAAAAAATTAAAAATTAGAATATCAATTACAAAAGTTTGCAAGTTTGATTATTTGAAGACTGAAGAGAATCTTTATCTGATACATTTATCTTTTAGATAAATTCTTATTTTCAAGATAAAATTGATAACTTTGCCCTGATTTTGTTGTTTCTTTTTTAATTCAAGTAATGGGCTCAATAGTTTTGCCTATGATAAAATAATAAATATTGATATATATCACTCTGTAAAATGTGGGTAATAAAAACATATAATGTATCACCTGAAATTACTAACTCTTAGAACCAAAAGGATTAAATAGACCAATTAAATAGATCTGCTTCTCATGTCCAGATTCTCCCTGTTCCCTATCAGCAGTGATTAGTTTGCCATACCTTCTATGGTCCCTGAGGACTTGACCTGATCTTATTTTGATATACCTTAGTAAAGTGCATTCTGTTTCACGAATATCAAAGGAAAAGGGTCTGGGTCTTGATATTTTGATTTTGATTGTCACGACAACTTGGACATTCTTTTGGAAATATTTAAGCCTAAACTTTTCCCTCAATTTTCATTTATCAGGTGATGGTTGAAGATTTTACATGTGGATAACTAAGTCTGTCTTTTGATTGTTTGAAAGTAACTGAGGTCTGCTTAAGGTGACTTGCTGAAAGCAGCCCTAGAAGAAATTTCCATGGTTATAAATCATATTCTAAAGAGACTGGTGTGGTAAAAATTAAAAGAAAAAAAAAGAGAGAGAGAAAATAAAGACACATGAAAAAATTAAGAATTCAATTGTGCATTTAATTTACATCACATTTGCATAATTCTCTATATAGATGTATGCGGTCTAGTTCCTGGAACAAAAGAACGCAATCCATAGTATGTTGATATAATCATATTGCATTACATCATATAACACATTTAATCCTGAATTATTTCTATCACATTTTACTGATTGATTTATAGTATATCAACTGAAAATATCAAAAACTATTCTATAAATAGGACTTAACACTTAATTTAAGTAATTAAGTAACACTTAATTTAAAGTCCATCTTAATTTCAATGTCTTATCTACAGTTATCACTTTACCAATTCTCTCTCTCTCTCTTTTTTACATTGTGGTGGTTCTCATGTACAAGTATTATTACTCTTTTCCAAAAATCCAATTGAAGTTTATTTTTCATTACTGCATCTTATTTCAATTTCAATAATTTCCAGTTATTAATTTCCACATTTTATTTTCTTTTACCTAAGATTTTGCTCATATAAAATGTGTTCTCTAAATTAACTTTTAGCTATATTAATATATTTACTATCTTTAAATTTATTGAGGAATAACACACAAAACACATGTACTTAAGATGTAGAATGTTATGCTTTGGTACACAAATATATATGTGAAATAATAACCAACATCAAGCAATGGAATGTATCCACCACATCTCATAGTCTATAGGGGGTTGGCAATATTCAAGACTTATCCTTTTAACACATTTTAAGTACATAGTACATAATTAAGACCACTGTGATAGCTATCCTAAATTTGTTTTTATGAATTGAACATTTTTTAATCCCACAGGGAGTGAAATCTCAAAGTATTAATCTTTTATGCTGGTGACATTTTTGATTAAATAAAAATACTCTACATTTTTACACACTTTTTTTTCCCCCGACCTAATTTGGGTTTTATGCTATAATTACAACTTGTAATATTTCATATACATATAAATTATTAAAACCATAGTTATTTTTACCTCATCTTTTATCCTTGTGATTTACACATCAGCAATGCAATATTAAAGCAGAGTTTTACTACATAATTACATTTTCTAATGCAGTTTGTCTTTTCAGGTTTTTATGCTACTAACTAGTGCTCTCACATTTCAGTTCAAGTTAGTCTCTAGTATTTCCCTGTAAGGCAAATATAATAAGATGAATTCCTTCAGCTTTTGCTTGTGAACTGATAAATCAGCCCCTTTATTACTCAAAAACATTTTTACCAAGTAAGGTCTTTTCTGTTTCCAGGATTTTGTTTGTTTGTTGTTTTTTGTTTTTTTCCCCCTCTCTCATTTTGGTTGTATCATCCCACTTGTCTCTTGGCCTGCAAGATTTTTGCTAAGAAATCTGGTAATAGCTTTATAACGAGGCTCCTTTTCTTTTTCCAAAATTTTCTCTTTGTCTTTGAATTTTGACTTTCTGAGTATAATGATGATGATGTTGATTTTGGTGAATTTTTCATTGGCTTGAAACTGCTTGGAGAACTTTGTTCCTTGTGTACCTTGATAACCTTGATATTCACATCTCTTACCAGATTTAAGCAGTGTTTAGCTGTTTTCTTTTTTTCCTAAAATGTGCTGTTCATATCTATATCTTTTCTCCCTTGGATACTTCTATAATGTGAAAACTACCTTTCTTGATGGTATTTATTAAGTCCCATAGACTTTCTTGATTGTGTTTTTCTTCTGATATTTTTAAATAACCAATCTTCAAAATCACAGATTGCTTTCCTGCTGCTTTGTATGTTTGCTGTTGATAACCATTATTGCATTTTTTTATTACATTCATGGTGTTTTTTGGTTCCAGAATTTCCACATTATCCTTTTTTAATGTTTTTCTAAAAATAATTTTTGTTTTTATTGAACTTCTTATTTTGTTTGTACATTATTTTTCTGATATTATTGATTTTTCTGTTTTTCTCAAAATCTTTTTAAAAATTTTAAAATTTAATGGACAATAATTATGCATAATTACAGAGTATAATGTGTATATTATGCAAGATGATTCAGTTGAGCTAGTTAATATACCCATCATCACACTGACATATCGATTTTTGCATGTATGTACTAAAAACCTTAAAAATATAATTTTGCAGTTTCAAAATATGCAATGTTTTATTACTGTATTCTTGATGCAGTACAATTGACTCCTATAACTTATTTCTCTATCAATGAACAAGTAGGTCAAGAAAATAAAGTATATGTACAAAATGGAAAACTAGAAAGCCTTAAAATGAAATTTTGTTATTTCAAATGATATGGCTGGAACTGTAGGCATACGTCAGATGAAATAAATCAGGACTAGAAAGACAAAAATTGTGTGCTTTTATTTGTATGTGGAATCCAATAAGATTTCAGAGTAGTGGAGTTGACAGATAGTTACCACAGGCTCAGTGTGAGATGTAGAAATGAGGAATGAGAAGATATAACTTCCTTGAAACACTTATTTTGAGCACCTTGCCATGCAATTAATAGATTTCCATTTCTTTGGGATTGATTACTGAATATTTTTGTGGTTTTTTGTGATGTTGCCATAGTGCTTTCCTTTTTTTTTTTTTTTTTTTTTTTGGTACCAGGGATTGAACTCAGGGGCATTTGTCCACTGAGGCACATCTCTAGCCCTATTTTGTGTTTTATGTAGAGACAGGGTCTCACTGAGTTGCTTAGTGCCTTGCTGTTGCTGAGACTGGCTTTGAACTGGCGATTCTCCTATCTCAGCCTCCCACAAGTGTTGGGAATACAGGCATGTGCCACCGCGCCTGGCTTTCATTTTTTTATGTTCATGCTTTTATTTTTTTATGTTCCTTACAGTCATGTATTTTTGTCTTGTCATTGGAAGAATTCATTCTCTACAGTTTTTTTCTGGCTGGCTCTACCAATTCGTCCAGCCAAGAATTCTGAGGCTTTCACACATGTTTTGTATGGATGTGCCTGCTTTATAACTCTCTCTCTCCCTTCTGGAGAGCTCTTAAAATTGAATACTTTTCTTGGGTATGAAAAGCCAGCTTCCTCATCATCCTCAGGGACCCTCAGGGAGCTAGATTGAGGAGGTAGGATTCAGGCAAGTGGATCAGTTGAGTGTCAGTAGGCGAGTTTAAAGATAGATCAATAAACAAGTGTCCCAAGTTATTCAAGAGTAGCTTCCTGATGGCATCTGTGGAGCAGGTTGTGGGATCCATGTCTTTTTTTTTTTCTCCAACTTCAAACCTTTGTCAATAACACACATCACTTTAATATTCGGGTGGGCCAAGAGACAATTACACTTCTTGTGCAGCCCTGTTTTTCTGGGGAATCTCCTCACTCACTGCATTTTCACTCTCCCTACTGGGAAAAACTGCAAACCAAGGTGATCTCTTTTGTCACTGAAATGTACTGCCTTCAGGGGAAGATTGATTTAGATAAAGTTAAACACTTTCTTAATTCTGTTTTAATGTGTGTATTCTCAAAATTTTTGCTACAATGCACATGATTCAATTCATGTTTTAAATTCAGTCTTTCAATTCCCAAACCAAATGAAATCATCCTTTACAATTCTGCTTTCGTTAATTTTGTTTATGTTTCCAGAGGGTTTTTCTTTTTGTGGGAGTAAGTCTTTTTATAGTATTTATTGGCAAATGATATTTTATGACTTCTTTCCTCTTCTATCCATAGCAATTATTTTTCTTGTATAATGTCTTTTCTTTTTCCGCATATTGAATTTTGCCCTGAACTCCACTTAGTCACACAGTAATGCACTTTTTGTTGTCTCACTTTGACTGATTCACTTGAACACAATTCACTTTAAAAAATTATTTTCACCATATCTTATCTATGTTTATTTATGTTGGGTGCTTTCTTTCTGGTTAGTATTGTAGAACCCATATTCAGATGGATCAAAGAAAGGATTTAGTTGTCTTTCGCTTAAAATATGTAATTATAGAGACAAGTACATTTTTATTTATAGGCATATAAAACAATGAATAATAAACAGATTTTCAAACAACAAAGCCAAAGTTCAAAACACAAATTTAACTATTTTGAAATTAAATAAACAATATTAGTGAGTGAGAATGAATGTATAAGCATGCCATAACATGTTGAAA
This sequence comes from Geosciurus inauris, assembly GCA_004024805.1. Lineage (NCBI taxonomy): Eukaryota > Metazoa > Chordata > Mammalia > Rodentia > Sciuridae > Geosciurus > Geosciurus inauris. The sequence goes on from PVHX01001745.1 coordinate 22,410, forward strand.
TCCAGATAGCAAGGCTGGAAAAATACAGCATCCTTATAATAATAGAGAATTATCTACTTGCATCCAGAAGTTGTGGTGAGGATCTTGCAGTTAGGAAAAGGACCAAATAAAATGGTGTCGAATGAGCCCTTTGGTCCCTGTTTATAATCATTTCAGACCTCAGGAATTAGGAGTACATAAATATTGCCATCTGACCAGAAACAAACAAGTTACTGTTGGCTGGACCATTAAATTTGTGAGAGTTGCCACACTGCAATGATACAGAACTACAAATCATGTGTAGTTATGAGGAGTTAAATATCTTCAAAGATGCTAGATTTTGAGGAATGATCATACAGAAAAAGCACAGTTTATACAAATTTCTCAGACACAAGTAAAAATGAAGCAATGACAACAATTAAGACATTCTAATTTGGAAACACTTTTGCAATATTGAACTGATAAATTCAATAAACTGATAGATTCAACTCAAATATAAATTCCTATAGAACATTTAGTTATATAGAAATTATTTTTTAAGATGGTGTAATAAATAAATTTAGGCTTCGGGAAAAAAGTCCATAAACTTTTTAATAAAAAGTAAATAAGAATTTAAAAATGAAACATAGAAATAAGCAGCCATGAAAATCATAAATATTGGAAATAATTTTCCTATGTACTTATATGAATACACCATTATGTACATCCAAAAGAAGGGGGTCCTAACTAGAATAAGATATATTCCATGCTTGTACAATTATATCAAAATGAATTCTACTGTTGTGTGTAACTATAAAGAACCAATAAAAAGTAAAAATAAAAGAAATAAAAATGAAATTAATGAAATGATTCTACTTATCAGATTTTTAAAAAAAAATTTTTGTAGTTGTAGATGGACAGAATGCCTTTATTTTATTTGTTACATGGTGCTAAGGATCGAACCCAGTGCCTCACACATGCTAGGCAAGTGCTCTGCCACTGAACCACATACCCAGCCCCTTATCAGATATTTTGTACATACACATATACAGAATATCATACTCATCTCAGAAGCAAGAATATTAGTTATTCAAAAGATAGTACTTAGGAATTTGATGATTTGAGATATATTAATTAATAATAAAGTGCTAAGGAGACACATGGGGAATAGATTCCAAAGTCCATTTCAAAAACTTTTTTTTCAACTCACCAAATTCCTTAGGGCCTCACTAAATTGCTCAGGCTGGTTTTGAACTCCCAATGCTCCTGCTTCAGCCTCCCCAGCCACTGGTATTACAAGCCTGCATCACTATGCCCAGCTGCATTCTTTTTTTTTTTTTTTTTTTTTTTGATACTGGAGATTGAACTCAGGGGCACTCGACCACTGAGCCACATACCCAGCCCTATTTTGTGTTTTATGTAGAGACAGGGTCTTAGCGCCTCACTGTTGCTAAGGCTGGCTTTGAACTTGCAATTCTCCTGTCTCAGCCTTCCAAAGTGCTGGTATTATAAGCGTGAGCCACCGCGGCCGGCTCCCAGCTGCATTCTTAATTTTATCAACTTTCCCTTTTCATCTTGTTCTAGATTACTAAAAGTAAATTATAATTTTCTTGTTCTTGTTTCCCAATCTTTTGTGTCATATTCAACTTCCATAATCACATAAACTCTTGCCCAACAAAGTTTCAGTGGTTCTTTTTTGCTTACTGAATAAACTCATTTATTTTGTAGTTGAGATTTTCCATATATGCCCCACAACTTTGCCTATTAACGTTGTGTCATTATTTTTTCATGCAAATTCTATATTCTTGGAAATCTGGTTGGTAAAATATGCTAAAGTTACCTAGCTTAGTTTTACTTTTTATGCTAGAAAAAAATAAAAGTTATGATCCAGTAGTGTAAAAAAAATTCTAAGGACGTGATAGTGGCTTTTAAGTTTTATTTAAAATTTGCTTTATATTCAGAAAAACATTGTGTCTGAAAGTACTAGGATATCACTAGCAAGGAAAGTGATTTCCATACACAAAAGCAACTTTGGAAATCAGAAAAATTAGATAATAAGGGAACAGTTTTGGTTTCAGCTACAATCAAATATATACAAACTGTAGCACACGTGCATAAAAAATTATAACAAGAATGCCCACAGATGTGACAGTTCTCAGAGTTAAATATGAAATCATTAAAGTTTCTAAAGAGTAAACAGACATTAAAAACACAGAGGACAAGAAAATATGGAGAGAAAAAAATGAGTTTTGAACTGCTTAGAGTTATTTCTTTGTGACATATTGGGTTCTTCAGTCTAGTAATTCAGATGAACATTTGTTCTTTCTGAAGTGTGAATACAATTTTCCCTAGTTCTTCAAGAGACAGAGTAGGCTTGTCTAGTAAAATCTTCTGCATTTTCATTCTTTCAGCATTCACACAGATTTCATACACTGCAGATTGGCAACACTCATGTCTTTTCACAGGCCAGATTCAGATTTCCATAACTCAGTTGGTGTAAGAACATTTTGAGCTATTACACGATGCTGCTGCCTGCTGGCTATCGATGGCGTTTTGGCAATCTTGCCAAATTTTTACATCAATATTTGTGTATTTTTGAGTGATGCATTTCATTCTTCTCCTCAGCTTTATATAATGAGAATACAATAAAAAACAAATGTGAAATTCTTACATTATTTTTTAAAACATGATTTTTCTTTGATCAAAATGTAAAGCAAAATTGAAACATATTAGGAATATCTAAAATTGTTAGTCTCGACAATTTTTGGATTTAAACTAGTTAGATATCAATTCAGTTTTGAATAAAAATAATAAAATTAAAGAAATTATATTTTTGTCTATAAAGATAGCATTAAAATTACATTCCAAGGCAGCTGTTGTAATAATGAAGTGTATTGTGTGTATCTGTTGTGAAGTCTGTGGAAATACCACAGCACTTAGGACATTAATATCCTTCTTTATACAGTTTTTCTGGAATTTATGATGAAATAAAATCAGGAACTTAGAAAGATTTGGCTGTTGTAGTGAAATCATTTACTGTTCTGAGCTCATGCAGCTTTTTGGCATGAGTCACTTTCTTCATACCAAGATTGAAGATTTTCTATAGTCCTCAGAGTTGGTATGGGTCCATACCTATCCTATGTCAAGTTGAAACTCCCAGGTCCATTCTACTCCATTCTCTGCACTGGATAAGAAACAGATGTAGACTTTTATGTCTATAGTACACAAACCTCAGGATAGCTATTCTTAAACTGTAATTTGTGTAAGGCTGAAAAAGACAAGGAACATTATATTCTAACAATTCCATTTAAAGCAAATATTGTTGTCTAGAAGTGTGTATTTAATGGCTTTGTTCGTTTGTTTTTATGTTATATTAAAAACACAATAAATAAATACAAAGAGTGTATACTTAGAGAATGTATGTTACACATGCATAAAAATGAACAAGAAAATTAAAATATATACTATTTAATGGACTAAATGTTTTTAATAGGACTTCATTCAGAGTAAAATAAGATGCAGTTTTCTCTAGAGTGTAGATACTCTTATTTTTTTCTTTTTTCCTTCCACCACTACATAGTAGTGGCAGAATAATTTCCTGTGCACTCTGGATATAATATATGAAAAAAATGCATATTTTTATTTTTGCTTGTAGATCTAGTGTTACCTAAAATCTTTAATTATCCCATCAGCTTTAAGAATTTGTTGAAAAAATTAACCATGGAAATATGATGGATTATTTGGAAACTATAATTTCCAAAATGCTAAGCAAAATTCTAGGGAAAGTATTAATTACTTATTGTTTACATTGGTATATATAATTATTCATCTCTCTACTGTATGCTGTCCTGGTTTACCAAGTTACTTTAACTTAAAAATGACTCTTAAATACTTGAAGAAAATTACTTCTTTCTTTCTTTTTTTTTTTTTTTTTGGTACTGGGGATTGAACTCAGAGGTACTCGACCACTGAACCACATCCCCACCCCTATTTTGTGTTTTATGAGACAGAGTCTCAGAGTTGCTTAGCACCTCGTCCTTGCTGAGGCTGGCTTTGAACTCATGATTCTCCTGTCTCAGCCTCCCAAAATGCTAGGATTACAGGTGTGCACCACTACGCCTGGCTAAGAAAACTGATTCTAACAGCCTAAGCAGGACTTTGATATTTGAGGGAATCTAAAGGCTATTTCATTACTAAATATTTCTTCACATGATATAGCATTTTTTTTTTTAAATTTATTTTTAACTTTGAATTTAGGCAAATCTAATTTACTTGTCTTTTAACTGGGGTCTTTTCTAATTGACTAAACACTAATATAGACAAACTTGCAATTATTTTTTGCTCTCTTTTTTCAAGGCTCTTTGTATATAGCCCAGTCAATTGTCTGAATATTCTGCCAATATGTAGTGTATAGTATTTTGATATTGTTGATGTCCATAAATGTATATTTATAAATAATGAAAATTCCTTATGATCTTTATGAAAATTATATAAATGATTATTTATGTTTGAACAGAAAGATGAAACAAATAGCATTGGGAATGTGATGTATAAGCCACAGAACATTTTTGCTAGGGATGTTTAAGCCCACATGAAATCTGCCTTGATTAAAGCAAGCCCCTAGAAATATCAACTATATAATGCAGATTTTGTAAAATGTGAGTCCAAATGAAAGGAAATTCTATGTAAATATAATAACAATCAAGAAAAGTTTACAAAGTCCTTATCTGTCTAGGAAGGCATTCTGGTCAGCATAGTATATTTTGTCTTGTTAAGGATTCTGTGAAGAGACAATTTTGTTTGTAACAAACAAAAAGTGACTGATTCGTATGTTAGGTTTTCAACACTATGACGGAAATACCTGACAAGAACATCTCAGAGGAGGGAAAATTTATTTTGGTTTCACAGTTTCAGAGTTTCATTTCATGGTTGGCTGCCTCCAAGGCAGAAACATCGTGGTGGAAGAGTATAGCAGAGCAAAGCCAGAAGGAAGAAGGGGCGGAGGCAGGGAAGAGGGCAGGGACAGAAAGAGTCCAAGGCCACACCCCCAGTGACCTACTTCCTCCTGCCATGCCCCACTGCCTACATTTACCGCCAAGTAGTCCATTCACATTATTAATCCATGAGAAGTATTAATCTACTGATAAGGTTTCCACTTTCATAGCCTATATTTTTACCTTTAAACTTTACTACATTGTTTAACACATGAGCTTTAGGAGGGAAATTTTTAAATCAAAACCATAACATTATGTTTTTAAGGTATTCTTCAAATAATTTATGTTCACTTTATATTAAAATGTATTAAAGGTATATAATTTTATGATACCTAAAATCTCACTGTTTTACCTAAAGGTTTTTTGTTTTGTTTTGTTTTTATTTATTCTGTTAGCCTTAGATCACTAATTTGTGTGCTTCAGCATGTTTATAAATTACAGAGAAAACTCCTAGGAAGTAAGAAAATTTTTATGCTTACTTTTAAAAATTAAATTCATATATGAAACTTTCTTAAATTTACATAGATAGCATGACACATGAAAATGATAATAGACCTCAATATTAGTTTCATGATTTTATATAGAAAGAGTATTTTTAATGAAAAGAAATAGTTTTGTAGCTAAAATAATAATATTTTCACATTTCTGTGTAAATTTGTGCTAAGTTTTCCAGAGGGACCTGACAATTTCATGGAGGGAAACTTAGGAGTAACTTAATAGAAAAATAAAAGTTTTCTTTTGCAAGAAATATTTAATATGGATATTCTTTGGCATATTAAATATTTATAGAATTATTTTAGAAAAGCTCATAAAAGTAATAGCCATACCTAGCTATTATCATTGTTAAATAGAAACACATAAATGTTGTCCTTTGATTTCAGGAAACTAATTTAAACTAGTATTAACTAATTAATATTTGCTAAATATTATGCTAATCTATTATATAATTCAGTTTTATAACAAATTTCTAAGATGCCATTATTAACTCTTTTATACACATCATAAAATTAAGCCTTAAAAAAGATCAGTCACTTGCTTGATATGCCAAAGCTACCTGTGAAGGCAATGGTTGGAATTCAGGTCACGTGGCTGGAGACTTTATGCTTTTAACCATATACTCCGTTGTATAGTATAAAACTCATAATGCCAATTCCCAGTAACTACACTCTCCTTTTTCTTCCAACACATTTTTATGCATAGAAAATGCTATTCCATTGTTCTCTGATTTTGAATTGAAACATAAATAACATGGGAGAAATTTTTCACACTATTTCCGATTGTACTTCTCACCAGAAACTAACAGAAGGAAGCCATTTTATCACATTATGATCAGTCACACTTGCAAATGCCATTTGAAGTGTCAAAGTGAAAAGTCTGCTCTTTCTGCTGGTTTTTTGGATGAGTTATCTCTGTCATTTAATTTTAAAAAGCAAATATATTGACCTATACTGACATTTTTGTTTATATATAAACAACAAAAATATCACAATTGGACATTTTTATCTCAAATGATTTAAATCATGTTATCTTCAATTAAAATTTCAAAAGCTGTCATGATATTTTGTAATTTAAATTCTTTAGCTTTAATTGTAATTTTCTTTTTTATCTATATGAGAGAAAGGAAGATCTGGAGTTTGGAGAGTAGGGGACCGATTAAAAGAATATCTGTCATGGTTTCATTTAATTTTCTTATAAAGACATTTTGGTACCCCCCCACACACATTATAGAATTAAAAATATGTTCTCTTAAAATATTACAATTATTTCAATAGAAGTGAGACTTATGATAGAGGGGAACGTTTAAAATTACTTCAGATTCATGATCTTCTGCAACATCATTAGTCTCTGAGAAGGTTTAGGAGCAAAGAGCATATACCCAGGACCATAGGCCAAGTTGCAATAATTCCAACTTGTATATGTACTTGTATGTTTTCCCTCTGAGAATATAACATTTTTACTGAACTCACATTACTCTACTTCATTCCAAATGAGGAATAAATACATGTGGAATTTTGGATAGTTGAAAGCATATACTTGGCCTGACTGGAAGTTTGCATTTGTATAGAGTTGTCTTACACTTTATTTCTTAAGAAAAAGAAAAAAATAGTTGTTAATAGATGAAACTAAAGAAGAAATCTAGAGGACTAGTGATTATATTGGTAAATTAAACTACTTCCAAAATATTTTAGGTATTGGTAAAAATATAGTTTTCCTTTAAATTAAAATATGTAATTCATTTGAACAAATGTACAGATCATTTCCTGTGTCCTGAAAGTGCTTATTTTTAGACTAGATTTATTCCACAGAAACAATGAACTTATTCCCTCTCTCTCACTCAGTGTGTGTGTGTGTGTGTGTGATTTTTAAATTCTTGAGGTGATTATTTGAATGCAGTATGTCATATTAAAGGTTTTGGGGAATTAAAAGAATGTGTGCGATTACCATTCTATGCTCTTTATAGAATTAATGATCACTATGTGTAAATTCTCAACTCTACTAAGTTAACTTTCTTGAATATATTTTATTGATGCTTACTAAAAGAAGAAACGCAAAATAGATATCTGACTAAACTAATTTTCCCAAGTGTAGGAAACTATAATCCTATTTCAGATTTCTTTACTTCCTAATCGTGGATGACTTTAGTCCTTGGTCATATAGGCAAGCACCTGCTCCATAGGATTGGAGAAGTATCTTTGAAAAGCCTCACCATTCAATCTACTTTATGCACCACACACTTCTAAACATTAGTGTTTCAAACCCAAGCAGATACCTTCATTTGATATATATATATATATATATATATATATATTTATTTATTTATTTAGGCATGCAAGACTACTATTTTTATGTAAGCTATGAGTGGCAAATCATTGAAATAAATTCATTTAGATGTTCTAGGGATGTAAAGTATTTGTCAGAAACCTGCTTTCTTAGTGAAGAAACTTTCTTTAGTAACTGTATATCTAGGTCCATCGGTCTTCAAGAGGTCAGAATATTCAGGGAAAAATAGAGTTACTGGAAAGATTTGTGAGCACATAACAGAAAAAGTGAACAGCTCTATTGCATTGAGGAACAGAGAAAGAATATATAGATTGTAGATCCAATCCTGGTTCCCAATAGGTATTACTTTGGTCAATCTACAAAGTCTTTCTGAGAATATTACACAGAGTATGTGCAAATCTGAAATTTAATATTCCTCTCAATTAAGTAATTTGTCTTAGTATTTTATTTTTTAAAAAATCTCTGCTCCTATATTGCTCTAAGAAATTATAATAAGTAAGGCAGAGAAATGAAGAATTATCTATCATTGATCCTGACTGTACTATATAGTAAGTACCAGAATTGAAATTTTTTCCAGGAGGAAAAAAAGCATAGTATATGCTGTAGCATAAATAAAAAGAAAAAATAAAGGAAAAGTTTCCTAACACTCAACCGTAAACGTATTGCTTTATCTCAAGGCACCACCAATAGCATCTTCCTTTTAAATGTCATCATGGGGAGACTCATAGGTTTCTACTTTTCCACACAGCTGGGGATTGTACAGAAAAGATTTATTTGGACAAAGTTAATTTGACACATGTGATACCACCTACGGTCTGCACTGTATATTTCTTTGCTCCTTCTAAAATGGCTCTGATGTTATCATCCTGTCTTCAGGTACAGAAAGAAATAAACAACCCCCCACCACTACTCTCCTACATTTGCCCTCCTCTTTGAAAAACATGGGCCATGAAATGATGATTTGCAGAACTGAAATGAATCAGAATGTTATTTTTATTGTGATGTTAACAATGTGCCTGCAAGGCAAACTGCCTGTCGCTATCATTCTTTGTTGTGTGGAGTCTAGCTCCTAAGGATGGTGCAGGATCCTCACTGCACTAATCATCGATTACTGTGTTCCTCTTCCTCAGACCCACAGGCACACCATAACCAGGTTGTTAAGATGCTCAAATTAAAAGCCACCTAACCTGCTGCTTGGTAACAGTATGTTGAATTGGATGGTCTTTTCTCTGGGAGGATATTATAAACTCGACTATGGACTCTAAGGTACTTTTTTTAATGTCTATGTTCTGTCCTCTCTGAAGCTTGCCTTTTACTAAGTTCAAGGTGACATTGGTATTGTTGGAGTATTATACTTCTATTTGTCTCAATCCTAAGATGTAAAAATTTGAAGGTTTTTCATCTGAGGAGACTGGTGAGCAACTCAGAGACCCCTTGCGAGTAAGTAGCTGTCTAGGTGCTACACCAGAGGTGAGAGGAGACTCTAAATCAGAGTGGGAAGGTCTACTCTTGACCCCTGCTTTCTTTGAGGTCTTCAGGTTCCAGGAACCCATTTACTATCATTTGGATGTTGACTGTCCCCCAAAAGTTTTGTGTTGAAGGGTTCTTTTCCTGGGTGGCACTAGTGGGTGGTGCTGACATCTTTGGGAGGTGAAACCTAATGAGAGGGCCTTAGGTCTCTTGAGGTGTGCCTCATTCTCTTTCTCTTCCTCCCATCAGGGGAGAAGCTTGCTGTACCATACTCTGCCACATGCCATATCCCTCTCTCCTGTTACCATCTGGCACATCCACCAAAGGCCCAGAGGACTGTGTCTGCTCAATCATGAGCTGAAACTTTCACGACTTTTCTCTATAAGTTAATTATCTCAGGCTTTTTGTATAATGACAGAAAGCTAACAGACCACTTAAATAGTTGGCACACAAACCTAAACTATTTCTTACCTGTAGGCAAGACTGAAGCACTGCCCTGTGAATGTTCCCTTGTCCTTCTGTATCATTTCCAGGCTGTCCTATGACTTGACCACCCATTGACATCTATCTTTGCCCTTTGACTTATTTGAATGGTATTATAATTGAATTTGGAGGAATCTATACATTGTGTTTATAATTTTTTGTTTCAGCACTAGAGACTGAAATCAATAATTTGGGGTTATAGGCATGAGCCACTACATGCTTAGATGTTTGTTTGTAAGTTTTTTTCCCTCCTAGTGACAGCCATACAACTGTGTCATTCAGATCCCATGTTGGGGCTACTTGATTGTCAGCTCCCCTTGGGATCAAGTGCCCCATTTCTGCTAACACACCACTTTCCCATGTCATTCCTAGCCAAAGACTGGGCATGTTCCCAGTAGCACTGCTGCCCCATTGCTGTAGATCACCTGTGCTGCCAGTGAACTTCCTGCTGTCTCTCTACCAACTCCTTTTTCTCCATTCTCTCCTTCAGAGGTGTTCCCCTTACTAAATCTCCTGCACAGCTTATGTCGTCATGGCACTTGCTTTTTAGAGAATCCAAACTGATGGACTTCCTATTCTTAAAAATGTTCATATTTCTTATTTGAAAAGCAAAAAAGAAAAAAGAGATAAACACATACAAAATCAGATTAAGACAAAAGAAACTATAAAAGATCAAGAATAATCTGGCTACTAAAAAATTATAAGTCCACGTATCTAAAATAGAAAGCCCAAATTCAAAAGCTACAGCTTTCAAGCCAAGTTTAAGGTTCAAATTTTACTTTGAAATTCTTAGCATCTAAGGGAAAAAGATTCACATAATAAATTATGTAAAACGTCATACTGTAAATGTTACTAGCTTTGGTTTTCTGGTTCAAAATTTTTGCCTTGGCTATAGCCACTTGTCTGTAGTATAATCTGTTTTTATTGGAAAACTGCCCCGCATTTCCTTTTTCCTCCTCTGTGTTTTTCTTGTCTGAACAGAAGATACCTTTCCCCCCATGGCTATACTGATGAACAGCACTGTAGACAGTGTCTTAGCAAGATGTGTGATATGAGACCTGCCAACCAGAGTTCTTGTCTAAGATCTTTCAATTGAGCCTGGCAGGAAAAGATCGTTTTCCTTCTTCTGCTGAAACTCTGTAGTTATGTGTATGGAGTAATAGAAGATGATTAACTAACACAATAAGATTTGTATCTTGAAAACAACAGAGAAGAAATATTTGGTGCAGATATTATCTGAATCACTGATTGAGGCAATTCCTAAAGTTGGCTCGATCCTTTTCTTGTTGGGCTTGACTATGCCATTTGTTAATTCAACATTTTGAGTATCTTGAGTTGATTACTACTGCTTATAAGCCAAATGCTTTTTCTTTTTTTTTTTTAGTACAGTTGTCATTTTTTATTTTTTTTATCAGATGATCCTCTATGGAAATATTTTTTATTGTACTTCTTAACTAGCTAGGCACACCACTGCACCACTGTTATATCCTCTATGTCCCAAGGATGCGGACAAATTGCAGCACAAAAACTGTGTAGTCCCCAGGATCTCTTTAATGGTTCTAAAATGTTCTAGCTAAAAACTGGTGCCACACCTGTCAGGCAATGTCAACAATCCTGTGAAAAGTAATATTACCACAGTTTTACTCTTTTTCTGTTTCTTTTGATCCCTTGATAGTTCCTCAAGGACATTGATGGTCAGGCAGAGATAGAAGGTACCACTCATTCTAGACCTGTCTTTTGAATAGTGAGTCCTATTGTAGCCCGCAGACCTTTCCACTCAGCAATTACTTGGAGATGTCTTCTTCTACCTCTTTTGGATACAGATCCAGGAGGCTGATCTTGGAGGCCCAGGCAGATATGGCACTGACCTCACCACTGGTACTCCTCATATTCACAACTGTGACCTCATTGGGGTTGAATTTGAGCAATACATTGGAGGTGAGTGGTGTCATATGAACCCAGATTCGGGAAAACAGAGGAAAGTTCACACTTTGACCTCTCGTGAATCAAAACCTAGTACAGTTGTCATTCTAATCCTTCAGTATTGCTTTCTGCAAAGCGTCTGACTTGCACACTGTGTGCATTTCATGATTATAAGTAACTGCAGACATTTAAAATAAAATGACCTTTGATTTTACCTAATGGAATTTAAATACGAATGTACTTCATCATGTATTTTGTGTATAAACACTTAATGTTTATACATTTTTGTTACTTTATTTATTTATTTTACCAGAGATTGAACCCAGAGGTGCTTTTCCACCAAACCACACCCCCAGCCTTTGTTTTTATTTTTTATTTTGAAATAGGTTCTCACTAATTTGCTTAGGGGCTTGCTAAGTTGCTCAGGCTGGCCTTAAACTTCAAATCTTCCTGCCTTAGCCTCCCAAATTGCTGGGATTACAAGAGCATGCTACCACATCTGTCTTAATAAAATTTTTAAGAATAGTTTTAGATATGCAAAACCATTGCAAGTATTCTACTACATTTGCTAGACCAGGTTTCCCCTATTACTAACATTACTATGGTCCATTTGTTATGATGAACTGATTTTGATGTACTATCATTAATTAAACTCAATACTTCATTTTAATTTCCTCAATTTGTCCACTAATGTCTTTAGAATCCCATGTAGGTTACCCTATGACATTTAATAATCATGTTTCCATAGACTTCCTTTTATTATGGTATCACCTTCGTCCCTCGCAGGTGATGGAAATGAAATTCCCTCCAATGGCTCTGGCTGGCTAGGAAATAAAGGCTAAGAAAAATAAAACAGTAAAATAACACAGAAAGTAGTTTCAGAAGTGAGGACAGGACGGGCAAGCTGACTAGATGAGCCCACCTTCTAACAAAGAAAGGAGCCTGCGTCTGCTTTATTTATATCAGGAAACATCAAAGAAGTTTCATGGAAAGTTCTTCACCAAAATAGAATAAATGTGAGAGCAGGTAGGTGCTTAATTCCTAAAGGGTTACTCCCATCTCTGGTGCTGCTGTGTTGGACCTTTCTAGCAGAGTGGAGAAGGTCATGTGCATTAGGTAGTCTATCTCCAGGGGAGTGCACGGGAAGTTCCCAATGCCAGACACGTCTCTTCCCTGGCTGTGATGCTGTGAGAAGGTCCTCAGGCATTCCATGGATGGCTTTCTGCATTGTGGCAAAATTGTTCCTTGTTATTGATAACCTTGAAGTTTTCAGAAGTGCCAGTAAGTTATTTTGTACTTCATAAGAATTTGCCTGATATTTTTCTCATCAATAGACTTGGGTATGGGTTTTGGTAAAGAAGTCCACAAAGGTTGCCATTTTTCTGACATCATATAAAGGTACATATTATCATGTGATTCATTAATATTTATTTCACATGTTAGATTATAATCCAATAATATGGTATTTTGTTTCTCATATTGTTTCAGGTTTGGTAATTGGGAATTGTTTCAGACTGGCTTCTGTGTCATTTTTACATATCCCCATAATTTTGTTTTTTGAGCACTAACTTACTTTCTGGCATTGCAAGATGCTTTAGGATCATGTGGTCTAATTCTTGTCCTTGGTTTTCAAATCACCCATTTTTCCCCCTATGGAGTCTGAATTCCTCATATTAGAAGTTATTATAAACCAAGATCTAAATGCTATGTATAATCGTTTATCATTTTAAATGCAAAGTTTAAAAAGTTAGTATAGATGTAGATAGGGAATTCAGACTCTTAAGAGTTAGCTATTTACACATATGCATCCAGTAAATGAGACCTTATTGGAGAGAATGTAGCTGTTGATATCTTATGAACAAGAACATTCACTTTCAGTATCATAACTCTGTGTCAATTCTCTACTTTCAGAATGAACTCTTCTATTGTTTTCTTAAATATTGGTAATTTTTGTCTACATTTCTCTCTAATCAATACTATTTGTTTCTCTATTAGTTTGGAAAAACTCACCTGCAGTACATTAATAAATGTGTCTGGAGGTGAGATTAGCTCTGATATATGTATAAGAGCCTTTCAAAGAGTTAAATGTACATGATGTTAAATAAGAGGAGTCAGTACTAATTTATTCTGTTTAAAGTTCATCTTTTCAATTTTTTCCCTCCTTTTTCTTTCTTATATGACTTGATATTTGTAGTTTTATTTTGGTGTATGAATCATTTATTTCAAGACCTATGGTTGAAATGTATAGTATATCATTTATATTAGTTTGATGTTACCAACTATGTGGTTAATACAAATATAGAACCAAAGTAACAGAATTATTTTTCTCTGCCTTTACTCATGATAACATGTAGTCTTACATTCAGATTTTGGTCTCTCCATCTCATCATGCTTTCCATGTGTGACAAAATTGCAAGGTATTTATTTAGGCATTAAGTAAACATATTTAATTTAAATTTTTACCATATCCTTTCTGGAAAATGCTTCACTCTAAAACTGTGGTTTGCAGAATATAATGCTGAGAATACCCTCTTACTATGCCTATTCACTTTATTTATTTTCTAACCAAGTATGTCATAATCAGATTTGGGGGCTTTTTAAATTCTAAAATGCATATTTTATGTCATCATACTTCATCTAGTGTCTTAATACTTAACTTAGTATGTTGACACTTAATTTTGGTATGTTTAATGTTATTTATTTTGTTCAGTTTAATAGTTGCATATAACTTTTCATTAATATTTCTTAAATGTTATTTCTATGTCCAATTTGTTTTTCATTCCTCAGTTGTTAAAGGTAATTTTGAGCTCTTTTGGGGTTGTTCCATTGTCTAGTTACTTGAAGAGTCTCTATTGACCTGTGAAAGTTTGTAAAATGGGGTTTAAGGACAAGGAGTCTTAAGAAGCTAACCAATCATTAGCTTTACCTGAAACTGGCTTTAAATCTTACCTATGCTTTCCATTCACTGTGCGTATAGAGCTCTGGTCCCCACAGTTTTCTGCCACTGTGTATCACACGTTGGCTGGTTCTTACAGGCTGTATCTTCTCACTGTCTCAGTAATTACGAGTTAACAAGAATGCAGCGATCCTTTCTGCACTGCTCTGGTCATTCCAGCACAGGAAAGCAATAAGCCAAAACTGAGGGCCAATGGGGAAGAAATCTACATTTGCATTTAACTCCAACATGGAAGGTATAACAAGAATTTAAAGTTGGAGAACGGCTTCGGGTTGCATATCTCAGTGCTCAAACATTTTATCTCCCGCTGGTTGAATTTTCTTAAGACAGGGAAAGACAATATTATAATAATTATTGCTAGAATATAGCAATAAGTTTTAGAATTATTTATTGTCTTCATGGCAATAAAATCCCATTTACTATGTAGTACCCCTTTCACATTTTCAGGTTTTTATTTAACTTTCAAACATAATTAAGGATAATTTCATCACAAGCAAGGGAGAAATGGTACTTGATTGAGAGCATTTTATTTGTTTGTACTTTATTAAGTATCAATGTTCATGTGACACTTTTGCCCATGGAGAATAATAGCAGCTTATCTATCATTTTCACTGGTATCTTCCTACTTAAACTCTCTGTTACCTTAATCAAACTAATTCATCATCTGACTTTCCTTTCATGTTCCAGAGATTCATATCTCACTATGAAACATTGCATCTTTTCTGATTGATTTTTTCCTATGTTCAGTATAAGTATTATAACCTACGTTGGTTTTGATGTAGCTAAATTTCATATCATAAATTGAATTTTCAGTTATTCCTAGGAGAATTGAGATTTCACACTGATCAGAACTGCTGAGAATGAAATCAGTTAAGGCCTAAAAAAGTATTATGATATGATACATCCAGAGAATTTATGTGTACTTAAAAGAGTATTATATTAATTTTTATAATATTATATGTAGACCAACTTGCACATATAATGAGGTACAGCCATAATTCAGCATGTATCAGCTATTTATGATAGTTAATTTAAATATAGGGGCAGGTAGTTAATGATATCCTAAGTTGAGTGTAGAGACACCCTACCTAAAAGAGCTGGAAAAAGTCTAGGGAAACCATCTAGATTTTAAGTGACATCTGTAGGCATGTTTAAGGAGTTTAAGGAGTAGGGCACCATATAACACAGTGCTCAATGTTTTGTAGTTAAACTTTATGAAAACATTCAATATCTAGGACCTCAAATGAAATAATGGTATACCATTGAGGAAGTAGACTATAAAGAGGTATCATTATGTATGAAGGAATGTCATCATTTGTTGTTCTGTTTGTTTTCCTACTGACAATTACTAGTTATTATTTTAGAATGAACATCAATTTCCAGAGAATAAACTAGAAACAGCAATGTAGGGATGGACCTACATCCTGGACAAGTTAGCAGAATTAAAATTCAGAAATAATCACCTCTGTGAATGAAGGCATGTAAAGACTTATTTGTTGTAACCTATTTGCAAGTATTAGGTCACTAAAATGTGATAGATTAAGAGGAAAATCACTGGTTAGAAATACCCTTCTTCATGCTGGTCCAGAGCTTTGATAAGGGCACTATCGGACCCAACTATAGGAAATTGTAATTAATCTCCTCATGTGGATTTGCTAATAAACCAAAAGATGCATTTTGTGTAAAACAAGTTTATATTTCTAACACTAAAATTTAATAGTCATCATAAATTGGATTATAAATTTCTCTTTATTTTGATATCCAGTACTGACGGGGAAATGTCTTTGGTTTCTAAAATCTCAAAGAGGGTCAGTATGAAATCTGTTAAAATGGAGCTATGATCTGCTTTGTTCAAGAAAACATACTCAAAATACTTCCAAGAACTAATGGTCAAAACTCCAAGGGAAGAGCATTTTGTATAAATGGTATATATATAATCTGGGTGAATTTTTGTAAAAGTGCTTGAAGAATATACAAATGATTTTCTTATTCAGAATAAAAACATACTTAATATACAGTGGAGATTTGTACATGAATAACAAACTATCCATCCTGAGATGCTTTTGAGCTACATCATGTATTATGTATAAAACTACTACTTCTTTCTTTATAATAATTGGCCATTTCTACTTAATGTTTTTCTACATAATTTAGTGTACTTTAAAAAGACAAATTTATAAAGATGTTAAATTAAAAAGGTCCCAGAAGAAAGTAGTTTTCTCATACCTCATATTTCTGTATACTTACTCAGCTCCCAAAACTGTAATAGAAAAAAGAAAAAAAAAAGAGTTTAAGAGATATGCTGCAGGCCTTATGGGTTTGTTGTAGAAAAAGTAGGTCTGACATTCACACAGTTTGACTTTCTGTGCTATGAATGATATTTTGCTTTATCATTTATTATTTCAGATCTTTTATTAGGAATATTAGAATTCTAAACTGCTTGGAAAAATTTTGGATTATCTAATCATAATGACCTTTGGTTCTTTTAGAGTTATATTCTAGTAACTCATAAACAAAAATATTTAATATAGTATCAGTAAGATGCAAATATTATTTTCCCTAATTCCTTTATTATTGTGTAGGCTAAAATATTGCCACTCTAAAATATGACATAATATTAAATGCTTTTTTTGTGTTTAAAAGTATTTTAGTGTTTTTTTTCATATTCTGAGGGTGAGTTAGGGAAACTTGCCAATACTACTCTTACTTCTGTTACCACAGAAGGTTTAGAATGGCTAACTTCAGTTCAGTGTGTGTAGTTTTCTAAAATGACATGTAGAACTCTGTACAAAAAAGCTATAATATTCATCGTTCTAGTTTATTAGGAGTGAAGATATAAAGATCAACATTAGTCAAGAGATACATGGAGCAACATCCAAGAGAATTCCGAATATAGAGCATTCAGTTTTCTTGTTTCTGTAGATTCAACAAACAATATTAACATCTCCTAACAGCATTGTGAAACAACTTGAGCACAGCATTGTGAACCAAGGAAGCTCTCTCAACCTCGGTGTCCAGAGTCTTAACAGGGTTCTGTTATGCATATGTGGTCAACTCCCACCATAACTGACCTCAGTCACCAGCTCTGAAAGGATTGAGCTGATACCAGTCACTCATACTACAATTACACTATCAATTACACTGCTAAATCATCTGGCATGGCCCAAGAAGCCTCTAGCAAACAAAAATCCTTTTAATCAAGCAGGACATTCCAAAGGCTTGGAGAATGCTTCCCAGGAAGCAAGGGCAGA
The DNA here is from genome assembly GCA_004024805.1 of Geosciurus inauris. Taxonomy (NCBI): domain Eukaryota; kingdom Metazoa; phylum Chordata; class Mammalia; order Rodentia; family Sciuridae; genus Geosciurus; species Geosciurus inauris. The sequence continues at coordinate 40,226 of PVHX01001745.1, forward strand.
GGCCAACCTCTCTTTGGGTAAGGTTAAATTCTTTCTCATGCACTGAGAAATGTATTTTTTTTTCATATCACTTATATGAAAAAAATTCACTTATAGGATTATTTCTATGTTAGGGGAAATTAAACCTGAAAATGCTGGAGTAAAGGTATGACCAGAGATAAACATACAGAATACCCAAATGATTTTCATAACTTCAGTTAGCTCACTTGACACAAGTATTATTCTGCCCTTTTATAATGTCATAACAGAAAATCAATAATCATTTAACAAAGTAAGGAATGAAGAACATCAAATAAAAGTACAAAATTAAATGACCACAACAAAACAACCAGAGGAAAAAACACTCCCTAGATCTAAGCTGCTAATGAATCAGAGTGGATGCAGGCCACTAACCATGCAACACAATTTATTAAACATTGGAAAGTTTGCAAAATTAAATCCTCTATCATCCACCCCCACAAAAAAAAATAACATGTTTTGTGATTGAATTAAAATACAGGTGTTAAGTACATGATGATTAAAACTATATATGAATACATGAAATTGACAAAGCATATTTCTCCCTATTCATACCACCCTCGTTGTTTTATTCTTTTCCTGGAATTTCTTCTCCATTCCATAAACTATTTTACACAGTTAACTATTACTCCAATTAAAAATAAAATTGCCTCAAAAACATCCTGCCTGTTTCTCAAATACATGTCAGTTAGTTTTGCTGCATCATGCTCATGTACACAAAGAGACACACATACACATACATGCAGGTATGTACACTATCTTGGAATATATAACTATATATGAATATACATGTACATACACACACACATATATATATATATACAAACAAATATAAATTTATGGATGTGTATATTTGTGTGTTTATGTGTATGCCTGCCATCTCTCATTTTGTACTTTGCTTTAGTTTTTTGTCCTTATTAAAAGTTACTGTCGAATAATTATTTGTAGTTTTTTTTAAATGAAATCCAAAGGGACAAAAATATATTAATAGTGATCATTTTCTATCAATCAAATAGTAGAGTGGTTGGCTCATAAGACAGTTTGAATTGATGTCTTTTAATATTGATATTTTTGAAAGAATAAGTATATATTATACATTAAAGTAGTAAGGCAAATCAATTAAGAACATAGAAAGCAAGTACCTCAACATATATTAGGAAAGCCAAATGTTGATCAGAAAAGACAATTATAGTCTCTTTTAAGATCATCTGTCACATAAGAAAAAAATAAAATGTCATTGATAGTATGCATTATAAGCTTGTAAATTATCTCTCAAATTACTGTAATCATAATTTAAAAGGTATCGTTATAGAAATGTAAACACCAACACCAAATGGCATTGGGATTAAACTACCATCTCTCAGCATCCTACTCAGATTTCTCTATTGGCTTATGATGGTGCAGCTGGAAGCCTGAATATAGAATATTGGCATATGGGTGTTTGCCACAAAGGAGGCTGAGTGTCTGGAAAAGAAAAAGGGAGCTTATTGCTTCTTGTCTGCTCACTGGGGGCATTTCTTCAGCTGTGAGTCTCAGGAACATCACTGCAATGGAGCCTATTCACACTTACAACAGGTTCTCCTTTGTGCAGCTGCAGCTGAATTCAGTTACCAGCTTCTGCAAAATGTGCCACATCAGCTTCATGACAAAATGCCTCTCAGAATCAATCCATGCAGTGCTGCCTCCCAGGGGCTGCTCCTCCAAGCTCAGCTATACCAGCGGCAGTTTACCAGCCACTTCCTCCTCAGAGGTCTTCCTTTGCTCTTTGCAGAAATCTAAGTTTAAGTCTTCATCTTTCTAATGTTTAATAATTCTAAAATCTTCCCTTAGTTTCCTCAGCCCTAGGGATGATATTCTTTCCCACAGCTCCTACCTCCACACTTGTTTATCTTTTATGCCTACCTCAAGGTAAAATTGTTTAAATAAATTTCTCTCTTTCCAGTAACTGAGTGGATTTGGTTGCTTGATTCAAATCTAATCAATACAAAGGGAAATACGTATTGAGGACATAAGCAGACACTAAATATAATTTGGTAGAAGTGAGTTGGCAATAAAGAGAAGAGAGAGATGTGGTTAAAAAGAACTCATGCAAAGCATAAAGAAGGTCTGAAGATATTTTTGGGACAGAAAAGAAATGCTAGTAGAATGTGAAAACTTGGGAACTGATGAAATAGAAGGAGTGAATGAGACTAATGGCCCCAGAGGCATTAGGAGTCATTTATTCTAATGGATGAAGGAGATGTGATTAATTTGAAAACAGGCAGTGTTCCCTAGCACATTGAAATCTTCCCTAGAAGCAGAAAAAGAGGAGCAGGCATATATAGTGCTTTAATAATATACAGAGGTTTTCCAAAGAAAAAGAACAACATAGGTATCAAAGACAAAATTTGAGAAATTTAATTTTCACTGAAAAAGATTTTGAATATCTGCCAAGATGAATGAAAAGAATTTGCATGGATGGTAAACATTTGGACTGCTGGTTGTATAGATTTTCGTCTTTGTCATCAATAGAAAATTACATAATGTTTATTGGAATGACATTAAACAAAGCACTTTTGTTTCAAGTAACAGACCAAGTTTGATCAAGAACAATGATAAAAATGAATTTAATGTATCTCTGTGTATATATCTATGTGTATATACATATGTACTGATAGCTTATAGAATTAAAGAGGGATATGATCGGCTCCTGGGAACTTTGATCCCAATGGATACTCACAGGCCAACAAGGGTTAGAAGAGCAAGAGATACCATCACCCTTCAAACACGCTTATTAGTTATTTATGCTTTTCTTAGGCTGTTGGCTCCACTGAACTTCTCTGTGACATTTTTGTTCCTCTAGCAGAAAACATGGCAAAAGGATAATGTCAGGTTGAGTGGTTCTTTTCCAGATAGAAGAATCATCATTTTCAATGCAAAACAAATCTAAGAAACCCAAGTAAAAGATACCAGGTAGTCTGGTTAAGTGGTTGACTTTCAGCAGTCACTATGATTCAGGGTGAGATTCAGTGGTGTTCCTGTGAGGGTCAATGGCCCACAAATGGATATTTAGGAAATTTACAATTTACATTCAAAACATTCATTGGTGAGGTATTTGTTTTGAATTGCTGTGTAACAAATGCCAGTATACACATTGCTTAAATCAAGAGGTTCAGTTTTTACAGTTCAGAAATCTGGGTATGGCATAGACTATTCTTCCTGGGCCCCAGTGGTTCATATCCATCTCACAAGAAATCTTTTATTCACTCTTTCCCCAAATTCCAAAGAATATTTATTTAAGTCAGGTATGAGTGTGTCAGTGAATTCATTAAGTACAGCTACTTCGCAATTCCTCTCTGTCTAGGAATACAGGAAACAAGGGACACAAGCAATCTGCCCTTAACACTTCCAACATACAGTGGTGGGACAGGTGTAGCATATGGTTCAAGTACACTTTTTTAAACTAGAATGTTGAAAAAGGGAAAGGAAACAAATGATTGGTCTGTGTCAGTTGTGAAACCCAGCCCAGTAAACACCAGTAGAGTTTTCTGGCTAGGTCTTAGGCCTGGGAGCTATCACCCAGAGCTTTTGACATGGACCTCAACTTACTTGTCGCTGTGTATTTTTTATCAACCTTCTTGTCATTAGAATTTGGGGAGCCAACAGCTTACTTTAATTTCATCTTCTCTCAGTTTTTCCATCTAAGGTAAGATTATTTCTACTGAAACAATGTTCTCAAGAACTTTGTGGGTCTTGTGTGAATTTCACAGTGTTTCACTTCATTAGTTAAAAACACACCTACTGGACTTTGAATGAAAATTCCTTCTCTGTTGGCTTCTACTGAGATGGCTGAGGGACAAAAATGTGCATTTCAGCCTCCTAGATATCCTCTGATTTGAGAGTATCTGTGAGGGATACTCTAAATCTCTTAAAAAGGCCTTTTGTGTTATTAAATACTTTGACTTTTGATCTGTCTGATGTTTTAGAAAGGTCATATAATGAAACACAAGTCTTTTGTCTGTGCCAGGGTTCTGGCAGTTATATCCAAATTTTAGAACCTTCTGTTATCCAGAAACGTTGAAAATTTTCAAAGCCATTTATTTCTCATTTTCCTGTGTCTGACAGTTCTTTCCTCATGATGTTACTATATGTCACAATAGAATTATGGGTAGCGCTTTAAACACTTCAGTTAGAAATATCCCTGGTGAGGTTTATTACTTTGGTCTTTAGTTTTCAACAGAGATATGGTTTTGCTTTGTTTTCTACTATATAGATAGGATCACCTTTTTTTTTTTTTTTTTGGTACTGGGGATTGAACTCAGGGGTGCTCGACCACTGAGCCACATCCCCAGCCCTAATTTGTATTTTATTTAGAGACAGGGTTTCAATGAGTTGCTTAGTGCCTTGCCATTGCTGAGGCTGGCTTTGAACTCAGGACTCTCTGGTCTCAGCCTTCCAAAGTGCTGGAATAACCTTACCTCCAGATTCCAATATGATATTCTTGACTTCAATTTGAGTCATCATAGGCAGAATTCTTAATACTCCAATTTTTTCCAGTAGTCTGTTCAAGAAAATTTAGATTTTCTTTAATATACTAATTCAATATTATTTCAGCTGGGGATGTGGCTCAGTGGTTGAGCACCCCTGAGTTCAATCCCTGGTTCTCCCTTTCCCCCAAATTATTCTCTTACAGTTACATAAATCTGAAAGTCGAGGAATGGTATTTTTTTTTAGGACTTCATAAAACTAACATTGAAGTGACAGCTGGACTCCTTCATCCAGAGCTTGAGGTCTTCACCCTACTCATTCAGATGATTCTCAGAATTTTGTTCTTTGAGTGGTAGGACTGAGACCTTGCAGTTTTTTGGACAATGGTCACTCCAGAAGCTCTCAGAAGCTTCCCTCAGTTCTTATTCATGTGGCTTCTTCCATAGGCAGGTTATAACATAAATGTATTAGGATTCTCTAGAGGAACAGAACGAACAGGATATATGTAACTATGAAAGAGCATTTATTAGATTTTTCACAATCACAAACTGGATAGTCCCACAAAGGCTGTCTGTAGGCTGGAGAGCAGGAAGAACCAGTAGCTGTGCAGTCCAATATGCTGAAGCCTCAGAACAAGAAGAATCAACAATTCTACTCCAGTCTGGGACCAAGAGCTTCTGGAGATTCCCTGGAGAATCACTGGCAGAATCTGCTTTGGAAGAGTGAAGAAGCTGGAGTCTGATGTCCACAGGCAATTGTAGCAGCAAATAAGAACCTGTTCACGAAGAATCAAACTTGCATCTACTGCTGCTTCCTTGTTCTTCCAACTTTTATTCCATCCAAGCCTTCAACCTATTGGACAGTGCTGCCCATACCTAGGATGGGTCTGTTTCATTTCACTACCCCACATGCCAATCATTCCTAGACACACCCTCATTGATACACCCAGAAGCCTCATAATTCAGTTACCATCTGAATACATATCAAGCATATCTTAGGCATCTCTTTGTCCAGTCAAATTGACAATTTAGATTAACCAATACATAACTTTTCACTTTCTTTCAGACCTACCAAAAGCCATCACTGTGACACTTCACTTACTGTTAAATATCTCACCTTTAAAGTTAAATAATTAGCAACTTATCATGGAAGTAATATCCCATAATTTTTTGACTCCCACAAAAGGTAAGGGAATTGTATGGGATATGTACACTGAGAATGAAAATTATGGGGCCCACCTTACATTTTTTTCCTAGTACAGGTATAGACAGTAGAAATTATTCATACCCTCTCTCAAAGGGTATAAATTTTGTGAATTCAATATTATAGATATCTGTTGTCTGTTCCCTGCCCCATTTTCAAATAAGCACATAATTCAATCCAACTTATTGACCAAAGTCAACAGAAGTTAGTCTTAATTCTTCTTTCCTCATGCTCAAGTGTGTGATTTGTCTTCATCCTGTAACCCAACCAGCATCATTTCCCCTTGACACCTGCAATAGCAGTGATGATTTTTTACTTCCACTCAGGGAGGCTTGCAATTACTATGTTGTAGCTAGTTATCATCTGAACATATATCAAGTATATATTCAAATATAATTCTATCATATAAATAAAATAAATTTTTAAAAACCACCAGTCTTCTTTCCAGCAAGTACTCATTACAGTCAGAGTCAAATCCAAACTATTTATCATGGCATACAAGTTCCTAAGGTCTTATCCCTGCCTATATCTTTTCCAACATCATCTTTCATTACTCTTCTTAACAAACTCATTCATTCATTGCCAGCCACATATTTCCTTTGTGCATTAGAATTGTTACTCTTTCTTTTCTATTTTCATATCAGATCTGCCACCTTCTTCTTGGCATGAGTATTTATTCATCATTCTACTGCATTCTCTGGACCACTCCACCAAAATTGCAATGTCTCCTTGGCACTCTATCACATCTGTCCATCCATCTCCCTCACATTAATTTGTCTCATTTTTTTTCAAAAATTATCACATCTTTTATTTTTGTCCTCACCCTGGGAAGTCATCTCTAGTCCTACAGAAAGACTCAGTTCACCCCATAGGTGAACATCTCACCCTGACATCTCACCCTTCCTCAGAAAACTGAGTGCTTGCTTCCTTTCTGGATCTCAAGACTTCAGTCCACACTCAGAATACTCCACAAGTGTGAGTCTTACTGTACAGTCCCCTTAAGGAAAATGGGGCAATGGTACAAGTGCTGATGGGTAATACCTCACCCTCAGGAAAACAAATACATAAGGAATGCTAACAAAACACTTTAAGATGCAAACCAGGCCTCAGATATATGCAGGGGTGAAGATTGCTTAATTCTCTCTGTTATTTTTATAATATTTTGACCTAGAATCACTTTATTTATAGCTTATTACTGGTTGTCAAATTTCATTTAGGTTTAGGTCTTATTTTATGTTATATATAATTAAATGCACATATTTTATTTACATTACTAAAATTACATTTAATTGAAGTTAGTTTTAAAATTTAGCTGGTAAATATTTAACCATAAGCCTAGTAAATTTGTTTACTAAATTTTAAGGCAAATGTATTCAAGCAAATTAAGCAAGGTAATTTACATCTACTTAAATATTTATTATAAGGTAAATTTTTATTCAAACAGATAATAAACTAGTTGATCTATATCCCATGAAGTATTATATTACTTACTTAGAGATTTTTTAAAATGCATTTTTTCAGATGTAGTAGGTATGTGTGGGGGTGTGTACACAAATACATAAATATAGATCATAGTGGTTTAAAAAATCTGGCTTTAAGGGATGGGGTTGTGGCTCAGCGGTAGAGTGCTTGACTCATGTGTGAGGCACTGGGTTCGATCCTCAGCACCACATAAAATAAATAAAGGTATTGAGTTCATCTATAACTAAATAAAATATTTAAAAAAAAAAATCTGGCTTTAAAATTGTTTGACTGCTAGTCACAAAGTTCACCAGCTGTATTGCTTTCCAAAAGTTAATTTTTCTTCTAGGTTTCAGCTTTCTTAAACGGAAAAAGAGAAAAATAATGCCTAAGCCAAATCCTTTGTAAAGACTAAGTTTATGTGGAAATCACTTGCCAATATGAGGATTCTTTTGTCATCTAAGGTCACATAGTCTACAGTTCTTGGGACTGGAGTGTAGACATGATTAGGGGTTATTTTCTGCCTGTCATTATGACTTAAAACATCCAGTTAAACTACTTTCCATTGTTCTGTTTCTAAATATGTGTATTTACTAAATTGAAACTTGCTTTTATTGAATCAGGTATGGAGAAGCACTACTTGAGAATGTTTGATGAAAATTAAGTAGTGAACAGTAAGCAATTTAGTATTAGAATGTACAAACGCACCCACACACAAGCAGAGTAACAAACACAAATGTACACATGTATTTATACACATCCACTGTCCATGATAAAGTTAATAAGCAATTTAAATACAGTGATCTTCATATATTATTAACTCTTTGGGCCTCATTTGGGAGTTGATGTTTCTCTTCTTGAGGATGAGATACAGGGCATCTTCACAATTTTCTTTGCATCTGATATTTACTTTTTTCCTTTAAATCATGACTCTACATTTTGAAGTATTTATTTATCTCAGATCAATCTTTGTCAGAAATCGCTTTTTTAATGCTAATATTTTTATTAAATTTTCTCAATATAGTCACCTAAACTTATTTTAAAAAACTCAAGTGTTCCCTTTTATGAATTTCAATATCTAGAGTTCTGGTTATATAGTATTTTTCCTTTTATCTGATCCAAAAACTCATTCTGTCTAGAAACTTAAAGGTGAATATCTCTCTTCTCCAATTTTGATAAAACTATGCCTGTCACAAATGCCTTCAACCACAAAGGAACAATTTCATCTTTGTGCTCCAATGCCAGAAGATTTAGAAAGATTGACCTAGTTTTGTCAGAAAGAAAACAACATCCAGGCTGAGTCATACCTAGAAAATATTTCCCAAGATACAGAAAACATTTATTCTATGTCTAATTATTTTGTCCCAGAATCCAAAACCCCTGCTGACTGTGGCCACCTGGATGCTGCTATTTGACTAACACCTGCACACGTCTATGGACTGCTGTTCATCTTGCTTCTGTTTTACAAATGTATTCCAACTTAGACAAACACACAATTCATCACAAAATCCCATATATCAGCTTTCAATACCTAGTGATGAGACAGACAAATGAACATCATGAAATAAATGTTGCAGATTTTTAAAAAAGTGTAGAGTCAGTATTTATTAGATAAATTCTATTGCTCAAGGGAAAGAATGCATAAATTCAATTAAAGTCTTAGTTTTTATATTTTATTTAGTTTTTATAGATCTGTGATAAAATCGTTACATACTTTTCCTCCTTTCATGAAGTCTCCAAAGAGATATAAGCATAAAAAAAAAACTGTATTTAAAAACCTCCCATAATTTTCTCCTATTCCTTGGTGATAATGGAGTTGCCAGTTTAAGTTCTTTGTTATTCTAGTAGTCATCTCTGAAATAGAGAGCACTTACTTAGGAGTTATTTTCAACTTATAGATGGAAAACCTATCTTTTGACTCACAGCTGAAAGACATGAGCTAGATGTGTGCTTACATAATCTCTTCCCATTTACCATTTCCTTCAATTTTTGATAGATAGTTTATTTTAGTTTTCCCTTTAACTACTTTTATTCAGCACTGTTTGCAGATGACATTATCTTATATATAGAAAATCCCAGACTCTATCAAACTGTTATATCTAACAAATTCACAGAGTGGAAGGATATAAAATTAACACACAAAGAACATTATTTTTGTTGTACACCAAGAGAAAATCATCCTAAAGAGATATCAAGAAAGAAATTCCATTTACAATAGCTACAAGAAAATAAAATAATGAGGAATAAATTTAACAAAGAGATAAAAGATACCTACAGTGCAAATTACAAACCATGAAAGAATTGAAGAGAACACAATAAAATGGAAGGACATCCTGTGATTATAGATCACAAAAGTCAGTATTTTTAAAATGTATAACTATGTGCCATAGTTTTGATCTGGAATGTCTCCCAAAGGCTCTTGTGTTAAAGATGTGGTCATCAGCATCTGGTGCTATTGGAAGGTGATGGAAGTTTCAGCAGATGGGATCTAGTGGAAGTTCTGTCTGGGAAAAAGTGTTTGAAGGAGATATTAGGACCCCAATCTCTTCTCCCTCCCTCTTTACTTCCCCACTGCCAGCAGATGAGCAGCCTGCTCTACCATGCATTTCTGCTATGGTACGTGGGGCTCTGACAGGTCCAAGCCAACAGGGCCAGCCAACAATGAACATAGACGTGGAAATCAAGAGCTAAAATTACTCTTCCCTCCTTATAAGTTGGTTATCTCAAGTATTTTACTACATCAACAGAGAGCAGCCCCACCACACAAAGTGATCTACAGATTGATTGCAATCCTCATCAAAATGCTGAAGATATCCTTTGTAGAACTGGAAAAATTAAATATTTTGCAGAACAGGAATAATTAATGCCAGAACACTTATGGAAACACTCTCTCTCTCTCTCTCTCTCTCTCTCTCTCACACACACACACACACACACACACACACACACACACCACACAGAGAGAAAACCAAGGGGTCAGGGACAAATAGCCAACACATTCTTGGACACAAAGAACAAAGTTTGAAACATTACATTACCATACTTCAAAATTATATTAGAGTTCTAGAGTGGGACAGAGCTAATAGAATGTTTATGTGTTGAATTATAAAAGAAGATTAATTAGATTTACTTCTATGATCAGAAAATGCATAGTACTACCATGGGCATCTGCATACCAAAGATCTAAGGAAACCAATAACTGCTCAATCCAGAGCGACCAGTGATGCATCCCTAACCTGAGACTGAAAATCTGGTGGAAACTTCCTAAAGAACCACTGGTCAGAGTTCTTATAGGAAGAGTAAAGTAAAGGTGGAGTTTGATGGAGCTTGGGTGATGGCTGCAAAAATCCACATACCCTCTCAAGAAGAATCCAGTCTGCATCTGCCTCGGCTTCCTCCTTCAACCTTTTGTTCCATCTGGGCCCCCAGCCTATTTTTCATTGCTGCTCACATTCAGGGTGGATCTCCTCAGTTTGCTGCTCCACTTGCCAATTATTTCTTGAAACACTCTCAGCTACACACCCAGAAATTTCTTAATCTAGGAATCTCTGAATGCAATCAAGTTGATAACACAGATTAAGCATTAAAAATATATTACAAAACTATAGTAATCAAACCAGCATGGTAATGGCATAAAAGCAGACACAGAAACCAATAGAACAGAATAGAGAACATAAAAATAAACTCATACATTTATGGCCAACTGATTTTCAACAAGTGTGCTAAGAACACACATTAGAGAAAGAACATTCTTTTCAGTAATAGTTCTAAGAAAATTGAATGTTCACATACAGAAGAATGAAACTAGACCCCTTTTACCAGTTACAAAATGTATTAAAGACTTTAGTGTAAGACCTGAAACTCTGAAATCACTAGAAGAAAACAGGGGAAATGCTTCAGAATATTGGAATTGGTAAGGATTATATTTTTTAACAAGATCCCAAGAGAACAAGAAACAGAAATAAAAATAGTTCATTAAGATTATATCAAACTATAAAGCTTCTGTACAATAAAGAAAACAATGATTAGAGAGAAGAGACTACATATGATATGAGGGAAAATATTTGTGAAATATATATCTGATAAGGGGTTGATATCCAAATTTTTTAAGAAACTATCAAAACTCAATATAAAAATGTGATCAATTAAAAATGGTAAATATACCTAAATAGACATTTCTTAAAAGAGGATATAGAAATGATCAATGGGAGCCGGTCGCGGTGGCTCATGCTTGTAATCCCAGCACTTAGGGAGGCTGAGACAGGAGAATCGCGAGTTCAAAGCCAGCCTCAGCAATGGCGAGGCACTAAGCAACTCAGTGAGACCATGTCTCCACATAAAACACAAAATAGGGGCTGCGGATGTGGCTCAGGAGTCGAGTGCACCTGAGTTCAATCCCCGGTACCAAAAAAAAAAAAAAAAAGATCAATGGGCATACAAAAAAAGGCTCAATCTTACTAATCACCAGGGAAACCACATTGTTTTGTTCAGTGTACTTTATTATAAGGAACATTCATTTATTTCTTTAGTCTGAAAAAGGCAGTTCTTGTTTTGTTTGTTTAGCTCTGTGCTTACTCATTTGACCTTCTGCTGTTAATTTTTGTTGTTGTTTTCCAATGAGCACTTAGTCACGAGATCATGAAAGACCAACAGATGGGCTGATGCCAGATATCAATTTTGCAAAGCTGAGTAATGGACACCACTATATATTCTAGAATTGGTCCTCAAGCAGAAACCCAGATATTTAAGTAGTGTGAGAGAAAGAGAAGTGGGTAGACAGCATATTTTAAGATGATTGTCAATCTAGTTTCCTGATTGGCATGGAAACTGACCCCTTTCTGGCACTCAAATCTCTTTATAAATTTATTTTTGATGAAAGTGGCAAATGTGTCCAATGCCAAAATTTTAGTTTAGAAAACTGAGTCCAACAATAGTTTATTTACTATTCGTCTCTTCAATGTGTTTATGAGAGCTTGTCTTGGAGTTGCCATATATACATATTAGTGAAAATTTGAGAAAAACTGGTTTTCTACATTATGTCCTTATTTTTTTAAACAGCCTCATTTTTAAAAGTGTTTTTAGTTTATATAAAAATGTGATGCATGTGCTCAAATTATATGGGAGTCTCTGATATGAAATGTGATCTCTAGGTGACATCTCTTATGAGAAAGATTTTGCAAGGCCAGTCATGGCCCGTCACTCTAATCATAGTACACAATGAGCCAAATAGTAAAAGACTGACAACAAAGAATTTCAAGGTTTTATATTTCTACTTAAATTAAAAGTGAGAAAAATCCAATGCTAGAATTTATTATTCAAAAAAATGTGTCAAAGAGCAAACACAGAAGCAAGTTAAATTGATTTCCCTTGTGTGAAATAAAATGTGAAGTTTACTTCAAAGTTTATAGCAGTGGTGCTCCTTGATTTTGGAAATCTTTGTTATTTTTCTGATTGCATTATAAACTATTTAATTAAATGTATTTAAAGTGTTATACACTTCTTTCTTACTGTAATGAAGATGATTTTTCAGTAGGGTTTAGAATTTTCTAGATTATATAAAGGTCTTCCAAAATAAAGATGTGAAACCAGAAAATTTCCTGTTAGCTAATTTACATCAAGCAAAATAAATGGAAATGAATGCACAATGCTTTAGTAGTAAATGATTATTTCTGTTAATACAAATTGAGAAGATATTTATAAAAATGCCTAGCACAGGATGTAGAAGAGAGTTGATGCTTGGTAAATGCCCATTTTTTACCTTAAAACATTGTAATGAAAAGAAAAACCAAATTTAATTAGAGCAATACAATTTTACACTAGGAAAAAAACTTTGCTTCATCTAGCCACAGTTTTTATCCTTGGACAAAGTAAGCTTAGTAGTAAATCTTTATTTGGTTCATCTACCTGCAAAAAGTCAAAACAAAACAAAACTAAGTATAGAATGAGTTTTGTATGCTTAAAACTTCTAGGAAGAAAATTCCTACTGATTTAGTGAGATATATATGGTTTTTGGATTGCCTCTGTAAGTAATTGATTGTGGAAAATTTATACAGTTTGAATCATACTCCAAAGTTTTTTTAAGATAAGGCTAAATTGAATAGAACAGTGATAAGCTAACATTTATATTCTCTATTTACAACCTAAATATTCTATGCTACATTTAGTAGTTGCACATTATTCCCTGACTGATACTTTTCACTAAGTTTTAATAGTTCTCCAAGACAAACTGAAGTGTGATAATGAATTTGTTATTTGTACCTTACAGTTCAATAGCTGTGGAATCAAAATAAAGACTCCTTGCTTGCATGATGTAGATTTTAAGACTATATAGAAATATTTTGTTAAATTTAAGAGGACTGTTTGAATTGCATGGATAAAAACAATTTAAAAGTAGATTTTCTTGAGCTAAACAATCAACCTTTTTTTCAAGCGTGTAATGAAACTGCACCTCTGTCTTCATTTTATGATTAATATACAAGTGAGTTTTTAAATGTTTAAACAAAATATATACCTGCTTGTTTATGAACTAAGTAAGCATTTTAGTAGCTCTTTTTAAGTCGTTTTTCAAGTAACAACAAAATGATTCAGAGAAATCAAATCTCAGGTTGGGAAAGAATACTCAGTTGAATTCAATGAAAAAGAATTTTCAATTTATAAGGCAGATTATTTTTTCAGCTTTGTTTCTGACAAAATAGAAAAAAATAAATCACATTTTAAAAAGTGAAATGAGAACTTTAAACCACAAAGTTTTAGATGTAGGAAGATTCAATTGACATTTGTAAGTACTCTAGGTTATTTTGAAAAGTCTAAATTTAACAAGACGTTGTCAACTATATATAGTTTTTTCCTGTTAAAATTGATAGAATAATGTAAAGGTAAAATTATTATAAAATATAGTACTATTATTATCAGTAAAATTCCAAACACATGTTTAATTTTATAATTATATAGAAAATATACACTCAGATATTTACAGTGTTTAAAATTTATTTATTAATTATTAATTCACAGATATATAAAAATTGAAGCAATGGAGGAGTGGATAAATAAAATGCATAATTGTATTGTTTTGTTTCTATATCATCTTCTACAGAATTATCAGAAACATGTCAAAACAAAGGATCAGTTTAACAGCATTTCTCTTTTATAAGCTTTACATAAGGAGAGTACTTCCCAAATGATATAATTAGATGCATTAGATTGATCTTTATTGCCATTCAGAATTAAATTTAACTAGTTGGAATAATTTAGCCCAATATTACAAATATAAAGAAAAATTTTTTTTACAAGATCTACTTATCTATCACCTGTTGACTTTCATTCAGCACATTAATTTGAGTGATCTAGGTTTTTTTTTTTTCCTTTGAGAATTGTTTTTAATCTTTCTTTTCCTCTCATTTTGGAACTGATGAGATTAAGTTAAACTATAATTCCTTGGAAAACAGAGAGGGTATGAGTTCCAAATCATAGCTTTCATAATTTATTACTAAGGCATGTATTTCTATAACTGTAAAATAAATCTCCATGTAAAGGTAGTATTGTTATGAAAGGTTATATTTGTCCTTTCACTTCATAAATGCATGCTGAAAATTTTCTGTGAAAAAATTTTGATAAATCAAATTTTATTACTAATTTTCTAGAGGTTTTATGTTATCCATATGCATGCAAAACCCTCCATTAAAGTCAGTACTCATTTAAACTTAAAAAGTACCATTTTGTAAAATATTTACAGAAATGGTAGACATTAGCAAGACTCTATCAACCTATTTGTGTATCTCTAGTTCTCATCTTAAATTCTGTAGATGTTCTATCAAAATTCTCTGCATAATAGGCAAGCATTCCAGTACTATTAAACATATTTTAACTTTGTGATTAACCTAAATGTATCAAAAATGTCACATGGTATAATGAATTTGAAATGCAAAACACTAAATAATATGAAAATTTAAAAATGAGTATATTAGTGAATATTTCTTTACCTACATTGAAAATAAAAACATATCTGTTGTCATTCACATGGCCATATCTATTATTAGCAAAATTATGAAAATTGGATTCTACTAAAAAGTTGTTCACTTAGTCTCTAAATTGTAGTACTTTGTCATTGTCTTGGATTAATAACTAGTGAACTAAATATTGAGGCATAACACAGAGAATCACTAAAAAATAAAAAATAAATAATGTATATGGGAAAAAATACTCTCTTACTCTGCTACACACAACTCCACTCTGTTTACCTTAACCCCACCCAAGATTCGCCAACTAGCTTCACACATAAGCAGAAACTCTCAAACTGTAATGAAACATTCATTAATTTTTCTATCAAGGCACCATTGTTAGAATCATATACCATGACTACTGAAACTTGTTTTTCCTAACAATTTTAATAAATAATTGGGTGATTACTGTGGACTTAACAAAGTGTGTGTAATAAAAGTGTGGGCCTTGAAAGAGTTAATGAGAATCAAGAGTTCAGTTGCAGGAAGGCTATGGTAAAATTATGACTAATAATTAACTCTGGATGGTGGATATTTTCTTTTTTGTGGGTCACTGTGATTTCTAATGTTTCTATGGTGTCAATTACAATGCTTATGAAGTAAAGCATTTTTATTTTCTAGTTACCAGGCTTTCCTCGGGGATTGCTGAGCACTAGCAAATTTCATACAGAAATCAGTATTTTGGTATAGCTTATATCTTTAGCTAATTGTACTACTAGTTAGGAAGTCTTAAGGAAACAAAGGAATAAAGTTAAAGTGATGAAGAAAAATATTTCAGATCTTTGAAAGCTATCTAGGGCATATTTTGGAATGGAAAAATTAGTAAACATCTCTACTCCAATCACTGTACAAATAGGACCTGTTATTGTGTTGGTAAGGCAGGTGATACTAAGAAGTCAGAACTTGAGGAACTGCAATTACTGGAACCAGCAAACTTAGAGGTTCAATTCTGTTCATCCAAGTGGATAATTTGGGGACCTCAAATCAATCAATTCATCTTTTTGAAACTTGTTCTTTCTGTAAAAACCACAAAATAGTAGTGATTATTTTAAAGTCACCTTAGCTGTCTTAAGGATTAATTTTAAAAATGCATGTAAACACTAGTTGGGAGTACATATTTTAAAATAATTTTTATCCCCTTTCTAAAACAAAATTTAATGATATTCATCATGAACTCTCTCCCTTCCTGTTATTTATTCCTCATAATGCACTTGCCAATTTTACATGTCTGAGATTGAAGATTAAAAAAAAATTAAAAAGGAACAATTAAATAAATAAATGACAAGGACAGACTGAAAATGAATTGCTGACAACAGACTTAATGTCACAAACTAAGCTGGTATCCCTCTACCACAATAAAGAAAATTAGACAAAAGATGTCTTTCGTGATAACATGGAAGGAGCTTGTGTAAGGCAAAGAAGCTCATTTGCCTTTCATAAGGAAGGGGGCTTTAGAAACAGTTTTAAGAAAGAATCACTACATTTAGTGAATAAAACTGTATAATATACAAATGTAGCCAAAGGCATCCAAACTAAAATCTTGGGCTTAAATTGTAACAGCTAGAATATTATCTTGTTGTAGTTAATAGTGCAACAGATCCTACCTACCAGTAAAAAAAAAATAAATTCGGATTTTATTAAAGCATTTCTTCTTTTTTTTTTTGGTTAAATAATGGAAACAATGAATAAACTCTCAATCTGACATGAGTCACAGTACTATGAAAACAATTTAACTTAAAAATCTACACAGGAAATTTTATAAGTTAAGTCCCAAAAAGGTCACTTTATCTGGTATGATTTTATATATACAGTGAAACAACAAATTGAATTTTTCCAAGTCAGATTGAAATGGAAAGCACTTTCTATGGTATTAGACAAGGAATGTATATGAACTCTCTACTTGTATTCTGATTGCAGTGACTGAAATGATAATGTTCTATTTATTCCTATTAGTGATCAAATATTTGGAAATGGAATATATCAACAGAGGAGTGCATTTGGATATCTGTTATAAGTATGCATTTATAGATATACAACATTTTTTCATGTTGAAAATATATGAAAACTTGTCTTATTTTATGTTCTTTTCTTAAAATATCTGAAAGGGAAATGTTTCTATACTTTATGAAGAGGGTCTAAGTAGCCCAGACTCTCGGTTCACTTTTGGAAAATGTTTTAGGAATCAACAGCGCCACTGTTTTCAATTTACCTCAGCCTCAATTGCACAGAAAGTATTTATGAGAAAACCATGAAGGACACTTTCAGAAAAGAAGCTTTTTCTATATTTCCCTACCATCAGAAGCAACTTTATTATTTAAAATCATTTCCATTTTTAAGACTATAAACCTTGAGTTTATGTTTGCTTCATATTTAGCACTTTTCCATGGACTTCCACTTCTGAAATCACTGCCTAGACAAGTAGCTTACTGGAGTGTTCAGATGTTATATCAGACTTTATTACTCTGAGGACAATCAAAAGTTCCAACTGTGGTTACAGAGGACCACTCTGAACAGCTATATCATTAACTTCTCCATCCAGTTTTCTGCAATATTTGAGTTTCTATCAGTTCTCAGTTACAACCAGATCCAATCCTGATTACCCAGATTTACTCCACTTTATTTTTCAATGAAATGCCTCCAGGTAACAAAAATAAATTTTTTAAATGACAGTTTCTAGTAACCCAAAATTATAGGTGCATTCCCTGTATACTGCAAAACCAGAAAACACTTGACCTTAACTATATGAGTTTTCTCTGATCCTTTTCAGTAACTAAATATGTTATCTTACAATTCTCATTGTGATTGTTGATTTCTGTTTACATATGCCTGACTTTCACCTACATCAAGTGCTATTTAATGTAAGTTTATATTTAAAAATATATATCAACAAACCTTAGAAAACCCACAAATCACCTGTTTTTGTAATACAAAGTATACATAAAATATATGATTGGAAATATGTGTTAAATGTCACTGTCAAAAATTCCACAAATCTGTACCCTTGATAGCAGAGCCCTCAATAACATGACATCATAAGAATATTCTGGGCTTGCTGCTAAAGGTGCCCTCTGTGAGAAGCTGGATGAACTCCAGGTAGTTTATATGCTGTTGTTGGCACAATGTTCAGATTTATATATCATTCCTTATTTTGACAGTGTGCTGACATAGAGTTGAGCCAACATATAGACCTTGCACTGTACATGCAGCTCTGCCCCTGTGAGGGGCTGAGACACTCTATGTCATTGTGCTTGTACCTCAGAGAAGAAAAAGAAAAAAGGAATAGAGAAGATTGTATAAATCGTAAGCTTTATTCAGAAATTTTTCACAGCAGACTGGAGTTTCTATTATTTTGAGGTCTCTTATTTGAATGGCTTGAGGTCAAATCTGACTTCAGTGCAATTCCTGGTGAGACTGAACTCTGAAATAATAAAGCTTTTCTTTCATCTCCATCTCTCCTTCTTCTTGGTTGGTTTACCCTGACTGCTGGCACCACTTCAGTAACATGCAGATAGGATGTTATTTCCCACAAGCAATTCACCTTAAACGCACAGTTATTAAGCCAGAAAAGGAATGATTTAAAATTTTTGAGAAATATCTTACCTCTTACTATAGCAATCACAATAATATGGACCAAACAAAGACAAAGCAAACTGATAAGTCATATCTGAAATATTTTATGCTGTATGACTTAGGAAAGACTTTTTTCACTCTCTAAAACTATAATAAGCTTAAATAAGGAAGCTTTTTAAAAAGGTGACATATGCAGACTATCAATAAGGACTACTGGGATTTATTGTAGGTTGGCAAAAGCAAAAGGATTAAAGTCATACTAATCATACAGAGATAGGTGTAATTAATTTAAGCTTATTTTTAAATAATCTAGAATTGGCACTGTGATAAAAATATGAATAATGATATTAATTCAAAAGCACCATGCTAAATTTCTTCATTTCATCAAAATACTTTTAAAATAACTTTTTGACAATGTTTAGTCTTATCAAAGTGATACATTCAACTATCTTCAAAAGTAAATTTCATTTCGGAGTATGATAAAAGAAATCACTGAAGTGGCTATCATCACTGAAATCAAGGATTTTGGAATATATTTTATCTTCTTGTATAGGAATATAAACTCTAGGTTGCAATGACCTGGATTCTGAAATATCCCATTTTAAAAACCTGTGTGTATTAGCCTACAAATCAAGAAATCTGAGCTCTTATCTATAAATTAGTCTACAGATACCCAGGATAGGTTTATTGACCTTGGGCAAGTTATCTTTACCAAGCCAAATCTGAGTTGCAAGTATATGAAGAGTTTGGATAAAATGAATTGTGACAGGTAACCTTCTATTTTATGTCAACTGTATCTAGGTCAACTTTTAATATTTGGCTATGTTGATTAAAATTATTAAATTGAATTATTAAGTCTACACATCTGGTTGCAGAATAGGTCTTCAACCCTGGAATAATTGTTATTTTGGATCAGATGGTTCTGTGTGCACACTGTCTTGTGCATGGGAGGAAGTTTGCAGAATAGGTCGCTATCTACTAGATGCCAGCAGCAGTGATAATCAAAATGTATCCATCAAACATGTACTCAGATATTGCAAAATGCTCCCCGGAGGCAAAATCACACTCACCTGAGAGCCACTGTTGTAGAAAGAAAGAAACACCGGGTACTAGATTCCCTTAAAACGCCTATTGAAAATTCAAGACTGCTAAAAAAATTCGCTGTTTATGGCAGCCAGCACCTGAATGTAGGCCCCTGTCCCCTTTCTCTGCGGGAGAGTGCTTGCCTCACTTTAAAAAGCACCAGCAGCAAATCCATATGGGTTTCACCTAAATGCACAATCTCTTCACACTTTTAATAAGTTTGTACTTCCCTGGCTACTGAGGCCAGGCTCACCTACCTCTGCTACAGGTCTTGAAAAATCAAGATTGTGTCCTTGTTCCTGTGTTGAAGAATAAACACCTGAGAAATCACGTTTTATTTAAAGGATGGGTGCATGTAGAGACACTTGTCTGGAGAGGAACCAGGATCCAGAGCTGGTACCCGTGGGAGTGAAGGTGTCTTGCTCCTTTATAGGTTTTAAGTTTCCTTTCTTCTCATGTCTACATGACCAAAAGTCAGGAAAAGAGGTGATCTTTCCCCTCC
Organism: Geosciurus inauris; assembly: GCA_004024805.1. NCBI lineage: Eukaryota > Metazoa > Chordata > Mammalia > Rodentia > Sciuridae > Geosciurus > Geosciurus inauris. The sequence continues at coordinate 60,527 of PVHX01001745.1, forward strand.
CCTGAAGGTTGTTATCAAGGAGGTGCTATCTACTCACTTCCTTTTCTTTGATACTCAGCTACCTGTCCTTTGCCCCGGCTCACCTTCATACTCCTTCATTCTCCCTTTAAAAAGCCCAGTCACCTATGTAAACCTCAATATTAGGTTCAGTTCCTGCTGGCCTCTTCAAGATTACTTCAGTATATTACTAATTAATAATCTATCTTTACCCTTTAACTAGGAAAAGGTTTTGTTTATCTTTGACACGGTCAATGTCAAAACCAAGAAACTAATAGCAGTATAATTCACAGACCTCTTTCAAACTTTCCCAGTTTGACCTGGACTTTGTGAGTGTGTTTGTGTGTGTAGTTTTATGCAATTGTATTCCACTTCTAGATCCATGAAATCACCACCGCAATCAAGATGCAGAACTGTTCCATCAGCTTCCCACCCCACTTTCTACCCTCCTATAGTTACACTTTTATCCCACACAGCCTTTCAATCATCCCTGTAATTGTGTCATCCAAGAATATCGGGTAAATGTGATTGTACATTAGCATGTATATTTCAAAAGGATGCACATGTACATCCTTTCAGAATATATGTTCACATATTTATATTTAGATAAATCCTGTTAATATTGAGCTGTTATCTTTCAACATAATTTCCAAGATATTTAACCCAAGATTTTGCATGTTAAAAAAGTTTGATCCTGTTTATTGATGAGAAGCAGCATTCTGCCTTATGAATGTATCACTGCTGATTTAATCATTAACCCGCTGGAAGACATTTTTGTATTCTTTTCGGTTCAGGCTATAATAAATGAAATGTTTACAAACAGTCATGTGCATTTTTGGTTTTTTATTCACATGAGTTTCCTTTTCTCTAGGAAAAACTGGCCAGGAGTAAGGTAGCTGAATCAAGAGAATTTTTACTTTATTTGCCTGTTTGTTTTCATTTCTGCTTTTTAAAAATAAAATGTCAAAGTGTTTTCCAAAGTGGTTGTCCCATTTTGTATTCCCACCATCAATGTATGAGAAGTCTGGTTTTTCCATCCTTTTCAGCATTCAATGACATGTTGGATTTCATCATTAATTAATTAGTCTTCTCATGCTGTAAAAGCTCACATTAACTTTACATTGGCAAGATATTTTAGTAGTAGATAATTTAGGAGTAGATAAATATGTACTCCTAAAATATTTGCTCTACTAAATTGAAAAAAAATTATCATCCTTCACGCAGTGATGTATTATTACATATGCTTTAGACATGACAGACAGTTCACTGACAAAATTTGCAGAATTGCATTAGAAAGAGTAAAATAACCATTGTTTGGAAAATGCATGATAAAATTTCAGAATATCAGGTTTTTAAGAACACTAAACTGAGAGCTAATACTAGCATGAAGTTGTGAATTTGGCTAGGCAGGGGAGCTGCTGAGGGGTCTACATAACACAGAGAGCAACAAGCATCTGATAAATATTTATCCCTGACAATATTAGAATTCTTTAGCTGGTAGTCAAAGTAGATTAAACAATCCACAATGTGGTTACCCAGTGATGGTTTCCTCCCTGCACGTTGATTTTGGAAGCTGTCAAATCCTACTGTTGCTTTAAAACAATTCAATTCAACATTTCATTATGTTAAGTAAATGTGAAATGCTACAAAGTATAACATGTATGTTGGCCTATATTGTTTATTAATTTTCATTGCAAAAGTGGAGTATGTTTGCATGCTTCATAGTATCATATATGATAGCATGTGCATATGCTTATATACTTTCATGTATAATATACATCCATATGAGTGTGTGTGTGTAGTTTTGCTCACTTTTGGGATATATATATATATATATATCTTGGATTGAACCCACATGTGCTTAACCACTGAGCAACATGCCTGGTTTTTTTTGATAATTTATTTAGAGACAGATTATTGCTAAGTATCTTGGAGCTGCAATGGTTGCAGAGGCTGGCTTTGAAGTAGTGACCTTCCTGCCTCAGTTTACTGAGCCACTGGGATTACAGGCTTGTGTCACACCATCAGCTGTTTTTATAAATTTTTAAAAAAGTTTTCTTTGATACATAATTGCACATACTTATGGGGTACAGTTTATATTTTAATATGTGTATATAATGTTTAATTATCATATCATAGCAATTAACACATCCAGTATCTCAAACATTATCATTTCTGTGAGTTGGAACACTTAAAATCCTTTCTACTATTTTGACTTCATATCTCAAGGAAAATAGCCACAATATATCAGGAACTTGCTACATGCTAGAATTACTATATAATTTAATAAATGTATTGCTCTTCATCAAAATCATTAATATTTTTAAATGAAGACTTTGTGGTTAAGTTTGAATCTAGAGATCATATTATTTATCCACTATACTGTATTTTATTAGCTTCAGAAGAAAGAGTGAGAAAGAGAGGGAAAAAGTATTGAAATAATTTAGATACTAAATTCTAACAAGCACTGTACTAAACACTGTTTTGGTGAATTTATCTAAAATATTATATTTTTCTTTCCTAAATTGAGATTACTGTTTTTTATGTAAAAAAGAGAGGTGTCAAGGAACTGTTGAAGAGCAAATTAACTAGATATTTTGAAGGTCATTAATTCTTTTTATTAACACTTGGGAAAGCAACGTGATTATTTCAGTATCCTTAACTTAAGCGCTGAAAACCAACAGATTAAGAACTGCATTATATGACTCTACAGTGACTTCTTGGTTTCCTCATTTTCACTACCTGTGAAAACCCTTTTTCTTTACTGCCAATGGAGTGCCTTTATTCTGTTCAATAGATTATAGCAAAGGAAAGGGATGTCACTTGTGTGATGTTTTGTAAGATGCAGTCTTCAAAGCAGATTGTTCTAGAAAATCTTTGCTGCTTTAATGAAACTTGTGACCATGCAGGGAAAGGCCAAGTGACCAAAAACATGCAATATTTAGTAACTGCGAGTATCTTCCAAGAGATTAAGGTGTTTTCTACTGACTGAGGATGATTTCCAATCAATACCCAGCAAGAAACTGGGGCCATCTCTCCACCTCCTGCAAGGAAGTTAATGCCATCAGCAACCTCCAGAAGTATGGACAAAGACTTTCCTGACCAAGCCATGATTTCAATTTTGGGAGACACTAAGCAGAGGACTCAAGCAAATTATACCCAGACTACTGAAATACAGAAATTGTAAGATAATAAATATCTGCTGTTTTCAGCCGCTATGTTAGGGATAATTTGATATAATACAATAGAAAACTAATAATATGTACTTCCAGGATAAAAATGGAAAAAATAGTTCTGTAAAATATTATTTAGTATTGTATTAGTAAGCTTTGTGCTACTATGACCAATATACTAGATAAGAAAAACTTACAGGAGGAAGAGTTTATTTTGCCTCAGAGTTTCAGAGGTTCAGTGCACAGTCTCAAACTCCTTAGCTCTAGACTCAAGATTGAGAAGCTAAAAGAAAAAAACCATCATGACAGAGTGTGTGGTGGAAGACAGTGGGTAAATTCATATTGCCAGGAAGCAGGGAGAGCTCCCTTCCCCAAGGACAAAATGTAAACCCTAAAGACACACGACCAATGACCTACTTCCTTCAGCCACACACACTACCTGCCTATAGTTACTACCCAGTTCATTCATTCAAGTAGGTTAATCTGCTAGTTATGTTACATTTCTTCTCAACATTCTTGCATTGCCTCACATGTGAACTTCTGGGCAACAACTCATAAACAAACCATAACAAATATATATTCTTCATAACAGGCTTCAGTGAAGAAAACAGTTTTGAACAGAAATACTTAATAATTGCTTCTATTAAAGTATTCTTAAATAAGAGAAATCATGGAAAATAAGTCTGGGAGGAGAGACACATCTTTTGACTCAAGAAAATAAACTGGAGAGAGATTATAATAACTGATAAACAAATCATTTCTCATTATGGTAAGGACTTTGTTTCAGAGGCCAGAGAAATTTCTAAATTCCTTTCAGTGAGGGAAGTTAGAAAAGCTATTAATTCATCTGTGGGGAATATTAGTAGGAGTTTCTACTTAATGCCCACTCTGGCCATTTATTTATATAAATAAATAATATGTGAAAAAATATATGCTTATTCAATCAGTACGTGAATGGGGGATGCTGCCAGCCAGGGTGTGGTACCGCAGGGAAGATCGTAACTACTCCTCAGTTCTTGGTCAAAAGATGCCATGTGGTATTGAATCTGATCATAGCTGTTTTTTTCAACATTTCAGGAGAATTCAGAAATATGTATTTACAAATATTATAAATACATATAGTTTAAAGTTATAAATGGAAGCCAGCTCTCTGTGGCTCCTAGTTCATTTTAGAGGCTAGTATACCATACATAAAGAAAGAGCTAAAAAGAAGTAAGCCACAAGGAAAATCTTCCATCAGAAAAGAAATGAATCGTTTTCCTTATGTTGAAGGTGGCAGGTCATGGACGTCACTTTGGAGAGGGCACTGCACTCAAATGGCATAATCACCGAATAGAGGGAAAATACTGGATCAATAATTTTACAATAAGACTCTGTAAGTTACAGAATGTATACACATGTTTGGAAAGGAAAAGTAAAATCTAGTGTAAAAAAGTGTTAACACTTATAAAACTATATTCAACTACGTAGACACCTACTTAGTATTTCTTCCCCTTCTGTGTCATAATATATGTTAAACATGGACAGTATAAAACCAACATATTTACAATAACATATGGCCTCCACCTATTGCTAACTCTGTGGCCTTAGTGTGGCACATGTACAGGAAATATTGACCCCAGACTACCAACTCAAAACCAGTAAAATAATTGCTAATATGTAAGAGAAGAATTTCTAAGTAACACCAATGGAGGTAAAGATAATTATAAGGGGGTTTATATGTTTGGGTGGATTGGAGTGAAATTATACATAAATATATCCACTCAAAAATTGCTCTGAAATTTTGATAACTGCACTTTTCCCTCCAGGTTTTGCTGCCATCATCTCTGGGAACATATTTTGCTGCTCTTAATTTATTACTACTATACAGTTGTTTGAACATGTCAAAGTGAATGCATTATAGATGTAGGACTTTTGACTTTGATCAAAATGCTGATTTAGTTCGAAACTGTCTGGGACATAGTACTTTAACCCTTAAAAATGATTTAATTTTAACTCTTACCAGACTATACAAAATAAGCTTGTATTTTATAGTTCTTACTACCAACCACTATTTTAAGAACTTGATGTGTACTTCTAAGCATCATCTCAGTAAAAATAGATTTGTATTTAAGCCAGCTGGATCATATTCAGGAATACATTTTGGACAGGCAAAAAAACAGCTGGAATACAGTTTCCCCAAAGTGAGGTGCCAGAGAAGATGCATGGTTGGATGTCATGCAAGTAGGAGACTTGTTAAACACCAGATGCCTAGAGGTTTTTGTTTTAATATGAGGGAGCAGAAGGGCAGAAGAACATTAAAACTCCAATTTTATCTTCCCAGTATGAAAAGTATTCTAATCACATCTAGGTCACTATTGCTTGAATTTATTTTAATCAGAGTGTGAAATATATTTAAAAGTATAGACAAATTGGAAATGGAGTTTACTTTCCCAAAGTAAACATGCTCATGTAATCAACAATGATGGGGCTGCAGTCATGACTCAGTGGTAGCATCCTTGCCTAGCATGTATGAGGCACTGGGTTCAATCTTTAGCACCAGATAAAAAAATTTTAAAAAATTAAAAAAAAGTAATGTAATTTCCTAGGATGCTTGTAGCAGTCTTAATGACCTATCCCAGTTCCAGCCCCACTCATCTCTAAAAGCAATCAATATCCTAATCTGCAACACCTTAGGTCAGTTTTTCATTTTACAATATTCACTTTTTTCCTGAGTTGTTTCAGGCAGCATTGTGATTGTGTGTATGTGTAGATCATTTTGCTGCAGGGGCTTTTGTTTTCTTTTTTGTAATGTAATATTGCATTGTATCTTCATATTAAAACATATGCACTCTACCATTGTGGGGCAGTTGACTCACTTCCATTTTGGACTATTACAAAAAATAGTTCTCTAAACACACATGCACAGGTCACTTTGGCACACACTTTTACTTACTTGATTCAAACATGCCAGGGAGTGGAAACTGAAATTGAAAAAGATACAAATCATCTAATTCACATATGCTGCTAAATTGTTTCCCACATGGCTGTATAAATGTAGAATCCCAGTAGCTTCAGCACAAGTAGTGCCATAATTCAGGACAATAGCTCCCATAATTCATTATTGTTGTCCCAATAATTTTGGTCATTGCTGTTGATGTGAATTATGACTGAGATTTAAAGTGTATTTTCTGGATAGTAAATGAGCTTGAGCCTCTTTTTCATGTCTCTAGACCATTTGTGTTTTTTTGTATGTGTTGAACGTCAATAGTGCATTGCAGTTTATTGGTTGTCTCTGGATTTTTTGATATATATATAAAATTAGCTTGTCAATATTACAAAAATGAAAAAAAATGGGATTTTGTTTGGAAAAGGCATTAAATATACAGAACACTTTTGTTAATCAACATTTGTGACATTAAGCATTATAATCCTTGTTCACAGACAGTGATAGCATTTAAACTTTACTTATTTTTACCAATAATATTTTTTTCTTTGTATATATGTTTGAATAATGTTTGCTAGTTTCATTCTTAAAATATTGAACTTTGTGATGCTGTTATAAATGATTTCCCTTATTTGTTTTATTTAAATTATTTATTAATAAAATGTTGAACTACATTTGAACTTTATATGTTCATACCTTACTCATCACACTTCAGAATTTCAATTACTGATTCTAACAGGATTTTTTTGAGATGATTTTCAAATTTTTACTTACCAAATCATGAGTATGCAAAAATGGCAGCTTTATTTATACTTTAATTTGTTTCAATTCCTATATTATCAAATATAATGGGAGTTGTGTTTGAATATAAATTGTGAAAATAGACATTATTTCCTTCCTAGTCTTAGGGGAAAATATTTCAAAGTTTAACCACTATGTAGGAAACTGACAAGTTTTTAGTAAGTGCCTGTATTAAGCAAAATTCTAAAATGCCCCAGAATTCTACATATGCCTTATGTCATGTATTCAATCAAGCAAAAATCTAGTTTTAATTCTAGTTTGATGACTTATTAAGGGTAGTAAATTTTATAAAATGATTTTTATGAAAATGATTGTATTTTTGCATTTTTCTGTTAATGTGTTAAATGAATTTTGACTGTTGCATTGTTGATCATGATTGTGATGCTCGTATTATATCTTTACGTATAAGTTTGAATTCATTTTACTAGCATATTAGTTAGGACATTTTTAATAGGATTGCAAGAGGAGATAGCCTCCGGTTTTCCTTTTTGACTCTGACCCTTTCAGATTTTGCATTCAAGAATTTTCTGGCATTATAAAACTAAAGTAGGAAAGAGATACTTGTGTGTGTTTACACAGACAATAGATTGTTTATATATGCAAAAGAATTTTATACAACAACCTGCAGCAACCTCTCCAAGAAACCTCCCTCTTATCTGTAATAAATAATTAGGAAGTCAGTCTGCTCTAAGTCAGATTACAGGAAGTCAGGTTGTTATCTCTAGTGGCAATCCAAGAAGTTACAATGAAGTTGTACTAATCATTCCCAAATGGTCAGGGCTTGATTAACAACTGACAGCTTCACTAATTTTCATTCTTGTTTCTAACTTAGTACTCACCATGGACAGCCAAATATGCATCTCTAATCAATCATGTAGGCTGATTCCTTTCTAGGTAACTTAAATTTGACAAATATTTTGAAAGAATTTCCATCACATTTTCATCAGAGCTCTCTTTGTACAATTTGAGTCCCACAAACTGTTTGGGGAGGATGATTTATTGTAGTTTCAAATAAAATTTTCCATGTTTTAATTGTTTGATAGCTTTTCCAGCTTTTTAAGATATTTTTTGTTAAAATTATTCAATCTTATTTAATCTATTATATCACAACCAGATGAAGAAATTTGGCCTGATTTTAGTAAATGGAGTAAGTGTTCAATAGAATGTGGAGAGGAGAAATGAATTATAGAGTCAGTAAAGTGATACAAATTTTCAATATTCTTATTTTACTAATATTTGAAATAATTACTTAAATTCCCTATTTCATAGGTATGTATATATATTATGTTAATCTTAACAAATGTCTAGTTATTATCAACACAATATTTTCTTTTATGAGCTACTATGAATAATTTTTTATAGATTTTTCTGAAATTCATGAATGTTATGATTACTCATTTTAGCTATCACTTTGATTTAATTAAGAAATACCTAGCAAATTGACAAGATATTATTTCTAGGTGTGTTTCTGAGGCTATCTCCAGATGAGGTCCCTGTGGAGTCAGTGAAGTGAGTGTGTAAGACCTGACTTTAATGTGGGTAGGTACCATATAATTGGCCGAATACATATGGAAAAACATTTGGTGAAAAATGATTTTCTTCTCTTTTTTGAAACTAATACATTCTCCTCCTGATGCCTTTGAACATTTTAAACTTTGGATTCTGTGGCCTTGGGACTTCAGGATTGACACCATTTGCCCCATAAATTCTCAAGCTTTTGGCCTCATATTCAGCATTATACCATTGACTTCTTTGTTTCTGAGACTTTCAAACTTGAGCTAACCCATGCTACTGACATCCCAGAGACCGAGCTCACAGATACCTTGTCAAGGAACTTCCCATCTTCCATAACTGTGTAAGCCAATTCCTCTAATAAATCCCCGTCATACACTTTTTTCTTTATATACATATCATGTTGATTCTGTTCTTTTGGAGTACCATGACTAATATAAATGCTTATAATTAAAAATATCAATAGCCATATTTCTTGATTGAAAACCTATTTTAAGCCGTGCACGAAGGTGTAAGCCTGTAATCCCAGCACTTAGCGAGGCTGAGACAGGAGAATCGCGAGTTCAAAACCAGCAACGGCGAGGCACTAAGCAACTGTTCGGTGAGACCCTGTCTCTACATAAAACACAAAAATAGGGCTGGGGATGTGGCTAAGTGGTCGAGTGCCCCTGAGTTCAATCTCCAGTAGCAAAAAGAAAAGAAAAGAAAAGAAAAGAAAACCTGTTTCAGAGCCATGTAATACTCTTGTCATTCATGAAATCAACAGCTACTGTTTTCACTAACATGTGAAAATAGTAATTTTTTTTTAACTGAGGTGTGTATTTGAATCACAATCTGTCAAGTGTCCTGTATGAAAGCACATTTCTCAGGTAGAGTGAGTCTCAGAGACTTAACATTTCCATAAGGCATTTTCTTTACTCAGAAAGACATCTATAATATCAGTGAAAATGTGGAGGAGAGATTTTTAAAATTCATTAACAACTTATTTTCTTTTATGGGAGTAATTATTGGCATAGTATACCTACCAATAAGTATTTGAAAACCCATGGGAAATTTTTCTACATTAATTAGTTAAAATTTATCTGAATAAAAATAATTCTAATTTTTGTCTTCAAGAACATTACCTTTCTATTCAGTGAGCTTAGTGATTGTAGTACATGAAACCTAAGTTACCTTGAGACATTAAAGAAAACCAAGCAATGGCAATCATACTTTCAGATGACTAGGATCTCCTTTCAAGAAGAATTTGCCATTAGGTACAAGAAGTTTAATATCTTGACACCTTTTAGATATAGTACTTTCATGAACCACTGTCACTTTTAAATTCATGCCGTACAGTGACTGAGGTTTGCCATGGTGTGAGAACCTTACCACTTCTAAGTTTGGACTCCTTTAAAAGCAACCTTTGCTCCAGAGGTCCAAGCAAAATTGCCCATGACTTCATCTAATCTAAGTCATCATTTAACCTAATCTTGCTTCCTGCCCAATCATGCTTCCTTCCATTTTTCCACCTACATCTTTCACAATGTCCCCCTCTTTTATCTTTCACACCATTTAACAGCATTACACATTCTATCAGCCTCTGTTTCATGAAGAACAGACCTGATATTCTCATTGAAACCATCTATGCTTCAGGCACGTGATTCAATCAAATTGAAAAAATTTAATGCTGAAGGTTTTAAAAAGGACTTGGGTCTAATACGAAGGTGAAAAGCACAGTGAAATGACAAAGACACAAATAAAGACTCAGCCCAGACTTCCTTCTTTCCTACAGCACCCTGCCCTTCTTATCCTCCAAAACCAAGATTAGGTGAAATAGAAAGTTAATGAATAGAATTGGTTTAGCTGCCTATGGGTCACAAATGCCTGGCTCTTTCAAATGTCACATAAGATGAGGTAGGTATGAGAAATACTTTTTGAAGAAGGACATTCTGTTAGAAGAAATATTGCCCCACACTTCAGAACCTCCCATATGTACTCTTTCTCCTAAGCCTCACGGCATTTGACAGCCAACATAGGGCCTAATCATTGATCTGTCTTTCCTCAAAAGGGGCTTATAGGTACGTACTTTAAACCTTGTAATTTCTTAGAGATATTCGACTTCAAGCACTGTTTCCTCAAATTTTTTTTCTTAAATAGAAAATTTGAGTAATCATCAGGAACTGAATCATTATTTATTGTCACGTCATTTTCTCATTAAAAATATTAAACTTAGAATTTCAAGCTAAAATAGTCCATCTCAAATCTTGAAGACTGAGAATAAGTCTAACCTCTGGTTTGCAAAGGTAAAATCATCATAACAATATTTTCTAAAAAATCCTCAATCATAAGTTAGTAACTGATTTTTCCTTTTACCAATCTTACTATAGATAACAATAAAGAAATGTTGAGATATCTTCAAGTCAACATGAAAAACATTAATTCTCCATTATATGAAATGATATATTCATTACAAAGTGTCCTTCAGTGATAGCAATTGGAATTTCTCTGTTTATTTCTGGCTTAAACCAATCTTAGCTGTTATTAAAATGTGGTATCAAAGGGAAATTTTATATCACTCCCATTCTCTTATTTTGTTTCTTAGTCCTAGGAAGGAAGCAACTACCTAGACATGTCCCACATGAGTAACTTTGCTGTGTAAATGTCTAGCTCCTAATTAAATAGTGATTTATTTGTAAGAGCTTTTTTCTTAGAGTACAGGAAACTATAAATTCTAACTGTGTGATGAGAAGATCACATAGTGATTAATATGGTCTCACCTCCTCCAGTGCAGATAGATGCCAAGGAAAAAGGGTTAGATGCACATGCTTTCCTAGTGCCTTAGCACTGTGGAACACCCAAGGGTTAGACAAACTCCTGGGGAGAGAGAAGTTGAGTTAATTTTACTGATGATTATCCAAATATGTTAAAATTAAATATCCATCAACTGAAGCCGTGCTGTAATCTCAGCACTTTGGGAGGCTGAGACAGGAGAATTGGAAGTTCAAAGCCAGCCTCAGCAATGGCGAGGTGCTAAGCAACTCAGTGAGACCCTGTCTCTAAATAAAAACATAAAATAGGGCTGGAGATGTGGCTCAGTGGTGGAGTGCCCCTGAGTTCAATCCCTGGTACCAAAATAAAATAAAATAAAATACAATATATATATAGATATATATATAGATATACCTCCACCAACTGAAAGCATAGAGATTAAATTTAATTATGGACAAGATTTTTAATTTACATTTTTGAACATTCAAGTTAGGTATAAAGGCTTATATCCACTGTATACACACACACACACACACACACACACACACACACATGTATACACCCTTGATTTTTCTTATATTGAACATAAGATTCATATTATTTGTTTTTCCAATTAATTTATCACACATCCTTTCTCATTTCATTACATATGGATCTACTCCATTCTTTTGAAAAGTATCAAAATATTTTATAACGTGGTATAATTATAGTATAATTTCTCTGATCATCACCCTCATGATGGGTACAGGGAAAACATTCTGTTTTTATTATCAGAAACAATATTATCAGATACTAAGTAAATGCTGTTTTATACTTCAACAGAAAAAGTGAAATGTTAGCCAAAGGGAATGAATATGCATTAATCAATGTAAGATATACTAGTTGACTCAACAGAGAACTGATAGATGATTACCATTCAAGACTCCTTAAGGACATTCACTTTTAAAACTTTCTATACTCAAAACTTATTTCAATTACTTTTGCCATGATGTCTATATCAAAGCATATATGGCAATACGTATTTATCATTTATGTTAGACTGAATTGAATAAGGAAGTATTTTTCTTCAGGCACTATTACTCTTTCTAAATTCTTTATTTTCTTGGTCTCTTTTTAATTCTTGAGTTTAAAAATAAAGATTATCACTAAATCCATCAATAAATGGATTATTTTAATGACATTTATATTCACAATTGTCTCTCCCTCCTTCCCTGGGGTCATGGTACTAACTACTCATTCTTTTGTCTTTCAAATTTGGGAGAAAACCAATATGTTCCAATAAGATTGACTCTGAACAAGTTAATGAGTGAATTCTCAGTACATGCATCTAATTTGACTGAAGTAAAAATTCTTATTTAAAAAGAAATACTTAAAACTGACAACTATCTAATATTTTAAATGCTTCTTCCTAATATCACTGTGAACATTCATGTTCATAGACTATGATAAACTCAACTTAAATAAATGTTGTAATATTATGATATGTTTTACCCAAGAATAGTTTCTACTTGATTAGCAAGTTGACAAGTAAACATTAGAACTAAAATGAGCATCTGTGTATGATAAAGAGGTGAATAAAAATGCCTGCAGCTAGAAGGAAGAAAATATATTCAAGTTTCTTTTAATATTTTTATGAAATGTTTGAATGAAAAATATATCAGTTGTCATGCAGTGTTGTAAATGCTTAAATATCAATATTTGCTAAAATTTTCACCTCCTTTAATATGTTTTTTTGTTTCTAATTATCATTCATAATATGACTACATGATAAGGAAATGCTATGCTTCTGGCCTCATTATAGTATGAGAAGAAATATGTTCAAAGATAATATTGATGTAAAACTTAGTTACTTCATTTCATTTTTCTAAGTTGTTTGAGGATCCTTCACAATAACTACAGATAATGTAGCAGGGAAAGAATAACTCTGTGTTGTGATGAAACACAGTAGATGTCTTTGTCTCCTTTGATCTCAAAAGTATAATTCTTCAAGTTTCATAAGAAATAAATCTGCTGTCTTGCAGTAAGATATGAGAATAAGAATTCATAAAAATGATTGATGGTAAATGTAAGAATTAAAGAATAATTTGTGTTCGTCTTCCAAACTTTATTTTTTGTGGGTGATAAATAAATTTCTGTAACAAGTGGGATACTCCATATTGTACTATGGTGTTATTGTATTTTCTTCATTTATAGGTGCTATATAAAATTTTGTGAATAATTATTAAATATATGAGATTCAGACTGGAGGCTAGATGGGCACAAAATATGGAGATGGTCCAAGATTAACTGAGAGATCCTGATGAAGGCACATGAGTAGAAGATCAGCTATATCACAAGGCTGGCATGTTTGTTATATGAATTGCTGTGTTTTATAGAATAGCTCAATTTAGTTTCATGGTAAAAGGAAAACAAATTTTTAAAATTTATTCTGACATTTTCTTGAGGAAAGAAAAATGCTTAAAATATATAATTTGGAAAATGAAGTGAAAAAATTAAAAGTTATAATTAATAACAGAAATGGCAAATACTTATAAAAAGGATACTGTCATATTTCATTGTTATCAGAAATGTACAGAAACTAGGAACAGTAAAATAGAACACAAAAGAAATATCATGGTAAGCTCATTTCTGTGGAAATCACATAATCTTTAGCTCAAAGATGGGAGGCTGGAAAAATTAGAAAGCCTAAACTAAATACCTAAAGAGAGAGAAAATCTTGAAGATAGACTTTTTCTCTTTCTCTCTCTTTTTTTTTTTTTTCTCAAGGGTTTCTGGTGATTGAACTCAGGGGCACTTGACCACTGAACCACGTCACCAGCCATATTTTGTGTATTTTATTTAGAGACAGGGTCTCACTGAGTTGCTTAGTTCCTCACTTATTTGCTGAGGCTGGCTTTGAATTCACGATCCTCCTTCCTCAGCCTCCAAAGCCACAGGCCTGCACCACTGTGCCTACCCATTTCTTTTTCTTTTTTAATCTTTAATTTCACCTGATTATCCCCTCATTTTCATAACAATTACTTGCTAATCTGTTTGATATAGAAATATAAGGTTTTGTGAATGCTCAAAGCCAAAGACTCATAAATAAACATATGAAAATTAGACTTTTAAAAAATAATAGAAATCAGCTGCCTGACCTACTACCTGAACTTGCTTTAACAGGAAAAACAAGTTAGTCAAGTGACCAAGATAGAGATGCTGAACCAACAATGCTCTAATCTCAAACCAGGAATCCCAATATACCCAAATTCCTATACACAGGACAAGTGACCATATCGAAGAAGGGCCCAGAAAAGAATGAGCGGGGTTTTGTGAAAGTAGGTAAACAAGGAAATCGTCTGTGAGTCTAACTGGAGTACTGAAAAAGAAGGACAGCCAGTTACATGGGAAAAGGTCGTTCTTTTGAGACTAGTTCTTTCTGGATGCTGGGCAGGCAGTGTGTTCTTAACCATCTACAGAGCCTGGATTAAATTCAATGTTTATGGCTTTACATAACATCTAATTCTTTATTCAACTGCAAAAGTACTTTTAACTGCATTGTCTAGTGTTCTGTTCAATATCTATAGAATAAAAACTTAAGTGACAAATTCTTTTTAAAATGCATTTCTAAGAAATGATAGCAATAATCCCAAAGAATTGATTTTTTCTTTTATTAAATAATCAAAATTATGTAAAACCACTGCTCTAAATTTTGTCTGTACCTAAGCTGAGAGTTAAATTGAATACTCAATTAAGGAAACTGTATAGCTCTATACAATCCCCTGTATGGTTCCCTATTTAGATATATACACTGTACATTAGTGGTTTTATTTTTAGAATACATTTTTAACGTAACCAGAATCTTTTTGAAGGGAAGCAACATGTAAGTAATATATCATATATCTTGCTCAAGGAAAACAATGACAAATCAGCTACTTTTGGTGTTTCTATAAAACCTGTTCTTTCTTTAAAACCTCATATTTGTTAAAAATATTGTTTATGAACTGTAAAGATTTTTGAGTTAAGTGTATGAAGACCGTGGGAGCAGAACCAGAATTATGCAGCTACTGATGCAAATGAGTTTGTAGGAATTATCAGGGTCAGCAGGTATTTGGTAAAGGAATCACAAGATAAATAGTTAAGAGATTGAAAGAGTATTTCAAAGCCTTGTCATCTCCGTGGTACAGAAAATCAGTGCTTAAATGGATACTCTTTAGAAATTTTTGTGAAGTCTTTTTTGTGTCCTATTATCTTGGTTCAGGTTCTCATCACTTGACTGAGAGGGATGTCAGGAGAGGAAGAACTTGAAAATGGCTCGAGGCAACTGACTGGGATAATTAGCATCCCTCCCATTAATACTGTCATCACCGTTTTTTTACAGTTTTACATGTCACTTGCTCAGATAACAGAAACTACTAAATATTTATTCAGGGGAGAAAACAAAATGATACTGACTTGTCTACTTTATAACACATTTACATATATTATCTCGTTAGACTATGATATCTGTGATATCTTACTGCTCTTAGCAGTGCTAAGCAAATCGTGGCCTGGTGCTTTGGAAAGGGCATGAACATGCAAATCCTCGGTTGCATCTTAGATTTTAAAACCAGCATCTCTGAAATCTGTGGCTGAACAGGATAGCCTCGTGAGTATTATACAACCAAATGTTGAGAAGCGTGGGTTTATAGCATTGTATGACTAACGGGAGGAGTCAGATACCTTAAGGAATCCACCCTATTCCATGCAACTAGTGAATGAGAATGGGTGTAGACATGAGCAATCTATCTCTTCCCCTCAGAATCTCCTGCATCCATAGTAACTAACAGGTAAGTCCTTTCTGTCCCCAGCCTGGCTGCTCAAACTCTCCCATTTCACCTGTTCTTCAACTTCATCAACCCCATCGATATATTCATCTCCTACTTGCTTCTTATTGAACCACACTTTTAATTCTGCTTTGTTCTCTGCAAATTTTATATTCATGATGAGCCATTTCAACTCTTTTTCATATCTAAATTTGTCAGTTTTGCTAGTGTTACATCTCATTGTTAAAACCATCAAGTCACGGGAACGTGAACTGGATTTTATCTGCTATTGTGATGGTGCCCAGGCAGCTGGGCGGTGTCAGGAATAGTTAGTGTAATTTGCAGCATAGGATCCATAATCATCAATGTCAACTGGATCCCAACAATGTCAAATGTTATTCATATGTACTCTTGTTGGCTCTCTATCATGTATTTCACATATCTGTTTTATTTTTTCTGGACTTGTCTCAAATTATGCTCAAACTCCTAACTCTTCCTTCCCTCATAAAAGGTGGGCTTTTCTTATTTCTCAGACTAAATATAGGCAATTACTTAAAACTCCCGTCAAGCTCCCACATCCAAATATACTAACCTAAAGAATCAGTCTTTCTATACACTCTCTCCTCACACAGTAAAAAGGGAATACCCACTCTTCACCTTGGGCTTTTATCCTATACTTTCTATGACTTAATGCATGAATATTATTATTATTTCTTTATTGGTTATCTTCAACTTTTCTTTTTATGTTGATCATTAACATGTAAGTTTATTTAAAACTCTCTTGTATGACAACTAGCTCAAAGAGGACCACTTACCACCCATTCATTGAGCAGTTATGTGTTTTGCACTATGTTCAAGATGTTCTTATAAATACCCGTAATATTTTTGTTCTCTATTTCTAGTCAGTTAATTTGTATCCACCTCAACACCGCTGGATTACTTTTGGAAGTAGATATCCTTGGAAGAGCGCCAGTATTTGGTTGTGATTTCCTCTTTGTCTTCAAAACTTGCCCCCTTACTTTCTTGCATCCAAATAAAATTCATCATCTTACTTGTCTCTAGAACTTGAACCTTCTATTTCTTCTGTTTCAAACTGCTTATTATTCACCTGAATAATTACTACCAAACCTCTGGTCTGGGTTTTGGTACCATCTCATGAGGAAAGCCCAATGTTTCTATGATTTACTACTATTATATTTGAATCTGAAATGTGCCCCCAAATCTCATGTCTCCACTGCAGTAGTTTTTAGATGTGTGTTTTTTGGTTAGTGATTGAATCGCGAGGGTTCTGGCCTCATTGATGTATTAATCAACTGATTGAATAGATCAATTAATTTTTTTTGAGAAAAGGGGAAAATAAGTTTTTTTTTTTTTTTTTTTTGCTTTGTTAGTAAAGGAGAAATACAAGGGGACTCTTGTCCCAGAGGCTATGATTCTGTCGATCAGCAGAAACAGGGGCTTTTAAAGAGGTGATTCCTTTAAAAAGGCTACACATCACATGTTCTCTGTTGGAGTTATAATTCACTTGTTAAATTAGGAGATAGTCATTTCTGAGATCTTTTGTTACCACCCCCAAATCTGTATTACTTCCTTCTTATGGTGGATGTGTACTGAAGGACAGATAACTCTGCCTAGGATGGGGAGGAAAGACCATCTTGTTTCTCCTGAGATTAGAGAGGGGGAGAGATTAGGAAGGAGCAGGGAAAAAGAAAGAGAAATATGTTCATTTTAAAAATAAGTTGCTGTGGTAGAGTAGCAAAGGCTATATATTAAAAGGATAAAGTAGATCATTGCTACATTTCCCCATTGTCAATTTCTACATTTCATTTCTATGGAAAAATGGACAATGACATCTCCAAGCTGCTTCCTGCTGAAAGAGGACCGAGACAATTAATACCTGATGCATCAGTAGCTTCATGCGCTATTGAGAGGTGGTGGAAACATTAAGAGGGGGAGCCTAGTTGGAGGAAGAAGGTCACTGGGTGCATGCCCTTCAAGAGTATAGTCTGTCCTCAGCCCCTTCCTCTCTCTCTGCTGCCTGTCACCATGGGATGAGTAGCTTTGCTGCACCCCCATTTCTTTGCCAAGATGTTCTGCCTCCAGAGAACAGATACATTTACACTTCAGGAACTTCAAAACAAGTGTGCAGATGGAGGAAATGAAAGGTTTTAATATAGTGTTGTATAGCAATCAATAGCAATTCCAATTTACAGAATTTTGCATATCTCCTGATAATAATTTTTAATTGCCATCAGATATATGTAATTTGAAACGACTGTAAATTAGCTCATGAAAAATGTTAGAAAATTGAATTATGTGGAAGAACAAGTGAGCCAATGCACAAAAAAGTGATATTTTTCTGGAGCCCCTAGAATGTCAATTCCAAGGAAACTAGGAGCAAATCTTCTCTTAAAAGTTAAATTATCTCTCCCAATTGTTAACTATCACCCTTTCTTCCTTTTAAGAATTAAACCAATTTATTTAATTCCTTTAGTAGATAGCCCATCTGTACACACAGAGACAATTCAAACACAACATTCTCAAAATTGATATCATGTTTTCATTAAATCACTTATTTCTGCTGTTTTCCATATCAGATAAATTTCTATATTCCAGATGATTCAGTGATTCAAAACTAACTCAACTCTAAGATTTAATTAAACCTGGGCATCAGAAGCCAAGAACTATCCACCTTTTATTTTAACTTCATAAAAATATAGTTAATTTATAGTAATTTTCTGTTCATAAACTTATAACTTTGCATATCAGATATCCAATTGTTTATATTGTAATAAATGAGACATTTCTGTATGTTAGTTATGATTCTGTGATTTTTCTGCCTTTCATATCTTGCATAATTAGAAATCCTACTCACCTTTTAAGCCTTAGCATAGTAATTCCCTTTGTGAAGCATGTTTTAAGTCCACTTCACTCTACATCTCCTTCCCCTCTGAAGAGAACAGCATTTTAACTATTGACCTACCACAATATTTCACACTTGATGCAGTTTTTTACTATGGCACTTCACATGCTTCACAACAATTATTTCCATTAAAATTATGTCTCCTATACTGATATGTACAGTTTCAGAAGACAGGAACCTAATATTTCTTGTATTTGAAACTCAGTTGGCTAACACTAAATAAATCAAACATGAATAAATAATAAAAGGGCACAACTAATTGTGATTCACTTTTTTTGGAGAGTACAAGTCTCTTTTAATGAGATATGCTTGTGGGAAAATCAAAGTTCAACTAAATTTCTTGAGGTTTCAAAAGCATTTTCAATCTTGAAACGATAATGATGAAAGAAATACATCTATGGCATTCCAGGTTGTAAATGGTGCCAAACAATGACCAGCAGTGTTTTACTTAAAATAGATATTGTAAATGTTTCAATCACAGTGGAATAGAAGACATCAAAGGAGATTATATCTGGAAATGCAGCTTGCTATAAAATGCACAGTTACGTAATTTGTTTTTCTTTTTCCAACAAAGCAATGTCAAATTACAGTGTACTAGCACAGCATGAAGACATCTCTGATGGTGAACTTCACTGAGGGTTATGGAATCAGTTATAAAAGCTAGCAGATGACTTCAGGTCCTCCTGAATCCCTCTCTTAGTGGGTGAAGGTGAAAGGATTCCACAGTGCAAACAAATCTTTCAGAAAAAGAAATACTTTCTGAGGTAGAATGACTGAGCACATTTGTAATATATATATTACATATATATATTTTAAGCACAGTGAAATTTTCCAATGAGTTGGTTTTTCCTATAGCTCTGAACACTGATGTACATAAACAAAGCACAGTATGACTGATCTTATTCTTTGTGTCTTTTTTTCATTATCTTTACAACTGCAGTAACTTACTAATTTATGCAAATTTTCTGCAAGTGCATACATTTTGTAAATTTAGCAAATAATCAGAGTGGTCAGAGATAGACCAAGAAATACTACTTCAAACTACTCCAGAAATTATAGAGTGGATAGGACAGTAGGATTTCAATATTACATGGGTAATTTGGGAAAAAAAATAAGCAGTTGCTTTTTTGAAGATTTTTTTGATTGCATAATGTAAAGTTTTTTTCAAATTTCCAAGAGAGCAAAGAGCACAAAATTTTTCAGTCCTATTTCGTGATGTAACCTTTGAAGAAACAATTTCAGTCAATTGTTTTTTATTCGAATAGAAAATTATATTCTTAGCATGTAATCATGCTTTTAAAACAAACAAACAAAAAGAACCTCATACTTCATCATAGAGTACTGTTAATTTCTTTTTAGTTTTTTCTCCTACAGTTTTGCTTTTAGAAATATAGTTAACAGAAGAATAAATATGGTACACAGCACTTTACATGCACAGACACATACGAATATGTTTTTCCATTGTTCATCTGGTATTACTAATCACGACCAGGCTTGTTTTATTATAGATTTGCCCAAAGATTTTTGCAGCTGATTATCATGTGATTTGAGCCATGAACTTACAGCTACTCTGAGATCTAATATAAACTATACTTTGCTAAACATTAGGAAAATGAACATGAATTTATTTTTAATATAAGTAGAAGATAGAAAAATAAGCATGCAGAAAATATTAATAGCTTTTATCTTAGTACTTAACTAGGCTAAAGGCATTTCTCACATGATCTCATTTCCTTTTCACAAGATCTCTAGGATTGGATATCATCACTTTAATTTTACAGATGAGAGTAAGCAGTTTGTGGCCTCCTAGCAAGCAACCAAGCAGGATTTGAACTGACCTAAGCCTCACTTGGGAGCCCACATTCCCTGGTGATCAGCGTATTGCTTCCCACCAGCTCTCACTGAGCAAGGCTTAGAGGCAGGGGTGATTGCCTTAGTAGACCTCATGGTGAATGAGGTTTCATAGATTAAAAATTTAGTGGAAAAAACATACAAAAGATGACAGAGGAAATCTGCTGCCTGAACCACTGCCACCATTTTGACATAAGAAAAGACAGACCCCTGAATTGTCCAGATGATTCCATGCTCAACCTATTAGGAATCCTTGGTGTGTGGATTAGAGCTCAGGCAGAAATGAGATGAACACAAAGTCCCCATTCAATGACATGGGTGACATTTTAACAAACTCAACTGACAGCCACTGGGATGCTGTGAGAACTAGGAACACTTTGATTTTTTCATCTTTTTTCAACCATGGCCACTCTAGGATACTCATGAGAATGTGAGTACTTCCTCCAAAGCCTGAAAAGGAAGTGACAGGCACGGTAGATGTCCTGACGATCCATAGGAGTGTAACCATGGTTGTGGCATATGAACTAGTCCTTCCAGAAATAAGATCAACAACAACGAAAAAAATTTTGTACACACTTCCCTCAAAAGAGAAAAGAACTATTTAACTAGCTCATGAGATAGGTTGAATTTAACACAAATGGCTTTTATTAACATCTTCTGTAAGATTGTTTTTTTAAATAGAAAAAATATGATTTCCTTTTAGTCCTACATATTACATTTTCTCAAATTTGATAACTAAAAATATCATCTTTTGAAATCAGTATTTCCTTAATATCTTTTTCTCTCTTTCAGTTGGCTGGCAAAATCCTCAGATGGTACTATTACCTCCACTGCCTGTTATTAGTCTCAACTTACTTTTTGTTATTTTTCCTCCTACCAATTTTCTGAAACTACAGTTTTTGAGAGCTCAATTCACCAAAGACCTACTAATTAACAAATTCAATGGTCTCTTCCAAGTCCTTACTCAACTAGTCCTCTCCATAGCAATCAAAATCACAGACCACTTGTTCCTCCTTGAAAAGCTCTTGTAACTGGAAGAAGAAAATGAATGTCTCTTCCCCATAGAGAGATTGAGGAGAAGAATGGCCCTTGGCAAAGAATTTAATCAAGTACTTATAAGAAGTAATTTCAAAGCTTCCTCCTGGTCTTAATGTAGCTAAGGTAGCAGGTTGCAAGAGATACATGGCTCAGCATTAGCCCATTTATTATTCCAGGTAGACCTGAAATAGCACATCTGAAAAGACTGGCAGGACATGAAGCACCACAGTGTTGCATAATAATGAGCCCATGCTGACTCTATTACAGTTATGTGGACTGTGAGTTATAAGGCAGTTAGGAAAGTGTTTTTCTGTTTAAAGTTGGTACTATCTGGACGATTTATACATGTGTTTGGGTGCTTATGAGAAAGAAACCCAGATAGAGTCAGAAACATAGACACAAATGTTCAAGAGATAATAATTGGGAATTGGAGGGCCCAAGTTTGCAATTCCATCTGATCTTTGGGAAACACTCGAAGGCTCCAAAGTTAAAGTGCCCAGGGCTACCCCTGAGTGCAGGAAGGAATGCTGAAATGAATAGAAAACTTCCTAGTGTTCCAAAAAGGTCTAAATGTTGTTTATTTAGCCTGGATATGCCTAGAGAAGTGACATTTAATCTGAGAGGACATCAAACTCTACATATTGGCTGCAGTAGTAAAACCTTGTGTTAAAACTAGTGTATAACAAATAATGGGAACATCAACAGGTTCTTGATCTATTTTATTTATTTATCAATTTCTCTTCTACCTATTTTTGAGTTAAGAGTTTAAGCATTCTATCCACTTCTTCTTTAACATCATTCTGTCTCCCAGAGACTTTCACATAATAAGTAAAAAATATTTTTAGAATTGGATTATGGAACTAAACATACACATATACACAGTAAATTAGTCATGTGCTAAATTTTATATTAACTTTGATAAATATAATATTTAAAATGAAATAAATGGAAAATGTAGATATTTTGGAACTAATTAATATTACAGTACAAATAATTATTTTATTACCTGGTATAAGATACTATTAGTGGCTATTTTTGATGGTGTTGATAGCAGCAGGACAAAGGATTTAAACTAACATCTAGTAAGTGCCTATAAAATATCAGATATATTCTATATATTATCTCATGAAATATAAGCAAATATACAGAGATTTAGATATATTAATTCAAAGTTACATCTGAAGGCTCAATCCAAAAATCCAATAATGAGTAAATATTCTCAGGGAAGAAAAATGTTTCAACATTTTTTGCAACCACTTCAATTCATTCTGACTGTAGGATAGTGCTGAAAGGGACCCTAACTATTAGCCTCTCCAACCAGTTTGAAGGAATCCTCATTGATCAGCAGTATCTGCTTTAATCTGAGAATGAGGAACCTGTTACTAGCAAGTATTACCATCACTGTGCAAGTCCAAAATTATAAAACAATAATATTGGTGCATGCGGTAAAGGGTTGACAGAGGAGGACTGTCAGGATTTGAGTTCCAATTGCTACTCTCAATTACAGTGCTATATCATTAATAAAATCCTAAAATCTGGGAAAAATAGTAATACTTTTTGATGAAAAAGCATTTTATTCATGCCACATGACACAGAAAGAAGCAATTCAGGAAACAATGGAGAAAATCAGAAGTGTCCTAACAGATAATACTATTTGAAAAACCAGTAGCCATAGGGCAGAAGTTGGAAAAGAGCCAGCTCTCTGCTTCCTTCATTTCTGGCTTGCCAAAACATGTTTTACTATTTTTCTATTTAATGGTTTTTGTGAGCTTGAAGATACAAATACGTATAAACATTTTGTCACAGTACTACCAAATAAGCGAGAAAATAAAACATGTACCTGATTATATCGAGACTTCCTCTTTCAGACAGCAGGTCATAGTTTACAAGATTCAAATTACAATTGAACTGACCCCAAAGGATGAACATGTTTAATTCCTTTAAAATTTATATCAATAAGTAAAGGTTTTACAGAAAAAGTCACTATGAAATTATATAGAACCTTAAAATAAGTATATTAAAAGAATAACTGAATTACAAATTCAGTATAAGAAAAACAAAGAAAATAAGGCAATGTCTTATTGAGTACTTTGTTTTAAACCAAAAATACTATTGAAACAGTAATTCTGTCTTCTAAAGCCCAGATGTTGTCTGCCATGATTTGCTAGTGATTGGGTAAATCGAAAATGAACATTGTAGATCACTTGTACATAGAGAAATGCATTCATAAAAATGTAATCATGAAAAAACAATTGGACTTTTCCTTTATGACGAACCTGGACAATGTACATGGTACATGAATTATGTGTTTATTCTTTTCTACTTGTATACACCATTCAGTTTTGGTCTCCTTGGCTATAGCCCACATGTGTTCCAGGCATAAACTCCAGGGGCATTATCACCAGAGTCTCCCTACTGGTTTCTTACTAGGTTTCACAAATGGGAAGCACTTTAGACCAAGGGCAGTGTATGTCTTTGTCCACTGCTTGGAATTCTCACTGAAAAACACAGGGTAAAAACACACAAGTAAACTTTTCTGTTTTTTTCCCTTCAATGCTAAAAGTAGTAATGGTTATCTGGATGAATTACTACAAAGTCTTTGTTCACTTAACTCTGCCTTCAGCTCTTCAGAAATCTTTCCAAATGGCGTAAGTTTTATTTTATTTTATTTTATTTTATTTTTCTGAGACTGTGAATGATCCAAATTGCATCCTTGTATTTGGTGGTATAAACTTTTCTTCTTTTTTTTTTAGTGTTTATAAATTTGTTTCTACACACTAATCCACATTCAGTCTGTGGTTGTTAAACAGACTATCTCCTCATCTCTTCCTTTCTCTTTCTTTCACTTTAAAAGTAGTTTCTCTGGAACATATGGCAAGCTTATGTTATATAAATCCGTGGCTGGGTTCAAATTGGTGGAAACAGTTAATAATAGATGTAAGTGTTCCTTTTCAGGTAACTATCCTAATATTTCCATTGGGCAGTGGTGAACCATTGGGAAGAATCCTGCAATTTCAGGAAAACAATCATAACTGATCCAAGCTCTAGCATCGATCACTTCACATTGCAAAGATCTGTTAGACACCTATTCTTTTATGGCAAGGACAGACACTGTTCTGGAGAACTTAATGATTAATCAGCTTAAATTGAAGTATGCTTTAAATGGATAATACATAACAAAATGTGGTTTCTGTAATCTTAAAGCAAGTGATTTCTAACTTTAAGAAGCATTTGAATTTTTTTTTTTTCTTTCTGCACTAGTGCACTACCCTTTTAGTTTTGTACCAGGGATTGAATCCAGGAGTGCTTAACCACCAAACCACATACCCAGCCCTTTTTATATTTTATTTAGAGACAGGGTCTTGCTGAGTTGATCAGGGCCTCGCTAAGTTGCTGAGGCTGGCTTTGAAGTCATGATCCTCCTCACTCAGCCTCCTAAACCCCCGGGATTACATGTGTGTGCCACCATGACTAGCTTTATTTTGTTTTTATTTCCTGTCATTAGCAAGTAGTGATTTGGGGTGGTAGAGGAAGAGGACAAGTACAGCTTATACTATAGTGACTGATACTTGGTGTTATCTTAATAGGTAAGAATTTGAATTAAATTTTTTTCATCTTTTGTTACTTTATATGCAAGTTCTAAATTCTTCCTAATGTGAAATTCTCAGCAATGTTTATGTGTAAGAATACTAAATATATAGATAGACAGACACCACATGCTAAAATTGTATTTCTTTTTGATAAAACAATAGCTTTGTTAATATTTCTGGAATTACCTGGGAAATTTAGAGAATATTGAAATGCTGATTCTTTTCCAATTTATCATTAGTACAATCTAAACTTTATTCGACTTTGAATATTTGTACAACGGTTTGCTTCATAGAGATATGATCAAAGAATCTTGCAGGGGGTTGCAGGGAACAATGAATATATTTGGAAAATAGCAGATTAAATTATGCAAAGTTTCTATTATGCTTTAGAGAGGTATTGGCATCTTTAAATTTACATTACCCAATTGCTAGAATCATTTCACACTTTAAATGGATATATTGTAATTCTGAATGGCAGGAAATAAGTTTATACAAATCACGGGTTCATACAAAATGTTGCTCTCTTATTAAAATTGAGTATTTAATATTCTCCCTCTAACATATTTGAACTATTTTAGTATTAGAACAAAAAGCTACTTTTTGTAGTTAATTAATATTTGCTCAAATTTCAATGTATAATTTTGTTCTGTATCTGATTGTATTTCATTATATCAGAAGTTTCTATTGTTTTTGAATCATTAGGCCCTAAGATGGAAAATAAACATATATTTTTGCATAGTCTTTTGTATTTATTTGCTCTTCTCATTGATAAAGGTTGATAGTGAAACAGTTAAGTAAACATCAAGTTTCTAAGAAGAAGCACTGAAGTGCATATGATCTAACATAATGTGCTTCACAGAAACTAGAAATTGGATTAATATTGCTTGCTCATGCTTGAAGCACAGAAAATTGCTCAAAGGCAGATGGATGGAGAGTGAAAGTCTAAAAATAAAATTCCCAGTGGAAATGAGGATTTTCACAGTTCAGATTGGTTTCTTCCAGGATATAAGTCTCAGAACGTGGAAGAAAAACTTATAATCAGAGCATTTAAGAATATTAAAAATCATAGTATAAGCGCATATATATATATATACACACAAATACACACATAATATATATACATTGTATGTGTACATACGTGTACGTGTATATCTATACACAGTATATATGTGCAGGTGTTTGTGTTTATAGTGTATGTGCATGTGTGAAAGAGAAAGGGAATATTGTGGGATTCTGAAAACATCAATAGGTTAAAAAATGAAAAAGTTAAAACTGCTGATTTGTAGCAAAATGTTATTTATCCATCTTGTGATTACTTAATAGATTTCTAGTAACTGACTTTCAAAATTTAACCTATAACTAATTTAATGAAAATGTAATCAACCTTGGCGTAAGATTTTTGTTATGTTAACATTTTGTTTAACAAAATCTGTATGGGGCATATATTCTCCTTATGGCTTATACTTATTAATTTCTGGGAAGATCAGGTACCTAAGTTCTGCAGTTATAATACCTGCAAATAAATAAATCAGGTTTAACTGTACACAGTGTGATAAATGATCACAGTAATTATGAAAAATGATAAATTGTGAGTGAAAATTTATTTAAAAATCACATTGTATATAGCACTGAAATAAATTTCTAACCAGAATATGTATTAATTATCAGATTTAATATATAGGTTTTATTATAAGGACAAATACATAAAACTAGGTATAAAAGTAAGTCATATACTATTGGACAATTTGGTATAATTACAAATTACACACAAATAATTGTTTTTGCTTAATTTTAGAATACCTACTTGAATGACAATAGTTAATATTTTTACTAATGACAAGACAATTAAATTGCCTAATTTTGTTTATATGATAAAAGGAAAATTCCTTCTTTGCCCATTTGGCTGCTGGTTGTTTTCTTTTTAAATCATATTATTACTTTACATATTCTGGATATAGGACCTTAGTCAACATAAGCTTTAGATTCATTCTGAAAGTTGTCACTTTCTTGATGATTTTTTTCTATGGATGGAAAAAAAAGAAAAGAAAAAAAATAACCTACACTGATTTTGATTAAGTCCAGATTATCTACCCTATTCCTGCTGTCAGTTTTGTTTTAGGTATAACAGTGAAGAGGTCCATCTTTGCTAACATAAGATCATGAAGATTTAGTTTCTCATATAATCCTACCTACTTGACAGTTATAACCTTTAAGTTTAGAACTTCATATGACCTTGAGTTTATTTTTGTGCATGTTACAAAGTAGAAGACCAAATTCATTCTTGTGCATTTGGATATTCCGTTGTCCCATCACCATGTCTGAGAAGGCTAATTTTTCCTGCATGAAAATGTCTTGGCACCATTGTTAAGCATCAATTTACAAAAGTGAGTTTGTTTCTGAAACTTTAGCTCTATTTCCTTTGGTCTGTATGTCCATTCTTATGTCAAGAGCACCCTGCTATTAACTAATAACTAATGTCCATAACCAAGGAGTTATGAACATTATTTTCTGCAGAATCCATATTTTCTGCAGTTCTCTAAGAAACTGCAATATCATTACAGTTGTAGTTTGTAAAATAGATATATCTTCTGAAAAATCTATTACTTATTTTACAAAACCAAGCTTTCAGAGTGATTGTATCATGATGGGTCATCTAAGTCCATCTTAGTTTCATCTACGTAGTTCTGAAAACCTCAACTGATTAGAGTATGTTGAGATAGTTGAACTCAGAAATAATGATTGAAATTGATAGATGAGGAAACATATAAACAAAAATTAAAATATTATTGTCATTTACATCGGTCACTATACCTTAATGAGGGGCCGTAATATTTAAATCTTCAATATAGGTTGTGATTATTTTAAACTACAATGGAAATACTCTTTGGTTAACAATAGATATATTAAATATTATAAACATTAGAAATAGAGTGTATATCACTTTATACATGCTTGGTAAATTTTTTCAATATATCCCTCATTATCATCTCAAATTTTCATGTAATGATTATAATAACTACTACCAGTTATAGAGAAAGAAACTAAAAATGTCGGATTTAAAAATCTTTACTATATCTTATTTAGATATTTGATGGCTTGCTTATGGTTGCAGGACTGATTTGTCTGTTTTTGGCCACAGCATCCACTTTAAGTCTTGGTTTCTAAAGGACTCTATCTGACATTGTTACAAAGGTATGGGTCCTTCTGAGAGACTAATCGCAGTGTGAAAGCTTACCATCAAAGGCCCAAAATCTTGTGATAAAGTCAGAAAAAGTGCATACATGTTGCTCAGAGTAACAAGCAATGAGTTTGTTAGAAGGGATAGTAAACAGGGAAAGGGGACACTCTCATGTAAAAGAGTAGGTCCTCTCAAGACAGGAGAATAACTACATGCCTCTCCTGCTCTCCAGTCTTACTGGAGTACCAAGAAGTTTCTAGAGAGTCCTGCCCAGGTCCACCTCTTGACTTCTAACTGACAGCAAGATGAGATCAGATATTCGAGTCTCTACTACCATGACAACTTTTGGGTCATTTTGGCCCATATTGACCAGTTCTAACTGAAACCTGTTCTTAAATGCTTTGTAGTTAATGGAAATTAATCCTTATATTCCTGAGTTCTAAGAGCTGATCTGTGAAAAATTCACACCCCTCCCTGCTTTAGGGTAACTTGTATTCCTCTAATAAGAATTACTTTAGGCCTGCATTTGTTCTGCAGATAACAGGTAGTTTGTTTTAGAATGTAACAGACTGCCCACTTACGTCAGGTAGGGCAGCAGGTAAGTTGCTTCTTGGAAAAGCAAACATATACGGGGCAGCAAAGTGGGCCCAGTTCATAGGATTATTTTCTTAATCTCACATTCCCATGACTCATGTCTGTCTGTCCCCTTCAGGCTGAACATACCTACTTACACATACATTCATATTGTCTCATTTCTAAAAGGCCATATTTCTGAATTTCTAGACTCAGTCAATGCCACTACCATCAAGCAGGACAGAAACACTAGAGCCCTTCTTGACACCATTTTCTTCCTCATATGCCACACCTAATACTTGAGAAATCTAAAGTAGATAGTTGTTTGTATATGTACCTTTCTGTCCTTCTTTATTAATACTCTACAAGTTTAGCTTTTCTGTATTTCTTGACTGGTTCACCTTGTTATCTCTGTAATTGCATCATCTTTAAGTCTTCAGCTGTCCTGATCAGAGCTTGCAAGTGAGAAAACTCAGTGAAGACTTACATGTACAGAGAATTTATAATTCTTATTTTTCCTACTATTTTGCTTTTCAAGATAGTATTTTTTTAAAACTATTAGAAAAAATGCTAATTTTTTCTTTGTTTTCTATTAAATTAGACAGTATAAGCCCTTCTGAGACATTTTGGGTAAGTTATAAAAATATAAAGGAAAAGATAAAATTAAACTCAAATTTTAATTTTTCCATAAAATTATAAAATAGTGCAACTCACACTGATAAAGTGTTATACAATTCTCTCTTGACAAATACATCCAATATATCAAAACACACACTACACACATATATAAGCAATATGTATTAACACATAAATATGTGTTTTGACATATATATCACATATATATACTAATATATATATATATAAACCTAATATATATATATAGTAACCTATTCCAGCGTCCTGAAGCATTTCCACTGTTTAATTTTCATAGTTTTATAGGTTCATAAACTACATTGGAGTATTTAATCATTCTGAGATGAATTTTTTAACTGGTGAGAGAGATCTAGCATCAGTCCTTTGAATGCTGATATCCACTTTTCCCAACACCATTTCCTGAAGACGCTGTTCTTTCCTCAGTGCAAATTCTTAGTACTTTGGTTGAAAATCTGTTGACTGCACATGTGCATTTACTTCCAGGATTTCTATTCTGTCCCATAGGTCTATGTATTGGTTTTTGGGCTCATACCATACTTTTAACATTACTATAGCTTTGACAATATTTTGAAGTCACATAGTGTAATTTGTTCTGCCGTGTACTTCTTGTACAAGATTGCATTGGTCAGTTGTTATTGTTTTTTACTTCTAGAAAAGTTTTAGAATATTTTTGTTCTATTTCTGTCAATAATGTTATTGATATTTTGATAAGGATTGCGCTGCTTAATAAATTTAAAGGACATTTACAATTAAATTTGTGATTGGAGATATGAAAGTTCAAATCTATCTAAAAATACCACTATATATGATCAGAACAAGATTAAAATTAGTAGAGGGGTCCTGACATAGAGAAAAAGACACTAAAATAAAGAAGACACTAATTAGAATACAGAAGCCATACAACCAAGGAAGAAATAATGGAGCAGGACTACCTAACACTGGTGTAAGAGATGTCATGATGGAGGCTTTGCATCTAGAAATCAACCCATGCACTCACTAGGGTCTGAGAAAGGGACAGAACAGGAAGCACACTGAATATAAATAACAGCGAAAGGCAGCACTGTTGTCAGTTACTGCAGCACAAAATCTGTACCTCTCTATCACGTACCTGAAAGACTTCTTTTGGTGTTATCCAGTATTCAACCCCCTTTTCTTTTAACACATAAGATACCTGCAAGCCTCTAATAACCAGTGGCTAGGAACATGAGGCCCAGTGAGCACAGTGGTTTTTAATACAGAGAAAGAACGGCTTCCATTGGCTGCCAACGCAGAACAAATCTTGCCAGCAGCCAAAAAAAGTTTCTTGAACGAATAGATGTGGTTTTCTTTGCTTGGCTTCTTACAAGGAAACTTTTCTGAGCCTCTGAAGTTTGGCTGAGAGAATCAATCCATTAGTATTGATATATAATCTTCTTAAAATTATTAAAGGTTTTGTAAAATTATTTTATTTCTTAAACTCCTAATGATATCAGAAATTACATTTTGATTCTTCATTTAAACTGTTCATGAACTTCAACATGAATAACATTATTCTTTTCCAATTTTATAATTCTTTAATGTTAAAAAGTATGACATGAAGAAAACCTATTTATTAAAGACACACTTCTGACAAGGATTCCATGCTGGATAGTGATGAGTATATTGGTACACATTACTCCATACCAGATGATTTTTATTATAATTCCAAATTCTACACTAAAAGTCAAGTATAATATAGTTTCTTTTTCTAGATACACTATATTTGTAGAGGTTTTATTTGAAAAGCAAATGCTAAGGTAATGGATGTATTCATAAGAACTAATGTGTTTGGGGAAAAAAGACACTGTGAAAGTGTCGATGGTAAGCTGTGTTGATTCCCCTATATTTTCTATTTTCAACTTAATTGATGCTGGTGATTTAATTTTTTTGGTGCCGGTTCCAGAGCCTGGGGCACACTAAACACACACTTGTCTACTGAGCCATATCCTCAGCCTATTGATTTGCTTATTTATCATAAAAATAATACCACAATTAGGTTCAGAAAATTGAAAAGATGGAGCTTTTATAAATCAAATGTCCTCAGTCTCTCTTAAAGATATTCAAGTTCTTCCATTTCAAGCTCAAGAGCAGGTATATTCCTTTTTTACAAAGAATCATATCTTGGCTAGATGTGGGAGAGAAGGGAGAATATGTTCAATACAATAGTAGTAACTTATTTCCCAAGTAAGTATTCATCTGGCATGATCATCAGTCTATTGGCATCTCTCTCCACAGAAGGGATAAATTGTTTAAACATACTGAATTAATACAAGAGGTATTAAGAAGTATTTGATAAATACTTCTAATGTTTTTTCCTCAAGTGTTTGAATAAAATGTCTGATCAATCATTTAACTAGTATTCAGACCTTCAAAAATTTTTAAATATCTGAAAGAGCTTGTAGTGGTACACATTTGTTGTTTTTTGTTCTTTTTTCTTTTTTGAGGATCTATTTGTAAACTACAGTTAGGTACACTTAGGTTCAATTGAATAGAGTCATTTTTTAAACTGCTTTTTGCTGTTCTTTTTAGTTATACAGGACAGTAGAATCTATTTTGATATATGTATACAGGCATGGAATATATCTTATTCTAATTAGGATCACAGTCTAGTGGTTGTACACAATGTTGAGGTTCACTGTGGTGTATTCATATATGTACATGGGGAAGTTATGTCAGATTCATTCTACTGTCTTTCCTATTCCAATCCTCTCTCCCTCTCCTTTATTCTCCTTAATCTAATCCACTGAACTTCTGTTCTTCCTCTCCCCAGCACTGTCAGAGAGAATATTCTATGTTTGTTTTTTGGGGATTGACTTATTTCACTTATGATAGTTTCAGATCCATTCATTTACCACAAATGTCATAAAGTCATTTTTATTCATGGCAGAGAAACATTCCATCGTGAATATATATACAACAATTTCTTTATCCATTCCTCTGTTGATGGACATTTACCTTGGTTTTATAGTTTAGCCATTATAAGTTGTGCTGCTATAAACATTGATGTGGCTGCATCACTGCAGTATGCTAATTTTAACTCTTTGGATATATATATAACAAAGAGTGGGATAACTAAGTCAAATGGTGGTTCCATTCTAGTTTTTTGAGGAATCTCCATACTGCTTTCAAGAGTGGCTGCAGTGGGCTGGGGCTGTAGCTCAGTGGCACTTGCCTAGCATGTGTGAGGCCCTGGGTTTGATCCTCAGCACCACATAAAAAGATAAACAAATAAAATAAAGGCACTGTGTCCATCTACAACTAAAAATATATATATTTTTTTAAAAAAGAGTAGTTGCAGTAATTTGCAGTTCCACCAACAATGCATGAGTGTAGAGAGCCGTCTGTGGGCTGTGTGTGGACCACCATGCATCATAGCCTTTTTTTTTTGGTACTGGGGATTGAACTCAGGGGCACTCGACCACTGAGCCACATCCCCAGCCCTATTTTAAGGTCTCACTGAGTTGCTTAGCGCCTCACCTTTGCTGATGCTGGCTTTGAACTTGCGATTCTCCTGTCTCAGCCTCCCAAAGTGCAGGGATTACAGGTGTGTGCCACTGCTCCCGGAGTAACATAGCCTTTTGAACAGGATAATCTGGTGTCTAGGAATGGCCAGTCGATATTCTTTCTGATTGACTGCCCAGACATCCTGAGCCCTATTCAAGCTCTTCCATAAGTCCCACATAGCACTAAAGATGGGCTAACCTACTATAGCTGCACAGCCCCCTGAGATGGATGTTAGCTGCCAAGATGCCAGTCATCCTACTGACTGCAAGACATCAAAAGCAAGACTCTGCTCTTGAAACCTTTTCCCTGCCTTTGATGTAACCCCTTAAATAAACCATGAGAGTCATTTTCTCTTGTCTCGCCCAACTCTTGCGTTGGCTAGGATCTATCAGGGGCTCCATCCTTTTGAAACTATAATTCTACTTTTGTCTTTGATCTTTACTAATTATTCTAGACTTTAATTTCTTAGGTGGCTTACATCCTCCTCAGCTGAAAGAAGAATCCCCCACAGGAGACACTGGACATCTCTACTTATATGAGTGTACCCTTTCTCCACATCTCATCAACATTTATTGTTAGTTGTATTCTTGATAATTGCCATTCTGGTTGGAGTGAGGTGAAATTTCAGTGTAGTTTTCAGTTTCATTTCTCTAATTGCTGAAGATGTTGAACATTTTTTTCATATATTGGTTGACCATTTGTATTTTTTTTTTTTGAGTTCTTTGTGTATCTGGGAAATAAACACTTGTTCTTAATACTAACGCATTGACAACAAATAACACACAATCATAACCTGACAATTATTGAATATTTTTAAAAATCTGAAATTTATCCTAGGACTGAATTGATTTCAGAAACCCTCCCCTTCATTATTGTGAAATTTTATGATTTTCTTTAATTATAAATTATAAGAAAGTTGGATGATTAAGCATGTTGGTAGTTCAATAAATACCATGTTAATAAAAAAAGTGCTACAACCACACTTTAAATGGAAGTTATATGGAGAAATTGTGTGTAGCCTTGAGTTCTTTCTAAGAAATTCCTTTCACGTAATATTATTTTGACAGAATGTTACCTACTTCAATCACTTCTAAACCATCTTGAGAAAAGAGAGTCAAAGAGAGTTTCTGAGGTTTTTAACTGTTGGATGAGGATTTCATCACCTTTGCTTTGATTTGTAACTTTCTGCCAAGAGGACAGAGCAGCTCTGATCTGGACTGGCAACTGAAGGGCCTGAGTGTTGTAACTCTGTGATCCTTTCATTTATTTGTGGGCAAGTATTTTATAAAAGCCTTCAAAAATAAAATTTCCCCAGTCATGATTTTTTACATTTATTTCTGGTTTAACCAAGTTTCCTTTATTACCTTGTCTTACTAAGCAGAAAACTATAGTAAGCGCCTTTAAAATATCAAAATCAATAAGCCAACAAAAACCTATTTTATACGACAAAAGAGTTAAGAAATAGAGAGTTAAGTAATGTTAAACCTAAATCATATCAAACAAGGCCATTACCAGAAAATTTTATTATGGTTTCTGATTGATATTTTATTAGAATCATCAATAGTGAATCTGATCATATTTGATCAGTTTAAAAGTTTAATAGATGTCTGTAAATTCTTGTGTCTAAAATCACAAATAACTGAAAAGAATGTTGTCTCTGTAGTTATATGAAATTATTATGCATCATAAATCTCAATTCTAATATATATCTATTCGAATAGGAGAAATAGTGAAAATAACACATTTTGAAAGAAAGTAGATCTATCTGAAAATTCAAGTCAGCCAAAATTTTTTCTCTAAGAAAAAATACATGAAGTTGTATAGCCATCTATTTGAAAAGATTTATAGCATCACTGATAATCATGTTCGTGGGAAGTACAGATAGTAGTTAAAGGAATCAATGTAATCTAACTTTGATGCAGCTTGATGATACTCAGAACTCATATTAATGAACTCTGTACTATTGTGATTATTGAAAAAGTTGTCCTAATTAACTTCCAGTATCTTCTAATGCATGTATTTGTGAATATGTTTTTCCTTTGTGTTGAAATGGATGCACATGGCATGGAATTTAATTTTTAATTTCATGGTTGAGAATATATGATGATCAAGCCATAAACTCAAGACAATTTTGGTTTATTAAAAGCTGAGCTGGCTTTTTTACTTCCATTTCAAATTGTTTAATGATACAGTCACCATACCTGTCTCTCCTTTTGAGCTCCAACATATTTAATTTCCTGTCATCAGTACCTTCACAGCACCAAAGGTGTACTTCCATTCTAACATTTCCCGCATCATGCTGTCAGGCTTTACAATGCTTGTGAGCCTTGGAGAAAAATGTGCAGCCCTGAAACAGATTTCTTATCATAGTTGATATTTTTTCTTTATCATTTTATAGCCTATGCTGAACATAATTCCTGGGCATTACTGGATCTCAGTTTATATTTTTGGAAGAAATAATATAAACAATGTGAATTTCTGAAAGCATCTTGCTGTTGGAAATAAATTAAACCATTTGTCATTATATGTACTCTATTGAAACAAAATATGTAGCTTGCTAATGTCAAAGTTGTTATGATTAACTTTAATTCATTTTAAGTAAAATGGGCTAAAATGAATCA
Organism: Geosciurus inauris; assembly: GCA_004024805.1. NCBI lineage: Eukaryota > Metazoa > Chordata > Mammalia > Rodentia > Sciuridae > Geosciurus > Geosciurus inauris. Next base: position 96,421 of record PVHX01001745.1, read on the forward strand.
GACTGCACATTAAATTAAATTTTTCATAATGGTGCTACATAATGAGAAAAAATTTAAATTTTGTTGATTTATATAATTTATACAAGTTTGTCTTTTATAAAAGACTAGTGGTTTTCATGTTATCACTAAAAAATCATTAACAATTGCAAAGATATACCATGTTTTCTTTTAGATATTTTATTAGAGAATTATAGTTACACATAAGTAGTTGTGTTCATCTCAACAAAGTCATACATGCATGAAATTTGGTTTCAGTTCATGTTATCATCCTTTTCCCTCCCCACCTCACTTTCCCCCATTCTTCTTCCTCTACTTTACACTCATTTATTTATTTATGTGTTTTTTATTGTTGTTTTCTATTTACATGTAAAGTTGAAATTCCTCATGGGATATTTATATAAGCATACAACACAATTTTTAAAGAATTAATTCTGCATTTCCTTCCCTATTCCATCACTCCTTTCTCCCTCTTCATTTACTTCAGCTTTACTGATCTTCCATATATCTTCATGATATCTGATTCTCCCCTCCTTTCTTATAGTTTACTTTAGCCTCCATATATAAGAAAAAATATTTGACCCTTGATTTTCTGCATGTGTGTTTTTTCACTTAACATGTTCTTTTCAATTTTCATCCATTTACCAGTAAATTCCATATTTTCATTTTTCTTTATTGCTGAGTAAAATTCCATCATATGTATATACCACATTTTTGTAACCCAATCACCTATTGACCAGCATCTGTATTGAATCATAATTCAGCTATTATAACTTGTGCTCCTGTGAATATTTGAGGTGACTGTATCACTATAGTATGCTAATTTTATGTTTTATTTTTTAAATACCAAGAAATGGGATAGTTGAGTCATATGTTGGTTGTATTCCTACTTTTTGAGGAATATCCATAGTGCTTTCCAGAGAGGTTGCACTAGTCTGCAATCCTACCAAAAATGCAAAGTGTACCTTTTCCCTCACATCCTTTCCAGAATTTATTATTCTTCATAATTGCCCTCTTACTGAACTGAAATCAAATCTTAGTGTAATTTTAATTTGCATTTCCCTGATTGCTAGAGATGTTGAACATTTTTTTATATATTTATTGGAGAATTGTATTTTTTCCTTTGAAAACTTTATGTTTACTTCTTTTATCTGTTTATTTATTGGGTTATTGTGTGTGTGTGTATGTTAATTTTTTTGAGTTCTTAATGTATATCCTGGATATTAATCTCCTGTTGGAAGAGTAACTGGCAAAATTTTCTTCCATTTTATAGGCTCTCCCTTCGCACTCTTAATCATTTCCTTTTCTTGGGAGAAGCCTTTCAGTTTGATGCCATCCCACTTACTGATTCTTGGTTTTATCTTTTGAGCTTTGTGGTTCTTGTTAAGAAAGATGGTGCCATCACCAATATGGTGAAGTATTGGCCTTATGTTTTCTTCTAGCATTTGCAGTTTCTGGTCTAATTCCTAAGTTTTTGATACATTTTGACTTGACTTTTTTGCAAGGTAAGAGATAGGGATCTAATTTTATTTTTCTATATATAACTATCAAATCTTCCCAGTGCCATTTGTTTAAAAGGCTGCATTTTTTCCAAACTATAATTCTGGTAACTTTGTAAATATGTGGGTTTGTCTCTGTCTCTTTAATTCTGTTCCATTGGTCTACATGTTTATTTTGGTGGCGATATGCTGTTTTGGGTATTAAAACTCTGTTGTATAATTTCAGATCAGGTATTGTGATGCCTCTTGAATCTCTCTTCTTGCTCAATGTTACTTTGGCTATTGTGGGCCTCTTACTCTTTCAAATGAATTTAAGATTGTTCCTCTAATTCTGTGTATTAGTATTTGGATGGAGATTTCATTGAATTCTTATATTGTTTTTGGTAGTATGTCCACTTGGAAAATATTAATTCTGTCTATCGAAGCACACCAAAACATATGAGGTATTTTCATATTTAATCTTTTTCAATTTCTTTCTTTAGTGTTCTACAAATTTCATTGTAGAAATCTTTCACTTTTATAGTTGAATTAAATCCCAAATTTTTTTTTCTTTTTGAGTCTATTTTAAATGGGATGGTTTTCCTAATTTCTTCTTTATCAGAATCAGTGTTGGAGTATTGAGAAGATACTGATACATAAGTGTTGACCTTATATCCTGCTACTTTGCTGAATTCATTCTTTTTGTTTTGATACTTCTCTCTGTTTTTGATGTATGAAGAGATTTTAAGGATTTGGAACTGAGGTCCCCCTCTAGTTATTCCTCCTAAGGTCCAGGTAGTTGGTTTAGGATTTTTGCCTCTCAATTCTATGAGTTGAAGTAATATGAAGGCTCAAGTGGGACTAGTTCATGTCTAGGATGAAATTCACTGTTGCTTGACTGAGCTTTGAATGTTTCCTTGCAGGAGGATCTCTACTCTGTGATCTTAACTGTTGCAATCACTTTCTACCCACTCTTAGAGGGAGCAGGGAGTATGGAATAGTACTAATTTGAGCAACAAGTGTGCATTCTTAAGATAAATGTCTGGTGTCTAGTTTGATATCTATAATATTAATTGCCACCTATATAGGAACGGTGCTATTAGAATTTAACATCAGTACCACCAACAAAAATCCTATGAAATAAATCAGATATATGACAATAGAGGCCTACTATGTCATCAATTGTGTTAAAAAAATCACAACTTAAATTGATGAGAATTACATAAACTATATAATTTCTATTATTTAGTGTTATTACAGTTTCTTAAATAAGAGAAAACAGGGTAATGATAAGAAAGAAATTTTGAAATCTTTAAAAAGGTGATTAGAGGAGAAGCAGAGGTAGGTAGCAGATATCAGTTGTAAAGAAGCAGGAATAAAAGTTAACTGAAAATAATAAAGAAAGAGGAAGAAGGAACAGAAAATTTTGGTTGTTGTTGTGGTAAGAGCATGACATAAGTGGGAGAAGAACCAAAGTATGAACAAACTAGAAAATGTAACATATAAACAACCTAAACACTTGCATAATTGTACCCCCACTTAAGTGAAACCAAAGATAAATAATAAGTGCAATAGAAAGATATTAATGTTCAAGTAAAATTTATAGTTAAGATATGGTGTCCCCCAAAAGCTCACATATGAGACAATGCAAGAAGGTTCAGAGAAGAAATGATTGGGTTGTAAGAGTATTAATCCAATCAGTGTATTAATTCCCTGATTGGGACTAATTGGGTGGTAACTGAAGTGGTAGGGTGTGGTTGGAGGATGTGGGAATTGGGGCATGGCTTTGGGGTATATATTTATATCTGCTGAGTGGAGGCTCTTTCTCTGCTTTCTGATCATTATATGAGCTGATCCCTCTGCCACAGTCATCCATCATGATGTCTTGCCTCATCTTGAGCCCCAAGGAATGGGGCTGGCCTTCTATGGACTAAGACCTCTGAAACTGTGAGCCCTCAAATAAACTTATCCTCCTCTACAGTTGTTCTGGCTGGGTCATTTAGTCCCAGTGGTGAGAAAGCTGACTAAAACAGAAATTGTTACCAAGAAGTGGGGTCATTGTTGTGACTAACCTGTCCAAGGGGTTCATAAGCTTTTTGGAATTGGTGGGAGGCATTTTGAGATGCTTAGCAGAGCAAGCTGGAAATGCTTTAAATTGTTGTATGAGCAACTTCATGGCCAATTCTAGAGGGAGCTCAGAAGACCAGAATACCAACAGGACCATGGACAGTGAAGAAAGAGCTCAAAAAGTTTCAGAGGAAGATTCTATTGGAACTTGGACTAAAGGCCATCAGTTATGTTCTGGCTGAGAATTTGCATTATGCCTGTGTCCTGAGACTTTCTGTAAGGGTGATTTTAAAAACTATGAATTTTTTTAAAATTCATAGTTTTAAAATTGAAGAATTTAAATTATGCTTCCTTAGACGTTTCTTCTGCCAGCATAGAATTAAGCTGGCAGAAGAAATGTCTAAGGAAGCATAGCCCTCAGAAAGTGGCATAGGTATTGCTGGTGTCTTTTAGCCAAATTTATTGTGATATTCAGAAGCATAAAGCAGAACAGAAATATTTGAAAAGCTTGAACTTGAAACGCAGGAGTAAAACTGGGCCTACAGAAGTTACAGTTGTTGAAGAAATTACTGCCACTAGAGAAATTCTGAAGACTTTGCCCAGAGACACTAAGAAAGATAGCTTGAGGACATCTTAGGAGGTAACAAGCCCACACTCCTCTCAGACTCAAGGGAGTAAAAATAAAAATTCTTTTGAGAAGAGAACAGTGGAGAATCCTCTTGCACAAGGGGGCCTAGGAAGTTTTTTCAACATGTTCAGCCACCCAGACACTCAGAAGTTGCTGCAGCTAAGGTCCCTGGAGGCTTGGTTACTGCTCAAAACGGCGGAAGACCTTGGCATCAACCACATGCTGCTGTTTCTGCAGGAATGCAGGATGCTGGCATTAGAGGCTTATGGACATTGCCACCAAGATTTCAAGGGAAAGCCTGGGAGGCCAGGCAAAGTGCAGCAGGGTCAGAGTCCCTGGCAGCATCCCCTGAGAAGTCAAAGTGAGGAGATGTGAGGAGGAAGCCAAAGCTGCAGTGAAGATTTGTCTGATTTTCTGACTTATTATAAGGCTATAATAATCCAGGAAGTGTGTGGTTGATATAAAATGAGATAAATGAATGAGTAGAACAGAATGGAGAGTCCAGAAATAAACCTCACCTATGCAATTATCAATGGTGTTACCAAGACAATTCATTTGGTAAAGAAGTAAAAGCCTTTCTAAACTTTTTGCTAGAATAAGTGGATGGACATTGAAGGAAAGCAGCAACCCCCACAAAATTTTGTTCTTTGCTGACAGCACAAAAATATTAACTTGAAATTTTTTCCTTCCATTTTTTAAATTTTGCATAAAATTTTACATATTTATGAGCTACCATATGATGCTTTGATACATGAAATTTTCATATATCTAACAGCAGCAAATCTTCCTGTTTTTTGTTCTCTGCCAAGATATATTTGGTTCTTTGAAGTCCTTAATCTTTTATATAAATTCTATAAATTGTTAATGTCTTCAAAAATAACTTGTTAATCTGATTGGGATTGCATAGATTCTACAGTTCATTTTGACAGGAATTAACAGTTTATAAATAGCATATCACAACATCTCAAAGTGTAAAAATTAAGTGTCATTCACTTGTCTTTCTTAATTCTAGTCAGTACAGTTTTGAAATGTTAAATGCAGTGATCTTTCACATCTATAAATATTTTTCTTAGTTTCTGGGTTTCTCTGTTATCTTAACTATGTTTTAAAATTTTCATTTTTTAGTTGTTAGTCACTAGTGTAGAGAAATAAAACTGATTTTTTTTAAAAAAACTTAATCACCTGTTTTCTAATCTGTCTACATTTATTATTATTATTATTATTATTATTATTATTATTATTATTATTATTATTTCTGGTACCAGAGGATTGAACTCATTTTAATTCTATGGATTTTATAGACTTCTTGGGGTTTCATAGGTATTCCATCATGTCTTCTTTGGAAAAACATACTGTGGTCTTCTCCTTTGTTATTTTATCTTTTATTTATTTTTCTTGCTTTATCATGCTAACCAATACTATTACTACAATGTTGAATAAAAACACTAAATACATCTTTGTCTTGCTTTCTAATAGGGAGTAAACTTCCTCATTCAGTGTAATGTGAGATATAAGTTTTTAAGGTGCTCTTATTTAGGTTGAGAAAATTTTCTTCAATGATTTTTATCTGAGTGATTCACTCATGAATATATTTGGAAATTTTTTCAAATGATTTTTCTTCAAAAAGTCATATTATTCTTTAGCTTTAATACGGACGATGCCTTCTTTATTTTAAACCTAGGTTCTTTTCTAATGTAAGCATTTATAATGTAAATTTCCTTCTGAGTTCTCCTTCAAATACATCTTACAAATGTGGATAAGTTCAGTTTTCATTCTAATTTCCCTTGTGTTGCCCCTTTGATAATGAGTTATATGTTTTTGTTTAATTTATAAATATTTTGAGCTTTTAATCATATTTTACTTTATCGATTTTTAACTAAATCTCATTACAGAGAACCACATTGTGTAAGATTTCTTTTGAAATTTGTGTATTGTTTCATAGCCTTGTTATAGTACAAATTAGTGAGTATTACCTGTGCACTTGGAATTAATGTATATTCCGTATCTGGAGGTGGGGCAGCATCTTATAAATTTAAACTATCTCATGTTTACTAGGATTCAAAGCTGGGGGAAAATCCTCTGATTATGACTGTGTGTGTGTGTGTGTGTGTGTGTGTGTTTACTTCCTTGATCAATTACTGAGGAAGGAGTGTTAAAGATTTAAGGATGATGAGTCCTTCAATTTTTTTTCTGCTTATTTCTGTCACTTTAATATTTTTAATGCTCTATTATTATGCCTGCACAGTCTTATTGTATCAAAATTTCTAAAGAAATTACTTTTTCTAATATATGACATTTTATTTTTATCTATGTTAAAGTTCCCTGTTGATGTCCACTTTCTTAAAATGAGCCACCAAAGTTTGTTCTTAAACTTTGTAGGTTTCATCTTTTTCCATTCAGTTTATCTGTGCATGGATACAATAGGCTACAGTGTATCTGGTACAGTACTCTAGTACAGTGACAGAGTATTATATCCATGCACAGTTCTTTACATTTAATAAAATTAAGTCCACTTGTTTTCTGTTTTTATCATCTGCCTATTCATTTGCTCCACCTGTACATCCTTTTCATAATTCTTTAAACATTTTATTATTTATACAATTTGTTTTTTAGAATGACTTCTTGTACATTTTTCTAGTTGATACTCTGGAGGACAAAACATGTTCAATTTATTTTTCACAACCTACTAATGAGTTATTTATCATATTAAGTAAAATCTTAAGATCTTTATTGTAGTGCAATCTCATTGCAGATTTTCCCCGTGTGTTTTTTAGTTCAATTAAACTTTTTGGTGGGAAATAGGAATAAACAAAATGTATACTACTGTTGCTGCTCTTAAAAATCTAAAATTAAGCTTTTTTAAATGAGTACATGTTTATTTTACCAATATTGCTCCAATTGTTGTGGTCCTTTCAAATTATTTGCTATGTGGGTGAATGTGAAAATTTGGCAATACGATAGTGAATTATAGGGCAGGGGGATGATATAGCCTTCATCAGAGAAGGTTGTATCAAAATGTGCTCTGCTAGAAATAAGAAACTGCCTGTGTTGTCTAAGACTCTTTGTAGACAAAGAAAGGTTATGTTTAAAAAGAAGAGTGATTAACAATCTATGGGGATCTTTTGGGTTCTGTGTACATGTTCAACTATACTTAATAGGAGCCAGTTTTTAATAAATGTAGTGTCTTTCTCATTATCAAAACCCCATTTATTTTCCCTAGTATGAAATACTCTTGAGTATTTCCCAATTATAACTCTGCATAGTAACTTAGAGCCTTTTTTCTTTTTCTAATCTGTATTAATATTAAATAAACAAACAATTAAAGCAGAGAGTACTAATTTATGGGAAACTTTTCTAGTAAACTTGAAGCCATTTTAGCATTGTAATTAACACATTTTCTCAGAGTAGCAGTTTTCCTTGGAGATGACACTATTTGTTGAATGATGATTTTGTTTCAAATATTTGTAGGTCTTTTTGTTTCAAACAGATACAATCAACCAAGATATATTATTGTAAAGAAGAAATAAGCTAAACTATCCTCTTTCCAAGCCACAGATTGACTGTTCTGATCTATTTCCACTACCCACCTAAAGCAATTCACTTTCTTTTTCCACAAAAGATTTGGAAGTGCATCAAAGACAAACTTGAAATTGGGTTAACCCTTTTGTTTTAGTTTCTGTCACATGGCATCAACCAGCTCTATAAAGAAAGAGTAAGTGTGGAGTGTTACTTGCGACCTGACTTCAAAGTATGCAACTAAAATTCTTGGGGAAATATGTGGTCATTTTTGTTCATTTCATGCATTTTTTCTAGCTAATTAATGGAAACTGTGTTTTACTTCTATGTACTACTGAAGATCTTATTATACCAATTCATTGGAATCATATTTCAATTTACATACATTTTTAACTTCAAAAGAAGCAGTCATTTCCATTTCACATCAATTTTCTTGTCATCTATTTCTTCAGTTTAATTTCAGAATTATTTTAAATTATGTGAGCATGACCTATTCAGAATAAGAGGATTTATTTGCGAAGAATATTTTCCCTGATAGTTGAAAAACTGGCATATTTCTATATATGATCTTAAATATACAACAGCATATGTAGCTGTAAAACAGCTGTGAGAAAATGCACCATAACAAGGCCAAAATTGTTCTTAAATAGATTATGATAACTGTAGTAACACAGACTCACTCATTCACTCCTTGCTGCTTTTTTCTACAGTCATTTGTATCCTAAGCACTGCATTTCCAATTCTAGTTTGCATTTCCATTGTCAGCTCTGAATAGCATCTGTTTTCTCCAACCAGCGTTCCACAGGACTTAGTGGTTGTACACTCTGGTTTTATTTTAAAATATTGGGGGAAAATGTGAAAATTTTATACAGCTTTGGTGGGTGCAGTGGTATGTAAAACAACGGCAATGTCAATTGCAGGTCATAGCAGTGGTAACTTTTTTTATTACAGCCTTTAAATCCTGCCATTGCAGCTACGCTATCCTTTCTCCACATTCTTAAATGTTAAGAAGCCATTGCGTTGACAGGTTTAGGAGAGACACAGTAATTTCAGTTTTTTTCATGGCTGACAACTCTATAACAAAACACATGTCCACGCATTTATTCAACTCACATGTTATGTAACACAGGAGCTTTTAGAAATTAACATCCAGAGATCCAGAGAAAAAAGTGTATTTTTCTGTTTAGACTCAATGAAGAATGGACAATACTATAGAAGCATGATAGAACCAAAAGAGCTTATGACTTAGACGTAATAAAATAGGGGGCATTTAGGAAAGCCTATTTGTTAATTATTCTCAACCTCTAGATTGCATTTAATAATCTCAAGATTATTCTCAACCTCTAAATGCAGGGCAGGACTCCTCTAGATTGAGAGTCTTACGACCTACTTTCAGGCAAGCAAGGTCAGAAAATTCCTTTATGACTACATTTCAGAGGAGAAAGGTAGACAATGGTCAGAGTGAGATTCTTGCTTTGCATTTCTCTGAATTGCCAAGATGCTGGGTTTTGGAGTGTCTTGTTCTCAGCTTTGACACAGTAAATCAGGCAGTGATGATTTCTTGCTTCCAACATTTTAAGAGTAGCCCAGAGTCAGTTCTGTGTGTTCTAAGGTCTATTCTTTGAAGCTAAGCCTAGGAACTGGATCTCTAATCATTCCATAGCTGAGATAAGCATCCATTTAAAATAATTAGTCTTTTCTTTTGTGAAGAGAATCTTCTTTGGCCCAGATGCTAAAAAATATTAGGATGTACTAAGTTACTTATATACTTATTATCCATTTGCAATTACTTTTCACACTTATTTGAGGATTGTTTTAATTTCCAATGGCAGTGGGGACTTATTTGAGGATTATTTTAGTGGTTGTGAAAACTAGTATGTAGATAAAAGTTGATTCGCACCAGGATCCTATTGCTTTAGAAATTGTGCTATGTTCTTTCTATGTTCTTTCCTACTTGGAAGTGTTTATGAAAATTAAATAAGAGATAATGTATGTAAATAGGATAAATATGCAAAAAAAACCCAATAATTTTACTCTAAACAAATTGACTCTAATATCTATGTTTTAGTAAATTAAGTTGGCAATCCAATGTGTAATAATTCAATATCATTTTGAGCAAAGATCTATATGTCCACTTTTCAAAATAACCTGAGATAAAGGCTCCAGAGTAGACCTTCAAAAAGTCTTTTTGGGCTAGGGATGCAGCTCAGTGGCAGAGGCTGGCATGCTTGCTTAGGTTTAATCCTCAGCACCAGAAAGAAAATAAATAAATAAAATTTAAAAAACAGACTGAAAGTCTTCATTTATCATTGGCAGAAGGATTATTCCTCTTCCTTCTGGACATCATTAAAGATTTTGTGTGTCACAGGGAAGCAGGTTGATCAGGAGTGAAACAAACAAACAAACAAATAAACAAGGAAACAAGAATGTGATTGGCCAGGCAAAGCTGTTCTTTAAAGTAAATGACCTCAAGGTAAGCAAGGCTGGAAGGTATATTCCAGAGGTTCAGGCTATCAAGGAAAACTGAAGGTTTAAATAAGTTTTGGTTTTAGCAAATATTTTAGGTTAGGGCATGTTGGTGTAAGGGTTAATACTTATAATCTAAACTAATTTGTTCGTGTGTTCTGGGCCTCTTTAAAAGGCAGACTTATTTGTGAAAGGTGAGATAATGTGCAGTTAAGATATGTACATTCAAATATACATAAAAATAAAAATTAAAATGGTAAGCTTTAATTGATAATATGCACAGTAATACAGAAAATTGAACTGGCATTTGAAATTTAATTTGTAATACAATAGTAATAATACAGTATACTAACAGGATAGAATATAGATATGTAATAAATGGAGTACAATAAAATGTCAGTGGAAGAATCTTGAGGGTGTATGGATGGGGACTAAAATTCTTCTGCTTATATTTGAAATTTTCCATAAAAATATTTGGATAAAGAATATGCACATTTAAGAAAACAGAAACTCAGTAAGAGTTTTATGAACATTTTGAAGTTGGAAATAGAAAAACATAAATAAGTGATTAAATTTTCTCAAGAAGCAAGACAAATGAGCCACAAGCACAGGAGTGATATATCAGAGAAGTTTGACACCAGAATCAGATTTACCATTATCCTTTAAACAACCTTCGTGAAATCAAATAAATGATAATATAAAGATAATAATATGTCCCATGACTTCTCACAATTGTATTGTGAAGATTAATGTTCAAATTACTATGCAAATATAAATTTGTATTACTCAAATTAAAGACTCCATTTAATAACACTCTGGGAACACACAAATTCAAAGTTTGCCTTTTAAGCACAGACTGGAAGGTCAGAAAGTGAAGTTCTCCTTTCTAATCCCTTGAGGTTTCTTTCTTTTCTATTTTAGGCTGATGTTAATTGCTGATAAATGGTGGCAATTTATTAGAAGCAGACAGTATTGTATCTAATCAGTGGAGCGGAGTAAAGCATTGTTAAGCAGAAACCTTTAGATCTAACAGAGACCATGAAACAGCATATAACAGTATTGAAGGTACTTAGGGTCCATTAGAAAAAAGAAGAGACAAATATGATGTCTTCAAAGTGTTTTCCACTTTTAACTAAGAAGCGTGGAAGTTAGGTACTATACCAGAAATGTCAATAGGGTTACTGACAAAAGTAAGCACCCAGTGCATTCATTTGCTACTTTGACATCACACGATGACCATATCCATAGCAGCCTAGAATACACACATTCATTATTTGACAATTCCCAAGTTACAGGGATAGAGGTACAGTTTAGTTGGGTCTTCAGCTCTGGAGTTTACCAGTTGAATTCCATCTTGGCAGACACTCTGATCTTAACTGAAGCTGAGTACATATCCATGTTCCTGGGGGTTTTGACAGAGTTCATTTTCTTTTAGCTATAGAACAGAGGTCACTGTTTTTTTTGTTTTGTTTTGTTTTGTTTTGTTTTTTTGGTTTCTGTTGGTCAGGGGTTCTCAGCCCATAAATGCTACTCTTAGGTCCTAGCACCATGATTGTCTCACAGCATGGAAACGTGTTTCTCTAAAGAAAGCAAAAGAATTTCTTGGTAGTCTGCCATGGTCTATTGAGTCTTAAATAATATAGTATAATCATAGGCATGGGTATTCAATAGTATTTAGTGGTTTTGTCCACACTTGAGTAGACAGAAGTATATTGAGGGGGTTTATTCAGAAATAGACATATTAGGGACCATCATAGAATTCTGCTGACCATGCTCAGGGATGTTGCTAACAAAATTAATATTTCTTTAATTAAGAACACTTCAAAAAAAAAATCATGGTCATCCAGGCCATCAAAGAAATAAATACTTTATGAATAGAATGAAGAAATAATGCTATAATGCTGAATCATTAATGCTTTGAATAAAATAGGGAGGCTTTAAAATAGGTGAGATGAGTTCGACTCCAAAAAGAAAAATAACATGAGCAATATGTGTGTCTCAAGTTTTTCAATCTATAAAAAGCATTTTATAGAAGTAGTGAGGCACTCACATGACTTATACTCCAAACACACATCTCTGGAGCCATGTTATCATCACTAGTTCCTACAGTAAGTCAGGAAAAAACTCTCAGTTTGATCCAAACAACAGTGAAATGAGTTTAACCTTTTTTTGTTTTTGTTTTTGCTTCTTTTTATTTTTTATTTTGGTACCAGGAATTGAACTCAGGGGTACTCAACCACTGAGCTGCATCCCCAGCCCTATTTTGTGTTTTATTTAGAGACAGAGTCTTTTTATTTAGAGACAGGGTCTCACTGAGTTGCTTAGCGCCTCGCCATTGTTGAGGCTGGCTTTGAACTCCCAGTTCTCCTGTCTTAGCCTCCCAAAGTGCTGGGATTACAGGCATGCACCACAGCACCTGGCTATGAATTTAACCATTTATTTTTATTTTTTCATTCACTCAATAAGCGTGTTTCCATTGTCTCCATGTGTCTGGTACCATTTGTCATCTTTTCAGTGTTATGGAAAAAAGAAAAATACTAAAGAAACAGTTACTACTCTCAAGGTGAAGCCTTTCTGCTATGAAAATATTCAAAAAGAAGAAAAAATAATAAAAGTGGGAAGTAAAGTATGGTGGTATTCACAACATTCTAGGTGCATAAAAGAAACTTCTAACAGACACTGGTTGTAACTGAAGGTTTCCTTGCAATGGTGGCACTTTGCTGCTGTACTCATAATGTGGATTGGGTCAAGAAAAGAATCTATGATTAGTGTTGAGAGCTGGGTGGATGCATTCAAAGGGATGGGATTTTTGACAAGTTTGGGGGCAAAAAAAGAAAACAATAAAAAATATCAGGTACTTGATTTTACTAAAACACAGGTGGTAAGACAGATATTGGAAAGGATACGGATAAATAGTGAGGATCCATAAGTGAATAAGTGATTAAAGAGAGACATAAATAGAAGTCTTGGCTCTGTCAGAAACAAAGTGAGTGACCTGAGACTATTAGTAAAACTCTTTCATTTTCATATTTGTCATCTTAAAATCACCAGGGTATTGTAGACCCAAGAGATAAAGGATAAAAATCTTGTTCAAGGGATTGATGCAGATGGACTCTTTAGTAAATAGCACTGCCACTATCTAGGTAATCACTTAAATTCCAGACTAAGGAAATTAGAATAAAAGCTAATAAATGTTTTAAAGTAGGTGGGTATAGAGAAATAAGTGATAGTAAGATGAGATTTGCACTTTAGACATATTACTCTGTCAAGTGTTTAGAAACTTGATTAACAGGAGATAAGTCTAAAGGCAGTCTAAACAGTAAGGGAAAAATATGGGATTTATGCTACGGTAATATAGTAAAGGCAGTGAGCAGAAGGTGGTTTTGAAAAGTAGAGATAGAATCATTATGAATTCATAATAAACTGGAGAGGAAGAACTTTGATTCTTAAGGTCTAATGTTGATTAAGTTAATGATTGATTAACTTAAAAGTATCCTCTTATACTGATGAAACAATCTGTTATAAAGAAAATAAAAAGATAACATATCAATTCTAATCTGCCTACTCCTACCCTAAAATGTTACCAGGAGAGACTGTTCAAAATGTCCTGGGTTTGGAAGTAGTGATGGAAAGGAATTGGCTGAATGAGATAGACGCCACTGACAATGTTGGAGGAATCATCCTCTGGAGCAAACTGGGAAGGAGACTGTGAATTTTTAATTTGTAGGGTCAAAGTCTCTACAAACATTACTTTGAAAAAATTATATGAAGCAGCCAGGATCTTGGAGAGAAATGGTGACAGGTTGTGCACTAGGGATGCGTGTTAGACAAATACTGCCAAATACTGCATAGCTCATAGTACTGACACAGCCAGAGTAGCCACCTGCACAGACCCTAAGAGCTTAGACACTCACCAGGTCTTAGAGCATAGTGTGGGCTGAGACTCCAAGATTGAACAAAAGTATTCTGAAAAATTATTTCTTCTAAATTTTAACACAGCCTTATAGAAAAATTAGTCTTCAGAGGGACTGGGGTTTATTTTATGATACCATAGATGATAAGGGTTATTTGGTTTAGAAAAATATATATGCTTTCATATAATATATGAAAAATAGTGGAAATGACTCTTTTTTAAAAAATAGTGGGTTGAGGTAAAGATACCACAATGATATTGACTAATGTGTAGTTCTACTAGGAAGAGACATTTGGACTGGATCTGAGGTCATCAACATGTAGGTGAAAAGCAAAATATTAGGCATAAATTAAATCATCTAAGGTTAAAGACTATAGATTTAGATATTAAAAAACACAGGCAAAAATACCCCAAATATCAACTTTTTATGTGTGTGAAAAGAAAAACTACTGAAAAGGATTTAAACCAAACTGAAGCTTTACCATTACCCCATAAACTTGGTTAAAGAAAAAAAACATAAAACAAAAAATAGTGTTTGTGGGGTAGTATCCTCAATCAAAAAAAGGAAAGTGTCATAAAAATGAAGGATATTCAATGACAAGAAAAATTAAGAAATCATTGAAAGTTCAAATAAAATAAACAGTCTGAAAATATTTTTGATTTAATAATTAACTACAATGCATGTCTTAATTTATAACAAATGATCATAAATCATGTTAGCAGTAAACTATCATGTTAAATAGTTATTCATACAGTTTTCATCCCAGTAACTGTAGAAAGTAAGGTACACTTCCTGTTATTTAAAATTTAGAAAACAGAGTTTTCATGGAACATGATAATTTTCCCAGTATCCCACAATTAAGAGGCAGAGATTGAATTTGAACCTATTTTTATCAGAGCTCAAAGAAGAGAAGCCACTGGATAAAGTCCAGGTTTCTGTGAAATCCGCTCAGCCATTTGAGCTCAAACAAAATTCAGAAGTCAAAAATAAATACACAAAGAAGTGGTCCAAGTTCCAAGAGCATCTATCTGTTGAATTGATGCCTCTTCCTCTGCTTGTATTCTGGTCACATACTGGTTTAAAATTAAAGCATAAAAATGCCTGTCCAAAAAGATTGTCTATAAGCATTTTAAATACAAAAACACCAAACCTACACATATCTTTTTCAAAGGCTAAACATGAAGTAAGAAAAAGAAATTTTGAAGGTCCCTGAAGGGATATAAAAAAAGACACATGACAAGCAAGAGAACAGTAAAATGTATCATGGCTGACTTTTCATTAGGAACAGGGAGGTTTTTATTGAAAAATATATTTAAAGGTCTGAACAATGAAACAGCAAACTCAGAATCCTAAATGTAATGAAAATACTAGCAAAAACACAGGTAAATATAGACACTTATATATAAACCAAATCTGAGAGAGCTTGAGGCTTGTAGACCCACACTGAGGTTAATTCTCTGTAGCTCTTTTCAACATGAATGGAAATGAAATATGATGAAAACTTCAATGCACAGTCAATACAAGAACACATGACTGCAAATATATGCAAAGACAAAAGACTCGTTATTTTCCTAATATCTGTAAGAGATCTGCATGACTAAGAAAATATATTGTATGGTTTACAATACAGATTGAAGTAAAATATACAAATTTATAGCAAAAAAAATAGTGATAATTACACGGCTTTAGAGATTTCTTTATATTTTATGTAGGTTGTCATAACATTAATTTTAATTAGAATGTGATAAATTAAGGATATATAGTCCCTAGCCTGTTTCTCAACTGAGAGGAAATTAATGAAATTAAGCCCTACAAAAGTTATTCTACATTTTCACAGGATTGGTACATAGTTAATATCATTATAATTACATATGAGATAAAGTAAGTCATTATATACTCTAAATGCCTTAGACTTTGGTCTTTCTTTTCTCATAAAACCTTGTTGAGAAATGCTTCACAAAGTCAAACACTAACAACTCTTTCTATTTTTACTCCACATAATCATCTTGGGTAATTGCATTCATTTCTGCAATTTTAACCAGCATGCACATCTCCCAATATTTAACACCAACACACATGACACCTCCATAGCCACTTTCTGTTGAATATGTACCCTTGCTCATTTTAAGTCAAAGTGTGCATGTATAAAACACACCACATCATTTCCTTCTCCACATAAACTAGGGTTGGGCTTCCCTAGTTTATGTGGAGAATGGCAACACGCTATTCACTGCTCAAGCCAGGCGTCTCAGCAAGGCCCTTCACTTGCCCCTTATCTATGCCTCATCTGGGATCTCATTAGAGGACAGGGGCCTAGGCCTCCTGCCTGGTGCTATTATCTTCTGAGCCATACAGCTGCAGTGAAAGTGCGCAGATGTGTCATGGTAAAAATATTTTAGAATAAAAAATTAGTTTACTTATTTGTTCCTGAATCATTTTTGAACAAATAATTCAAAGTGCGACATATTTTTAAATAGTGCACAGTCGTAGCAGAAAATAATTCAGTTGAGACATTGAGGGCTGTTCCCTCCTACATGTTAACTGTTTGCAATATTTAGAGAAGTAGAAATGTCTTTACAAAGAAGATAAGAGAAAGAGCTCTTTCATGGAACCCCTAGTTACACCGTGGTTCTCTTCCATATGTTGTTGTTTCTTATCAAATATAGGTGTTTCACAAAGATGAAGGCCTTACACATTTAGTTTATTAGGCAAGTTATAAGTTGATCATCGTATGGTAGCTGAAAAACAACAGAAAACCAGCTATGCCTGATTGGACTGGGGAAATGTGCCTCCCAAATCAGTCAAATCAGCTGTTACCTTGGGTCGCAGAGCTTATTGCAATGGCAGAACTTATTGTCATGGTGAGGGAAATTTTACATATATTTAACACACACAAACATATATCTTATCTAATTATATAAATAAATATACAAGAAGATATAGGTAAATAAGAAATAATAGAGCTGCACAGCCTCAACTCAACATCCCTTGCTTTTACTTCCTTCCTTTAATGTCATTTAATGCAAACCTGCTACAGTCTTCCTAACAAGAAGATATTATGTGCTCTATAAAAACTAATTAGCAGAAAGAAAATCTAATTGGCTAGGGGATTGAAGAGAAATTAATATTAATTAGGGACTACAAGTCCTGGTGGCCACAGATATATTCATTTTTCCCTTTTCTATGTTAAATAGAGTAATCAAGGTTTATAGGGCTGGGTTGTACATATAAAAGGTCAGTAACACCTTTTACGTTCTCTAGGGATAGATTTGTTCTTGCATTAAATTATGACCCTTGATTGGTAAATTTTAACTAGATTGGAAAACAAAAATACATTGATGCCTGGGTGAAGGGGTCAAACAAATTATAATTTGTTGGCAAAACCCTGTGACATGAAATAGGGATAAATCTCTTGCTTACTGGAGCAAATTAAAGTTTGACTAATATTTAATTTATTGCCAACAGAAAACTTTTGTTCCTTTACTGTCTTTGTATTGGACTTGCCTAGAAATTCTGCTCTTCTTGGGTTGATGAGGGTGACATCAGCACCATTATGACTGTCACTTGGTTAAATGCCTTTTGTAGAGGTTGTAGTGTCAACAAACCAGAGGAGTCTCATGGCTGGACTGAAGAAAGTGGAGATGCTGGTTTGCCTTTAAGTCGACATTCAATCTTCTGAAAGAAGTACAGAAGGAAAGTCAAAAACAAGTGAGCTGCAGCAGTCTGGTCAGCAAAGTCACTCAAGGTTGCAATACATTGGCAAATACCTGTCATCTCACAGGGAAATTTTGCACAGCATTTCAAACTCTGCAATGGAAGACTGACTTCAGCCTCTGACAAAACACCATCGAAATCCATCAAAATCATCCTGATTACGTATCTGCATGCTGGGTTAACCCTACCTGAAAATCTGATCAGTGTTCTCCAACACAATCCAGTGACTACTTATAAAATGATACTAAAAATAAAATCTCAAAGTGGCAGCTAGAGACAGGTTATTTGAAAGACTGAAAAGAATAGAAGACTACTGGCTTTAAAAATCTAGCCCAGAAATAATACCTTGTTCTTTTTATGACTATACTTACAGATTTGATACAGTCCTACATGCCCTGATAATATATATATAATAGAAACTTTCTAAATGAGATAAAAACGAGGCAGCACTCAATTTGAAATGTTAAACATTGTATTAGATAGAAGTGGGTAAGATTGTCAAGGATTAATGTTATCTTGCTGCATTGACTTTGAAAGATTCAAGTGCCTTTTTCCAACATAATACCCTTTCTTGTAAAATTAGAGGTATGTAATCTCAGTATTATTCTCATGTAGAACCTATGACTTGCAATATTATTGGTCCCACTCTTCAACAGATCTATATGTTAGGTTGAAGAACCACCATAATTTAAAATGGTTTCTAAGTCATATGTCATCAGCTACTTCAATGATTTATCAATTATTGAAAGATGTTGGAGATAATAAAATTGTGAATATCCTATCTATTAATCATTTGCTACCTAGGATTGAGTTAGATTTTTATTTGATATTTAGAACTGACTTCCATTACAAGTATTTTAAAAAAAATAAAAACATGAACTTCTGAAAACTAAGGTGATGATTTTAACCCTGTGGAATAAGAAATTGCAACATTGGCTCTGATAGTTCTTAAGAGTTCTGTTAAAGTGCAGGTTTGCA
Source organism: Geosciurus inauris (assembly GCA_004024805.1). Classification (NCBI taxonomy): domain Eukaryota; kingdom Metazoa; phylum Chordata; class Mammalia; order Rodentia; family Sciuridae; genus Geosciurus; species Geosciurus inauris. The sequence goes on from PVHX01001745.1 coordinate 115,179, forward strand.
TCTGCATGATGGGAAAAAACAAATTTTAGAATGCTTTGTACCTGCTAAAACATGGATTACTGCTAAAAAATCTCCATGACCATCTGTCTTAATTTATGATAGTTCACAGACATGTCCTAATTGATTAAACAGATCCAGGGCTTTCAGGGATGTTATTTCTTTTGTGCCACCTTGGCTTGAAGTCCTTAAGGGTGGTGAAATTCATTTGCTGTTAAGAAAATTAAACCAGCTGTGTGTTAGAAATCGCCATGTATGCTGTGATTTAGTATCTCTTTAGTATTTCATATTATTTTCTGTTAAATGGCTAATATTTTACAGACAGGTTTATAAGAGATGGTGGCAAAAACATAATCACCAGGGAGCAGGATCTAAAAGAAACAGATGCGGAACGCTGATATCAGGAGTGGAACAGGTGTCAACAGACAGGTTGGCACCCACACCCCTAGGGCAGCACTGTGGAATAACAGGATCACTTACACACTGCGGTTCACTCATACCCTTGTAGACTGCTCCCCCTATCTCATGTTTTAGACTAACACCTGCAAGATTCCAACATAGTTACAGTGGTCTATACAGGGAAAAAAGGTGGAAAACACATATTCTGTATGAGGAGAAATAATTAGGAAGCCCAAAATCAAGAGGGAGACCAAAAAAAGGGCAAAGGGGAATTTGAAGACTCTGGCACTGGTAGCTACAGAAAAATTTAGAACAACCCAGCTCCTACTTAGGTTGACACTAAAAGCGGGATAACTGTATCTCAGTTGTTATTCTTCAGTTCACACCAGGTTTTAACAAAAACAATTGAAAGGAAGAGTGAAAGATAAGATAAAACAGAATTTGAAGAGGAAAAGCAAGAATGACAGACTCAGATATGACACAGAATTGAAATTCTAGAAATGAATTCAGAGAAACTATAATTATTATGGTAAGGAACCTGATAAGTAAAAGCAGGCAATGAGGAACAAGGAGTGATGTAAGCAGAGTGATAGAAATTTAAATCAAAACAAACAAACAAACAAACAGAAATCCCAGAGAGAAAATTCACAGTAATGGAAATGAAGAATATCTTTGAAGAGTTTATTAGTAGACAGTAGACATGACATGGAGGAGGAAAGAATAAGTGGGTCAGAAGGTACATAAATTGAATCATCATGATGTGAAAAACTGAGAAGATGATGATGATGTTGACAATAATAATTAGAATATCAGAGTAGCTATATCAAAGGAGTAGTGTGCACATAATTGGAATACCAGAAAAGAAGAAACAAAAGAGAGAGAGACAGAACAATTTGAAGTAATAAATGAACGAGAACTTTTCAAAATTAAAATAGACCAATTTTAGATCTAAGAAGCTCAGAGAACAAGGAACAATGTAAAACAGACACCTGGGTAATACCATATTTAAATTTTAGAAAACAAGGACAAAAATCTTGAAAGAAGCCCAGGGTAGTGAATTGGGAACCACTTAACCATAGAAGAATAAAGATAAAGATAAGGATACCAAGAAACTTTTCTTTTGTCAGAAACTATGCAAGAAAATAAGAGTGGAGTCAAATACATAAAGTGCTGATAGAAACAATTGAACAAACAAATATATCAGTCTATAATTCTATATCCACCAAAATGATCCTTTAATTCAAAAGGAAAAGACTTTCAAAGTCAAAGCTGAGGTAATTCATCATAAGCAGTTGTGTCCCATGAGGAATGTTAAAGGTGTTATTTAGGCAGAAAGAAAAAAATATATAGATCAGAAACTTGGATCTAAAGAAAGAACTAAAGAGCAGCAGAGAAGAATTCAATAAAGACAGCAAAAAGTGGGATGTGTTGGTTCATGCCTATATTCCCAGCCACTCAGGAGTCTGAAGCAGTATGATCAAGTTCACGGTCACCCTGGGTAACTTAGAAAGACCCTGTCTCAAAGTAAAATATTAAAGGGATTGGGGGTGTAAAAACAAACAAACAAACAACAACAACAAAAAACCCCTGTGTTGAATTCTCAGTATTGAAAAAAATTACAAAGGAGAAAATAGCAATTGTAGGTCATACAAAAACAATTACCTTCAAAAGTCAACAATAAGAAGATAATTTTGTAATTGCAACAATGGAGTGGAGGTAGCATAATATGAAAGGGGCAAATATGAAAGGTGACTGAAAACAGCAAAATTCTAAATAATAATGTCTTATGGAATTCAAAATACATGTAATATTTTGGGTTTCTATAGAATAGTCATTAATGTTGCTTGACTTCTGTTCTTTTAACATTTCCTAAAAATTACCAAACATATTATTCAATAAAAAATATTAAATCTGGAGGTAAATGATTATAGAAATTTCCTTGCTAAAACAAAATAGAGAGTGAGGAGACTTGGAAGGAGAAAGTGTCCTTTGGAAATTGGAAGGCAGGGGGAAAAATAAAAGAATGTAGTAGAAATGAAGGATTCTACAGGAGGAAAAATGAATTGCAAAACTGAAACAACACTACTCCACTCTGTTCCAAGAGGCACAATCAATTAAAAGCAGTCACTTATTCTATAGAAGAGGCACTCATAAATTAAGAAACATAGATGGAACACCATAAAATCCTTAACTCCTCCCTGCATACACCGGTTGATCTGGTCAAGGAAAAGAAAAAAAAATTGAACAATGAGAATAAAACACCACCAAGGGGATAAGAGCTCCTCAGAAATTAAATATTATAAAAATCAGCATTAGCAACTTCTTTAGTCAGCTTTTTTCCTGCTTTGACCAAAAGACCTGACAAGAATAGTATTAGAGGGGGAAAATTGTATTTGGGGACTCAAGAGTTTCCCATGTCTCCATTCACAGATGGCCTGAGGTGAGGCAGAACATCATTGCAGAAGAGGCAGAGTGGTGTGGTAGAGGACAATAGCTGAGAATATAGCATCAGGAAGCAGAGAGAGAACTCTGCTTAACAAGGACAAAATATATACCCCAAAGGCATGCCCCTAGGAACCTGCTTTCTCCAGTTGTCCCATACCTGCCTACAGTTACCATCCAGTTAATCACCACCAGTGGATTAACATATTGATTATGTTAAGACTCTCATAATCCAATCATTTTTATCTCTGAGCTTTCTTGCATTTTCTAACACATGAGCTTTTGGAGAAACTTCACACCTAGACCATAACAAGAACATTGATACATTAGCTGGTAAAAATTCTACTTAAATAGAAAAACAGAAGAAATAGAACTCCCTGACCTCAATTAGATTTATTTTTTAAGAAAAAAGAGTATTGGAGATGGAGATAAAGCACAGTTGTAGAGCATTTGCCTTTCATGTAAAAGGCATTGGGTTTGATCAGTGTGGAGGCTCCTCAAAAGACTAGGAATGGGACAACCATGAGACCCAGCTATACCACTCTCTAGTATTTGCCCAAAATAATAAAGTTAGCATATTCATAACAATGCATTCATAGCCATGTTTAAAGCAGCCAATTCATAATAGCCCAATTATGGAACCAGCCTCTTTCCATCAGCGGATAAATGGATTTAAAAAAATGTGCTATTTATGCACATTGGAGTTTCATTCAACCAAAATAAAAACGAAATCATGTCATTTTCAGGAAAACGTATGTAACATGAGAACATTATGTTAAAGGACCAAGGGATAAAGGAGGGCAAGCAAAGGGGAGGTACTGGGGAATAAAAATCAATCAAACTATATTATGTGCATGTACGACCATGTCATAATACATTCACTATTATGTATTGTTATAATGTACCAATTAAAACTTAATAAAAAAGAAAAGAGTGTATATTGATAGACTTATAGACCTGATATCTGAATGGTTTACTGTGTAGACATACCAGATAAAATGGATTATTGAAAACTCATTTATGGCACTAATTTTAAGTGGAGGCAATGTAGGATTTGAATCAGAGGTTAATTAATTTTTTTATTCTCCTACTGCTATTCTATACAAGGACATCAGCCTTGTATAGAAATATGTGTGAAAGTATTTGTATGAAAGTAGGAATGGTTCCACTTTCTACTCCAAACATGTTAATTTCTGTCCTTGAGTAGGTTTAGAGGACTTAGCTCCTAAAGGCAAAGTACTTCCACTAGATGGCATAATACAACTTTGAACCTGAAGTCAAGAAAATCATCTAATTGATTTTAGTCTCATTATGCAACTTACCAAGGGCAAAAATATAGCTTCCTATGTTGACTGGAGTGATTGATTCTGAATTCTATGAAGAATTTAGTTTGCTTTTATATGTTTGGTAAGGAACAGTCTATTTGCAGGTTGTCTGTTAACACATCCAAGTCCCCTAACAAAAGCTAATTTAAAATTATAGAAATCATTGGAAGTGTGAACAGTATCACTGAGATTTAGAGATAAAGATTTGATTAACCAGAAAACTCATAGCACCTTTTTCCTCTGATGGAGTATTCTCTGTTATATTTTGATATTTGATGAACTTGAGTGGAGATTTGAAAGTCAACAAGTGAGAAAGGATTTGCTGTTTCCAGTTTACTTGCTGTTCCTGTAAATGTCCCTCTAGCAATGGCCTTTCACCTGGCCTGAATCTCACCTCTGTAAAGCTACTCTTTTGGGCTCCACAGGTATCATCTTCAGATAGTTGGCACCTCAGAAACCCAAATCCTAGAAATTTAGAGGCTCTCCTCCAAGCCTTTGGTCCTGATAATCTCAATCTTTATGTAGTTCCTTTTAGTCTTCATGTTGGTGACTGCCTCCTAAAATTAGGTTGTTGAATACAACATAATCTGTACTTGGATTGGTAATGGCAAGAGACCTCACCTATTCTGCTGTCTTGCTGCCAGATGCTCTCTTGCTTCCTTTCAAGACTTCTCAGGATTTGCAATGTACCCCAACTTTCCCTGGCCTCATTCCTAGACTTCAACTGGGGAAAAGAGTGGCAACCACAGTGTAGGTAGGGAGGAAATGGAGAATATGTGAGCTAGGACTCCAAGTCATATGCATATGCTTTTTGGTCCCATATGACTTCACATACAAAGTACAAATTCAAAGATAAAATTATTAAGAATTTCAAGATGGCTACCATGGAAAATTAAACTCCTTCTGAGTGGAACTTTGAATACATGAGTTTTCTCTGTGATGATGCTCTGTATAGTGGTCAAGTTAATGGAAAATACTTTACTATCATTCAAAAAAGAGTGAAAATGTACATTTTCAAGGTATTTGGAAAATGAATGAGAGGATAAGGTCTGATTAACTTTTAATTACTTCTAAAAATTAAGTGCCTGACTTGTACTTGGTAATTTTTCCCTTGAAGAAATGGAATCATTTCCTTAAAATAGCTGTTTCACTTGAAAAATTACTAGATAAATTGCCATTTTTTTTGTTTTGCAATTATAAGGAATTTATAAAAATATGATATTATTCCACATACATATGTTTGCATCGTGTAAGCTGACAAATTTATCAAATACTTAATGTGGTCTGAAAGTACTTTATTCCATTTAAATTTTATTAAATAAACAAATTAAATATCATTTTATGTCATTTTTCTTTGCTTGTTTCTGTTTGTTGAATGCATACAACTTTTTTTATCAGATATCAGAATAGATTTTTTCCCAAATCACAAAATTCTTTTAAAAATGTGTCACTAACTTGCTGATTATTGAAAAAGAAGTAAGTAGTACATATGGTCTCTGATCCATTTCTCTTTTGATTATCCTGTAAGGGGGTGAAGGGAGATGACTACCTAATTTCCTTACAAGGATTCTAATGATCAATCTCCCTTACAAAGGCAAAGATATTCTTAGGTAAAAAAGCCTTGTAACCCGGTGAGGTGGCTCAAGCCTGTAATCCCAGCACTTATGGAGGCTGAGACAGGAGAATCATGAGTTCAAAGCCAGCCTCAGCAATGGCGAGGTGCTAAGCAACTCAGTGAGACCCTGTCTCTACATAAAACACAAAATAGGGCTGGGGATGTGGCTCAGTGGTCGAGTACCCTTGAGTTCAATCCCCAGTACCAAAAAAAAAAGCCCTGTAATGAAAAGATCTGAGGAAAATGTCCTTAGTTTAGTTTAGCAGTGCTATTGTTGAGAAAATTCATGGATTTATGAGACCATATTTTCTTTAGAACATCAACTTAGCTTTACAAAGCCGAGGATATAAAGTAGATCTATTTCATAAGCCTTATGCTCCATGTTATGTGAAATAAGCCATACTACTTGTTAGAAACTCCACGCAAGCCATTGCTCAGCAACAGAGACCATGTCTGACGTAACTGGAAGGAATGCTTCAGATCTGTTTCATTTATGCCTCTTTCCTGATTGACTTTTTAAAAGCTATTAATAAGGCTTGATAATTGAAAAAATAATTTGATTTAAGTCTAATTTAACAGTCCATTCATTTGCCTCATTACAAATATATTTTAGCTTAAACCCAAATATAAAATAGGTTTTTCAGGCTCACATATTTCAAGCAATTTGTCCAATAAAATTATGGATTTCAAAACAAATCTATTTGAAATTAAGTAATTTATCTGGAAAAAGAGGGAAACATTATTGATGTTGATGTGTGCCATTATATGCACTTAAAAAATTTTAAAAGCTGTCAACTTCTTGGTTCATCAACCTTAACAGCAATGCATAAAAGTATTCTTGTTTTGTACATCTTTAATTTGAAAAGCAGAGAACCATGATGTTGTGCGGCTTCCATAGCATCTGTCACTCACATCAGGGACATAAATTTATTTCCATAAAGCACCTTTTCCATGTTGAAATTTTTGTCATAAATCTTGATCTTTAATAAGTAAATTCATGAAGCTCACAATTGGCAGTGTACATACGATTGTAATATATAAAATGGTAGCACCTTCTAACATTGATTTCACTTAATCTTTAACCTAACATATTGCAGGTTTTACAGTAGCAGTTCTCACATTGAGACTCCATCTGTTAATGGCAGGAAACAACATTGCTATACTCCAGGAAGCTGCCAAAAAATGTAAATGACTTGATACGCAGCTAACTGTGGAGTTCAACTACATGCAAAGATGTTCTTTTCTTGTATTTTTCATTAAATGGAAATAACTATTGATAAGAATCCCTGAAGGTCAGTTAATTTTTAAAGACTTGGTAGGAACAATAATAAATTATATCTACTATTGATGATGTATACAAATTTCTGTAGCATCTCTCAGAGAAGTACCTAGGCATTCTGACAGGACTATTAAATACATTAGTTTATATCAGTGAGCTAAGTTAAGGTTGCCAAATGCTTTCTCAAGCCTTACCAGTCAATGAATCCTTTAAGTCACACTACTTTGATTATATTAGTTACAGGGCTACACATAATCCCTCTAGGCATGCCAAAATGTAATACTGTAATGTCTGCATTCAAAAGTAATTTATTTCTTGGAATGTTTTTGAAAACAGCAAAAGATACTTGTCCATAGGTTAAATAGGGCAGTGCTTCTAGACAAATAGAGCTGTTTTCTGGGTCAGAATAATAAGTATTCATTTGGCACTTATTGTGTGCCAAGAAATTTGCTGAGTGCATAAAATATATCACAAAATGTTTTCTACCTGTGAAGAGCACACCAGTAAGTTATTGAGAAAGATACATGGACACAGAACTAGGAAACAATCCATTCATCAAAAAGGAGGGAAGAGAAAGGGAAATGAAGAGGGAAGTGGGGGGGTGGAGAGAGAGAAGAAGAGTGAGGGAGAGAACATAAATAACATGGCAGTTCAGGATAGTAAAAATTCTGAGAAATTGGCTTAAATGAAAACACACTTCAGTATATATGTTATTGTTAAAAGATAGTAAGAAAGTTATTTAATCATTACATTTTTGTTTTCTTATCAATAAAGTGGAGATGTCTATACTGAACCAAGTAGGTTTATTATGGGGACTAAATCAAATGGGAAAATGTATAGAACTTCACAGCATTCAGGAATTTATTAAGCTCTCTAAAGAGCTTCTTCACATAAAATATTACACTGAACTTAGGTGTTGAATAGTAGGTAAGTTTTAATAGATTGAATAGAGACAGAGGTATCCATGCAGAGGATATACAGCTATTCCACCAAAAAATCTGTCTCTGGAAAGTCGTTAAGTACCTTCCTGTTTTTAAATACTGAAAGGATCAGATCTGGAATGATAAAACAAGATAATAGGAATACAGGTGGAAAAAATGTAAATGAAATAGACACTCTCTAAATATTTTTCTTTGCATATGATCATTTTCTTATTATGACTGAAGCAAATCAGATCAGGAGTTCTGCCTTAATTCTTCAAACAAACTAATTGAATATTATTTGTAATAAAGTTGTTTCACAGGCTATTTCTTCAATGATGAGACAGGTGCAAAAGTAGCTTATCAATAGTAAATATAGTGACATGGTCAGACATTAAATGCTTCTTTCTACAGCAATCACTCTTCTGAGGAGAACCTGAATGGCTACCCTGTAGATGGTATTTTGGATTGTTAATGAATTTCAACATTGAAGGATTGGTTGGGGACAAATTTAAGCAGTGGTTTTCATCAAGACAATGACTAACGGAGATGCACACACACCATTTATCTGGTTGCCTTTTCCTGTATTTTGATATGGTCTTTTTAAAACAAAATTTGTTCTCAATAGAAAGTATACCTAGAATAAAAGCAGTTTGAAATTGGTTAGAGGTACTATAAAAATGGAGATACGAGGAACAAGAATGGAGTCTCAAACTGAAGTAGTATCCCAGTTTGTAATTTAAATATAGCAATGTGTGGTATTTTTGATCTGTCCTATACTCTGGAGTCTTGTACAAATCTCAAATTGTTAATAATAATGTTAAACTTCATTGCATTGATCATGATATGGAAACAAAAAGATAACCAATAAGGCATGTGAGCATATTGTTAGCTGTGCAAAGAAGTATACCTGCTTTGGTGTTTCTGTTTGGTCCAAGGTTTAATGGAAAACATTGATACTGTTTTTTAAAATATGTAGAAATATAAAATGATGAAGGGACACTTGAACTTTTCACATTATTTGTTTTTCAAATAAAAAAAGCAAAATTGAGCTTTCAAAATAAAATTCACATAATTATATCAACACTTTAGTTATAACTAAAATAATGGTAAATATATAACAGTGTGCTGTTAAATTTGAATTTTGATTCATTTTTTACTATTACTTTAAAATAATTTAAATCAAGATCAGAAGATAAATTATCTAATATTACAGTATAAGTTCCCCCAAAGAAGTTTCTGCATTGTCTGCTTTATGTTGGAAGTTCTACTGTGTAGCATATATCTTATAGGAAACAATTTTTAATTTATGTATTGATAACTTTATGTTAACTTTTGAAATTTAATATAAACATATACTTAGTATTATAAATATATGAATATTAATTGTATATTATCAATATATTCCAAACATTAATTTTAATTATAGACTATGTATTCATAGACTTCTCACTCTCACAAGGCAACTTTAATAGGTTGGATCACATTAGTAAATCATTTTTAAAACACTGTTCTTGTTATAGAGTTATCACTGAAGAATCAAATTATTTTCACTGGATCAAAAGTTTTTTGCTTTTAGTTTTGTCAATAAATATAGACATCTTAGCTGTTCACCATAAATTGTATGCTCTAAGTCCTGATACATGTTAAGTAACTTAAAACCTACCTAAGTTAGTAATATTTTAAATTCACTTGAGAAAATTTACCATATTATATAATAAATAAAAAAAATTTATGAACTATTTTCTTACATCGTCCAGACTCAATGGCAAATCTGCTTACATAAATTCAAAGTGTTATTGACACTAGTGTTTTACTCTGAATGACCAAGAAAATTTTTAGAAAGAATTGATCCTCTTCTTATTGACATATACATATGCTCACACATCCATAATCAAAATACACTGATTCAGGCAAGTTTCTTGTTCTTTTTAATCTCTATGAGGTGAAAACTATATCTCTGATTTTCAAAAAGTATATTGATATGTTACAAACATTATGTGTTTTACTAATTTAAATATATTCTCAAGCATAAAAATCTTAATTCTTCTCATATTAGTCATTGTCATGAAATTATTTTTAAGGTGCTCACAACTAGATGCCTCTTAAAATTAACCATGTCCACTGTACTACTACTGAAATACTAATACTGGTTTACTCCACCTCCTAGCAAACACCTGAATTGATTAATTGTTATCTTTTTTCTCATCCACTTGTTCTCCTAAATCCTTGTCTGCTTTAAACCTACCAGTTTATGGCATCTACAAATCAGGTTATGTTTCATTTGGGGATTCAAATAGGCTTGGTTTTACTTTAATGTCATAACGACAAAATTTAAAATGTACAGCATAAAACAGTTAGCCAGCACAGAAGAATTATAAATGAAACTTAAAAGATTCTACTTTGGTGTATAAGGTAAAATTATACCACACTAGTAGGAATAATGATAATGAGTAACAAGAATTTAAACAAAAGTATGCTTTTCATTTTATCTAGTATGAAAGCAGGGTAGTGGGCATTTGTAGAATATTAGATGATTTATGTCTATCACTTCCAACATGTATATCATTACCAACATTTTCCTCCCTCCCAATGTATAAATATTCATTCTTTTGTATCCAACTTTTCAGTGCCTCATTATTTGGGTTTGGTTTCTACATAGGTGGAATTTCCATGATGGCTCTTCCAAGCTAAGTCTTTAAGAGGTCTCCAAATTTTCTGCCATGTTCCTGTGCATGTCTTCCTTTCACAACCAGAAAATCATATACCAGGTTGTGATTGATCCTTTAGCCCAGATCCTGGAACAAAAACAACATGGAATGAACTTGGAAGCTTAAATTTCCATTGAACTCAGCCAGGAAACAGCCTGGAAAAACAGCCCAGCAAACAACTCATGAACAAGAAATTAACATGTTTTGTAAGTCACTAAGATTATGAAGTATGTACTCAGAACCGTTTCACCAACCATATTCCTAGTTGTCAAATCTGCTACAGCTAGTTTGGCAGCTTTGTGTTGAGACCAGGGAAATACAACAAATATATTTCAGATCCAACATCATTAACAGACTTTTAAGAGAGCAGCAACAGCTAACATGGAAATGGGAGCTTCCAGTTAATGATTTATTGTATCTATTTTTTCAAACTTCCCTACAATGGAGCAAAGACACTGCAATCTTTTAATTGGAGATATTGCTTTCGGGAATAAAACTGTAGCTCTGTTACTAAGAAGAGAAAGGTATAAACCAGATGACTAGTACTTGGTGCCACATTCAACCATTCCTATCGATATAAATTATATTCCTCCCAATTTCATAAGCTGACCTTGTAATAGCCAATAACTCAGAATATGACTATATTTGGAGATACAGTCTTTAAAGAGACATTTAATATAAAATGAGGTCATTTGAGTGGACCCTGTTTTAATATGAAAGTAATCTTTATGAAAAGAGGAAATTACGATATAGCTGGGTACAAAATGAGGCTATGTAAAACCACAAGAAAGCAAAGTACCTCTTCAAGACAAGGAGAGGGGCTTCAGTGGATGGAAATGGATGTTGATCTCAGATTGCATGTCTCCAGAATTTTGATTGCAGCCTGTGAAAACAAATATCTATTTTGATACTCAGCTTTGGGTATTGCTATAACAAGTACCTAAAGATGTAAAATTGTCTTTACATCAGGATATGCAGGGTAGAAGAATATTGAGATGTGTGTTAAGAAAACCCTGCAATTCCCAGAACAGAGTTGGTAGAAATATAGATACCAAATCTGGTGAGTGTTCAGAAAAAGAAGACAACAGCTATAAAAAGACCTTCAGTTATAGAACACATATTGTCCATTTGAACAAGACATTGATAGAAATATAAATATTGAAGGTGCTTCTGGTAAGGTCTCAGATAAAAATTTAGAACATGTTGCTTGAAATTGGAGCAACAGAGATTCCTGGTATAAAGAGACAAGGAACTTGCCCTAGTTGTAAAGGAGTGTTTTGTTGTTGTTGTTGCTGTTGTCTTTGTTGTTGTTATTCTGTTTTCTTTTATTTTTCAGAAAGTAGAACTTTTATGTGATAAACTTGGGTATCTAGCCAAGGAGATCTCTAAATATGGTGTTGAAAGGAGTGGTTGGGTTTCTCCCTCTCCTTTTAGCAAATTGCAGGAAGTTAGAGACATTTTGAAGGAATTGTTAAGCAAAAATGAATCAGAAATGAAGAGCTAGTAAATTGCCAACCCAGTCATACTGCAAAATAATGAGAAAGTATAGTCTGGAGAGAATATCAAAGGTATGGCTGGAAACTACCTACTAAAGATATTATGGATATATGACATAGTAATAAATATATATTTAATTTCTGCCCCTGGTTCCTAACACAGAACTCCTAAAGTCTTGTATTTTTCTGAGTATGGTGGTGAAATTAGTATCTAACACAGAACTTCTAAATCTCTTGAAATTTCTTGAGTGGTAGCAATATATTTGGTTCTAATGAAACAACTTTTGGTGGGTCTTAGAGAGTTTAAGGGTGGCAGATGGTCACCAGGAAGACCAACCATTGTTAGAAGTGTGAAAATTTTAGTCTTAGCTCCCAACTTTTTGGGACTGGGAAAGGGCTAAACACTGAATTGTCAATCACAGCTATGTAATGAGGTCTCCATAGAGATTCTTAAACTATGGAGCTTAGATACCTTGTACATTGGTGAATACAGCTCCATAAGGACAGAAGTTTGGGACATTGGGGACTTTTCCTATGTACTTCTGTATCTGGCTATACATGCATATGTTTTATCATGCACCTGTATACTTGAGTAAAGTGTTCCCCAAGTTCTGTAAACCATTATAGCAAATTACTGAACTACTGCAACTGGAGAGGTGTCTTTTGAAACTCTGATTTGTAGTATTTTGTTATGGTAGTCCTGGAAAACTAATAAACCTTCTCAAAATCCCATTTGCTGCTGTATATTCCTTTACACATTTAATTTTATCTTTTTGCTTACAAGAGAAAAATGATTAGTTCACTGTTACCATACAGGTCATGTGACATCCTCCTCCTCATGCTTTTGATTATTGATTTGTTGATAGGTATATATTGACTTTATTTTTTTCTTTAATTACAGATTTTCAATAATATATCTTATATTTCTTGATCTATTATTATAAGATCAACTTTATCATCTTTACTATTTTTTATCATACTCCAAACTACCTTCAACTATATCTTCCCTTTCCTGTGCTTAGGTTTAAACCCTAAAATTTTCTTATGCAACTATGGAAGTGACTTATACTTTGTTTAAAGATTATTTTAAACACTTAAAAACTATAAAAGCATTTACAAAGTCTTAATTATATAAGCCCTGTAATGAATCTATTTAAAAATATACAGAATGATTTATCACCAAAAATCAGTAATCAGTAACATATAACATGAATTGATAACATTTTCTAAATTTATATGGAATAACACTATTTGAGATTTATGTTTTCTTTTTATCTGGACTATGTCATTTATAGATTCCCACACTGAGGGGATTTATTAATTGTGTTTCTTTTTCTTGTTGAAAAAAGAATGATTTATCATATCTTATTACCAATACTATTCAGGTTACTTGTGCTTCAGAAAATCCACTTAATTGCAGAAAAGTTTGCAAAACCCTGCAAACTCTTATTCAATCTCAATAGTCACTGTCTCAGCGATGCTCCAAGCTTGTATCATGGAAATTTTACTTTAAATACTCTGAAGTAGGTCTCATTGTATAGAGACCATGTTTTCTCCTTTTTTGCTCTCTTTCTTGTTTTTTGCTCTGATGGAATGTGTTCGCATTTGACATTTTCATTAAGCAACACTGGAAGAGAAGAAAACTTTCTGTGTCTGTTTATATCTGGAAATGTCTTCATTTTATCCTCACAGACTAAGAACATTTTGTTGGGATATCAAGTGCTAGCCCCCAAACACATTTGCTCAGAATTTTGTAACTATTATTTTACCTTACTTTAAAATTTGAGTTATTTTCTAAATTGTATTTATGATGAGAAATAAGATATAACACAGTTTTATTCTTTTTCTGCCTAATGGCTTTTGAAACTTCACAAGAATACATTTTGTTCAGACAGCTTGTTTTTAAATGTAGGAAGGGATCCACTCCTTTTTTGAACTGTCAGTTTAAGCTAATCATTTTTGCTTTCTTTCAAATTAACTGAGTACTTTAAACTTATCTGGAATGGTAGTATAGCCACATCTTTATTCTCACTTCACTGAACAATTTGGTACATTTGAAAAGATTTACTCTTGCTTACACTTAGATGCACTTGGACTGTGAGGCATCTCATATACTTTTTGATATCAAGTATATTGATCACTCTTAATTTGATTCTCAACAAAATGGTGGATTTTAATCTGCTTCGATGGATCAAAGTTTTTTTCTTAGTTTTATCTTTAATTAGTTGGTGATGAGAAAGTTGCCTCTTTTGACACTTAAGAGTTTTTTAAACTCATCTCTTCTCTGTAGTGTACTGGCAAATAAAGCACAATATGATAAAAATATTTGGTGAACATAGCAACGTACTCTTTTCTGAAATGCTTCAGCAGATTCTGAAACAAGTCATTCCTATAATCATCCCCTACCCCCACAGACTTCTGAAGCAAACAGAATAACATGCAAGATAGGATTGTAGACTCCAGAGACCATGAGATATCTTCAACTCTTTACAGTTGTGTAATTTTATGCTAATTTTCCAATCCTCTGTCTTCCTTCACTCACCTAGGAATGATGACAGTTTCTATCTCATTGGGTTATTGTTAGTAGATAGATAATTAGATAAATTAGATGAATAGATGATAGAATGGAACACTGATCAGCATATTTTCAGAGCTGCTGCATTAGTAGTGTTTATTATAATTATTATTTTATGTATAGTCAACAACAATAGGAACTAAGGGAGGAAAGTGGTTAGTAATTCCTGATGAAAAATTGTAGGTTCCTTTCAGTAATTGCAAGGCAATAAGGAAAAACATTTAATCTGCCAACATTAACTGAAGCTCACAAATATGGTAGATAAAAAGTAACAATGATGTCTAATGAGTTGCCAAAACTAATCTAATACTTTATCTAAAATTTTCCAAAAGTAGGAAGTTGTATATAAAATCAGCCAACATAACTTTCCCCATTTTTGATAACAGAAATTGTCTTTCCAATAGAAAGCCTATCCTTGATGTGTTGGAAATGAGTCCTAAGCTATTTCTTTCTATCATAGTAGTAGACAGACTTGACATTCTGGGTTTACCAATCAAAAACTTTAATCTTTGGATGTCAGTGATTCGTTCACTTGCAAAGAAAGATCTCTGGCTTTTATCATGGCATCAATATATAGAATGAGGATGCAATAAAAATAGATATTTTTAAAGTCCTAAATACTAAATTATTCTGGCCTTTACAAGACAATAATGACTCTGAGATTTTAAGAGTTACTTACAGGAATTGATATAACTGCTAAGAAAAAGACCTGGAAATCTCTATAGAATCATGGGCATCTATTATTATTTTTGTCATTAGTGTTATTACTAAATCAAATGCCAAATTTTATATGTATTTCAAATGATGATAGAAAATGTTTTAAATACTGACCATTCAACTCTACTTAAAATAATTTTCTGGAACTAGACACAAAAACGCATGCTAAAACATTATTCTCTTTTTTAAATTTACTTATCATATAAATAAACTGTTAGTGTCAAAAATATTCCATTAGATCAACTGTGCAAGTAAAATGCTAGGAATTATCCACCTGGTGCTCGATCATTAGACCCAATTAATGTTTTCTTCCCAAGAACTTTGGTCACAAGCCATAGCCTTATACTGTCTTTGTACCCATTATGTTTCTGGTACATTTTGATTTTTAGTTTTCCTGGGTTAAAAAGAGAACTCTGGAGTTTAATATTTGAAAAAATATTAAGTAAATGAGCTACCTATGCAAAATAAAATTAGCTAAACAGCTTATTTTGTTCAAAGACCTGCATATGACAACTAACAAGAAAAGTGCCAGAATTTATTATCAAGGTTTGAAAGAATTATGATGATTTTGCATAACTCTTTATAACTTAAAGGATTTTTTATTATATCTTATCTAATCTTATGTCATTGTTGCAACTTTTACAGAGACCAGTCAACGTATTTCAACAATGACAATAGTTTTCATAAAAATGGGAACAAAGGACCGCTCTTATTTTACATTAACCAAACTCTGTAAGAACAAGGAGGGTCCTGATCCAAGCAGAATTAGGCAAGTGTGGATTTTCAGTCAGATGTCAACTTTGCCAACATGAATCCTTTAATTTTGTAAATGTATATTTTCTATGTACCCTATTCTCTTTCTTCTTCAGTTACCATGGTGCTTCAGCAACTGGCTAACCGTGGAGTTACTATGGAAACACTAGTCTTTGTCTCCCCCTCATTAATTTTGGTACATACTTCTGATATTTTCTCCACTTATTTTTATAAAATATATATAATTCATAAATTTACCTCTTCTTCATCAAAAAGGGAAGCAGACATTTCCACTTTTATAAGACAATAAAAAATGGTAAATTAGCACACATGTGTTATATACTTGTAATCATCTTAATATTTGACCTAAAACTATCAACTTGCTTTTCACACATTTTTGGAGGTAGAACTTATTTAATTGAAATATTTTATAGGAAATAATTATATTTTTGGTGCTATCAAACAAAATAAACAAAAAGAAGTTTTTGACAACATGAAGAGGAAAGTATTGTTCCAATAACTCCCCTGATGTTTATTCCTTAAAAGGAATACAATAGTAACATTACTGGATCACCTCCAAGCATTCATGTAGTAACAAAAGAGAGCAAATGAAAAATAAGATGTATTTTTTATGCATTAGATTTGAGGAAAAAGATTTCAAAAAATATTTATACATTGCCAATATTGACATTGTGTTTTTAATTAAACAGTTCCAGATTGATACATTTTTTACCCCCTCCAATATACACACTGAAATATATGCTCCCTAGGAAATTACAATGCATTACTACTTCCCACAAAATTCTAAGTAGAACTAAGACAAAGAAGAAGGGAGATCAGAGGCTTGAGTTAGGAAAAAATCAATCTACCCTGAGTCAGGATGAGGGTCATGTAGAGACCCATCTTGGGGGCAAGACCTAGTGAAAACTGTAGGCCCCATGTGATTAAAGAAACTGTCTCCTTTTGGTTCATTCCAGATGGTCTTTTTTATTCTGCTGATCCTCTTTTTTGCCCCCGCAAGAGTCCTCATGCAGGTCATAGTCTTTGTCATGCCACTATCTTGTTTCAGAGAACTACTGTTTGCTGAAATTTCTTTTATGGCTCCTTTGCAGTTTCTCAGACTTACTATGGTAAATATTTTCTCAATTGTCTTAGAAAATTTTGCTTCCTTCAACAATCATGCTGTTGTCAGCTATTTATGACCAAAGGAGTGAACTTTCCCTACTGCAACGGTGCTGTCCGGCTCTGCTTTGTGCTGATCTTGTCTGAGTGCTCTGCATTCTGGCCACTTGCCTCTTCCTTCCCTGGACTTAGCAAAATCTGCTCTGCCCCCTCTTCCATGGGGGTTTTTATGCTCTTTGCATTTGCTATAATGGGTGAATTCATGATTAAAGTCAAAAGAAAAAATGGATCATTGATTCAGTAATAGTTCCTGTGCAACTACAAATCAGACCCCATGGCTGAGGCCGTAGGTCTTCATATCAGATTGCAAGCATCTGCAGTAATGGGGGCTAAAGGTCCAGGGGCTACAGATGCTGTTGGGAGCAGAGAAAACCCTTAGAAAAGCAGTGATACTGTTAAAGTTCTAGAAATTCATATGATAGAGATGGCCCAGTCTTTTCTTTGAATAGAAAGAAGTATTTATAGCTAACTTGTATTTTGTTTGACAACTTGACTAATGTGTGTGATGGTACAGTTTTCTTCCTATTACAGTCCTTTGGCCCAGCTCTTCTCATGACCTGAATCTTCATCTCTTTCTTTCTTAGGCAAATCTTCCCAAACCTTTAAAGCCTTCAATCTCATCTTCTAATTCAAACATTTCCTTATGGCACCATTAATCCTGTGCATTCCATCAGAGAATATTAGGACATAGTTAATGTACATTCAACCAGTTGATCTCTATCAATCCCTGATCTCTATGAATGATTGATCATATAGCTCATCTATAGTCCAAAGACAAAATCTGGTTCAATAACTGTTCTTGCAAATATATTTTCATTAAAATGCAGCTGCTCTTGAGCTGATAGCAGAATCAAGGAGCCATAAGAGACCATATGGCCCCAAGAGCCAAAAAATACTTACTATCTGACCTTTAAAAATGTCATCATTTGATAAAGAGCGATTTCCATTCTTTTCTCCTATAGACACACATCCTGCGAGGTGTGTGGTACTTCTTGGTACTTCTTGATTCTCTTTATGATTCAGGCAGCATGTACTAGAACACTGTAACAAAATCATATCTGGGAAAAGTATTGAGTATACATGAACATTTTCATGAAAATGCAATTTTATTTCCTATGACTAAAATTTAAGAAAAAAATGGAATTTTCAATAACATTAATCCCTGCAGTGTCATAGTTTAATTTTGGTTTATAATTTAGTACAAACTTCAGAAAACATTATAATTAAATATTGTACTATCTAGGCTTTTGTTGTGAGATTTTGAGAATAAAAAGTTAAGTTTACTCAATAGCACAACTTATATTAATCTGTGTGACTTTAAATATGAGAGACTTATGTAAGCATCTAAGAGGGCATTTTCAATTTTTTTACCCTGACAGTCTAATTTAGTTTAAATTATGATGTGAATTTTTTAAACCAAACTCCCAAGAAACAATTATTGTAATAGCTTATGAAATGCTTCCTAGCTTAGTTCAAAATTATTTTCTTTTCATTGAAAAAAACCTTCTGACTTTATTTTATTCGAAAGTTTTATTTCAAATAGGTAGCTTTGGAAAAGAGAGTTCTATACAATGGTAGGTAAAAACAGAGCTGTGGTGTTCTAGCTTCCATTTCTTTGAGACTCCTTCAAATTTGTCTTCAATAGGACTTTTTCTGAACTCGAAGGCTTGAGAGATCAAAGGATGAGTTAAAATATATGACTTATTTTTCTCCTCTAAAATGGTACTTTAAATCCCTGATATCAAATATACTTTATACTTTCTAATTAGTTTAGCTTCTTCATGTAATTTTACCTAAATTGAGTGTAATTTTTGCTTCTCTCAGAAAACTCAAGCTCTCTACTCTTCATTCTTATATTAATTTGTCTCACCTTTATAAATCCAGTCAAGGGTCTGAGTCCCAAATCCTAGGAACACTAGTGCGTGTGTGAGAAGAATATAAGTCACTAGCTGTAATGAAAGGCATCCTTAGTCCCTTTGAAAAGCTGATGATAGCTATTGGAAAAATACAAGATTTCACTTGAAATCATGCACTGTTTTCTCGCTGAAGTACCTATATAACTATTGGGTTTATGGACCAAATTTAAGTCTTCTGAATTTTAATTGTCATGCTATTATGTGTCCTTGGAATCACACTTTGCGTAATTAACTACCAAGTCACCCTTATTATTTACACCACTGAAGCTTTACACCTTGAGTTCTAGGGATCAGGTAAGATCTTTCATACTCCTCAAATCCTGGATCTAAATTTTCTACCACAACGCCAAGTCCTTTGAGATACTGGGTTATATTCTTGAATTAAAAGATGACTGTGTTAATCTAAACTATTTCCTGTGGATATAGCTACAGCTATGCCATATATTTGTTTGATGAATATGTTGAGTACATACTTTGTTCCTGGTACTGAGAATAGAGCCGTGAAAAAAATCTTTGCAGTAATGGACATTCTGTGGTAAGTGGGGTGATGAAACTGTACCTAAACGTGTATTTGCCTATAACCAGATGCTGTGTAATGTTATCTTCCTTCATCCTGTCCAAGAGACTTTTAGTTGATTGCTAGTGGATATTCCTTGTGCTAATAGCAAAACTACATTTACTCCCATTTTTGTGTGTATGCATTTGTGTGTGATGCTCGGCTGTTTCACAGTCACCCGCTCTGTGTGATTTCCATTTGTTGTCCTCTATAGGTGCTGTTGGTATAGTTCTTATTCTAATCATCATAATGGTCTGGACTAAAATAATAGTTCAGACACCGAATTTTTCAGTGGATATTGTCTATCTGATGCCAGTAAAGGTGAAGGAACACGTTCCTTAGAACACCATGTCTTTCGTGGTCTTTTGCTAGTATGGCAATGGTTGATTTTTGTTGACGATCCCATTGGATCATCACATTTAAGCTTTCAGTTTTGGTACAAACAAATTAAATTTACTTTTCCACACTTTTTCATCCTTCCAGTGTTCTTACATAGACATAAATAGGATTTTAACCATTTTTATTCCATTTCATTCAATTTGAACATTATTCAGAAAGTAAGCTTCATATCCTTTAACATCTTGAATTTCAACACTTGCATATACGTATTTTTAACTCCACTGGAGACATTTTATAAACAATTACATAATTCACGACATTATATATGATTATAGTCATTATACTGACCAGGATTTTTTATTAATTTTAATCAATTATGATGGCTCATGATTGCAGTGTTCATGTAAATTAACTCATAATATAAATAATGTGATATTCAGATAGAGAGATAAAGTCCCAGAAGAACTCAACAAATGCTTTCCGTATTTCTCTATGCAAATAACTAGTATAAAATTAATATACTGAGGACTTTACTTTTTTGCATATATATAGGAAAACACTTCCATCTTAATACCCAAACAAAATTTTAATTTCTGTGTAAACAGTATTAACAATAGTTCTTAACACATTATGATTTATATTAGTTTTTCAGTGTTTATCTTACTATATACAAACCAGTTATTGGTTCTGATTGACAGGGAACAAATAGATGTGAGTGGTGGGAATCTGGAAAAAGTGGATTTAATTCTACAGACTGAGGCTATGTGTTAATTATCAACATATTTTTTTAAAAACAATGTACACAAAGTTATCCCGGACCTGCTCTAATTTAAGATAATAACTCTAAAACAATGTATTATTCAGAGAACCGAGGAGTGTTTGCCCGCGATCTTTCTTTTGATAAGAGAAAGACAGAGTTCTCTGACTGAAGGCTGGAAAGCTCTATGGTCTCAAGGTCTGTGAAAGCAAGTTCCAAATAAAGTTGGCTGGCTTGGGCCAATATGACCAAAGTTGTCTTTAGCTCCTTGTCATATTATTTAATCGCATTGTAATTATAAATTTTCTTTCCTGTAAGACCTTCATGAGTAAGACATTTGCAATAGGGATTTAAAAAACTAATGCAATACAGCTGTTAATCAAGAGAGAGGAGATGGTGCTCAAGGAGGATTATCTGGAAACTCCTCTAAATAACCCCAATAAAAGCTGAGACACAGTGATACATGTTCTTGCTCTCCCCTTTGAGAGGACCCATCTTGATCCCATGAGGATGCATCTTGCCCTTCTTCTTTCTCCTTTTAATAAACTTTACTATATTTTTTCTACATCTTGTGTCTTACATTAATCTTCTCCCCCAGAGACACAAGAGCTGAGAACAAACCACAGTTTCCCAGTAACATGATGATGAATCTTTCCCCTTGATCTGTGGCATGCTATTGTTTAACAGTTTTGTGCATTACTGGTAAAGCTGTATGGTTAGGCAAGTATCTTTTAAAGTCTAAAAAACCTGTCTATATATCATTAATGTCAGCAATTAAGGTAATCTTTTTATTTGGCATTTTACAACTAATATATAACTACATATGTTGGGTTATATTATTAATTATCCCAATGACATCATATGTAGTTAAATAATTTCACTTTGCTATTCTATCAGTTTTATAACAAATTTGTCACATGATTCATGAAATCAGATTACTACCTGCCCATATTCCTAGCACCTGCTTAATGTAATTTGGGTGATATTATAGGCCCATCTGTATTTGTAATTCTCTTAATTATCTATTGTTTTGTTTTGTTTTGTTTTGTTTTGTTTTTTGTCTTTTTGCCACCCTACTATGTACTCCTTAAATGAAAGAATTTCCCAGTTTGGTTACTGTTGTTGTATGTTGTGCTTTGCATGGGTTTGCCAACGAGTTGGGGTGCCAGGGGATAAAAAAGGATGAAATAGGGTTCAGAGGGATGAGGTATGGGGTGGTCGGTAGCAGAGTCACTTCACCCAGACTCTGCGGGCTGGTAATACCACTCTGCAGGAGGGAGAGGCAGAAGCTGTTTATTCCAGAAAGGACCAATCAGGGCCCCATGCCAGGCACACAGTCCATCAGCATAGAATGGGGAAAGAGGGAAGGAGGGGTTGAAGGTGTGAGGAGTGCTCCTACAGATTACCAAGCACTTTTTGTTCAAATTCTATCTGAAATCACATTGTTATTTCAATATTCTTCACGTGTCAATCCAGTCCTAAAACTGTAGGCGCTGCAAGGTAAACTGGTCTTCTTGCCATTGGAAACCCATTCCTGCTTCTTCCTCATCTTATAAGCCATTAACTTGGACAGATCTCTCTCCTTTTCTTTTATAGATTTATAATTCCTTTGTGACTTTTAATTTCAATTTGTTTTATATATTACCACAAATATATCTTAAGTTCATTAACACTTAAATTTTTTTTTTTTTTTTTTTGGTACTGGGGATTGAACTCAGGAGCACTTGACCACTGAGCCACATCCCCAGCCCTATTTTGTGTTTTATGTAGAGACAGGGTCTCACTGAGTTGCTTAGCGCCTCGCTGTTGCTGAGGCTGGCTTTGAACTCACAATTCTCCTGTCTCAGGCTCCCAAAGTGCTGGGATTACAAGCGTGAGCCACTGCACCCGGCTAACACTTAAATTTATATTTAGCTTCAGATAATTTTTTATGAATACAACTTGTGAAAATGTATATTTTTCTATCTTAAAATTATGTTTTATTTTTTTCAGGATTCCTCATGATATTTTTCATTAAGATATATATTCATGTACAGTTTTCTAAACATTCCTTAAAATCCCATTTGTGAGAAGGTATTGAAATGTAAGCTTTAAGAAATTTTATTACTATATTATTAATATCATAGTTTTTTAAGGTTAACATAGTGAGCATATCACAGAAGGTTTATTTTGAATTTAAGAAATGGGATTAGGTAAAATTATGCATAATTTTAAACTACTCTGTTAAGGTATAATAGACACACAAAAATGTACCTATTTAATACATACAACTTGATGAGTTTGGAGACAGGTATATACTGTGAACTATCACTGTAATCTAGGTCATGAACATATGCTTCAACTCCCAAGTTTTCCTCCTCCCTTAATTTATTATTTGAGTGTGTGTGTGTGTGTGTGTGTGTGTGTTAAGAACATTGTTTTAGTCGTCTTTTTTTTTTTTTTTTTTTTGTGACTGTGATCAAAAAACCTGACAAGAACTATAGAGGAGAAAAAGGTTATTTAGGCTCATAATTTTGTAGGTCTCAGTGAATAGATGGCTGACTCCATCATTCTAATCCCAAAGAGAGGCAGAACATCATGGCAGAAGAGTGTGGTGGCGGAAAGCAGCTCAGAACATGGTACCATAAACCAGAAAGAGAGCTCTGCTCATCAGGGACAAAATATAAACCCAAACTTACACCCACAGTGACCTCCCTCCTCCAGACATGTCTTAACCTG
Source organism: Geosciurus inauris (assembly GCA_004024805.1). Classification (NCBI taxonomy): domain Eukaryota; kingdom Metazoa; phylum Chordata; class Mammalia; order Rodentia; family Sciuridae; genus Geosciurus; species Geosciurus inauris. The sequence continues at coordinate 138,876 of PVHX01001745.1, forward strand.
CCTGTTGTTACCACCCAGTTAACATGTCAGTGGATTAGTCCACTGATTTAAGTTACACTAATCATTTCACCTATGAAAATTCTTGCATTATCTCACACATGAGCTTTTGGGGGACAGACACTTCATATCTAACCATAGCAAACATGCACTATAACATGTTTCCTCCTAGCAAATTTACATGTTAGCCAGAGGCACTATGCCTTACAATAGATCTTTAGGACTCAATAATCATACAAAAAGTGTCATTTCTAAGGAAAAGTACTATGTTAAGCACAGATATTTCCATTCTTTTTTTTTTAATTGAGAAAGTTGTCTTATTTTAAAATGATGATAGAATACAAAACATTTTTAAATTAAATCTATATTTCTTGCTCATATTCCCATGTATATTAATACATTCATTAGAAATGAAAGCTGTCATTTATAAAATAGAAAGCAATGTAACGGATCAATATTTTGTGAATAATTATTTTATGATATGTTTTTCTTAAAGTGATTTCTTAAATGTAATAATATCAAAATATTTACTATTTAGATTAGCAGAAATTAAGTTTAAAGTAATGTAAGAGAAATACTTCATTTTGTGGTTTGGATAATATGGAGTAAATTTTTAAAAAACAAAATAAGTTTGGTGATAAACTTATTTGTTTTACATTTTAAGTTTGACTTTTCAAAAAATTTTTCAAACTTCAGTATCATTCATTCACGGAAGTACTTTACCTAATAAGCAAAATTTAATATTTTTGTATGTTTAAAGTGATTAGCTAATTTCAACAACCACGATAAAAGCAGGCTAAGGTTTTCCTCATGCAAGCAAAATCACTTACAATCATATGCACCTACACAGTGATAAACCTGTGTATGTAAAGCATGTTTTCTTACTAACAGCTAATGGCTTGAGGAATTAAAAACGCTTATTTAAGAAACTCTCCTCATCTTAAACTATTTTGAGGTTAAATTTGGCTTTTTTTTATTCATTCGATTTTTTTTTTTTTTTACTTTATTCTGGGGACGTTATAAAGCACTTAATATTTCTCCAATAGAGGTCATCATCATAGAGCTCCTCAGGAGGTAAAAAAAGCAATTCATACATTCTTTATACAAACAGACTCTTCAGAGACCTCCCACAGGCACAACTCAGTTCGAGTGTGTTTAATTTCATCCTCAGGTGGTTTTAGCAGGAAACAATTTCATCTCTGCACAAAGCTGGTAAAGCTATATTTGTAATTTAAAGATAAATTTACAATGATAATCTTACATTAGTCTACAAAGTCCTGCTTGCATTTTAATTTTAGAATTTTAAAAGACAAAGTAAACATTACTGAGAATATATTTTAACCCAACTTAATTCTGTATATATTATACAACTCCAAGTAATATCAGATATTTTGATTCAACAAACAACTTCACAGCTGAGCATTTACAAATCTATCATTGTAAATATCTTTCATTTAAAAAGACTAATATTGCTATCACTAATATTACTATTACTGCTATGACTAAATAAACATACTGTATATATAGCCTTTACAATTTTTTCAAGCATCGTTTAACCACTTTATATATTTGTATTCTTTTTTTTAAAATTCTCTTTGTAAACATTTTGGGAATATGTTTATATTCCCACTGTTCATAAATGTCATGATGTGTTGATACAATTTTCATGCATGCTGTGTAGTATTGGCAATGCCATTTTGGATTCTCATTATTTAATTTGGAAGATTTTTAAAGAAATTATTGTTAAAATAGTTGCTTTTTTATCTCTGTTTCCTATTATTTGGAGTTTGGACTTAATAGGTTGTAGTTTCTAATCTCCTGTTTGAAAATAATAATTTGACTTTTCAGAAATCTAGGAGCAAATTAGGAAGAGAACTGAAAGAGTTCAACATTCACTATCCAGAATTTCATTGGATTTTCTTCTCCAGAAATCCCTCAGCATGAGTTGAATCCCACCTGTTTACAGTCCCTCTGATTCACTCTCTAAAAATTATCCTACAGTCTTCTGCCTGGCTTAATATAAGATTACTCACTCAGTCATAAGAAATGGAAATGGGTTATAGAAAAATAACTGCTTCTTAAACAGAATTTACAAAAAAAGTCCTTTTTTAAAAAAACAATCAGAGATATTGCCTGAATTTTTGATACTGGTGTTCTGCTAATTAGTTTGCTTCTTGGTACTTCTGCACTAAATTGATGATCCTTCTTCATATATTTTCTTGTTTCTTTCCTAAGTGCTTTGGAGTTTTTTTTTTTTTTTTTTCCTCATTTCCATTAGGATCTGTTAATTCTTACTGAATTTTCAGAAGTAGTAGAAATTTGTTCATTTTACCATTTGACTGTTCTCTATACATCTCTATTTGAAAGAGCTGCTCCACCATCCATCTGGAATGTCCTGAAAAAATCAAAATGGCAAATTGACATTTTACTAGCATTATTAGTCTTAGAGGCTAAAAATTTCTTCCTTTTGTGTTGGTGTTCGGCTTTCCTGATGTGCTTTGTTTGGTTAGGTTTAGTTTTGTTCACAACCTCCATTCTGGGCATTATGGTACATTTGGACTGCTCCTCATAATCTTCTATTCCTTCGTGTCAATGTTTGTAAAGACTCTTCTGATTTCAAACACACACACACACACACACACACACTAAACAAAAACAAAAACAAAAACTCATGAGTAATATCCTGTTGAAATGTTAATATTTGATTCTTCAAAAAGTAATTGAATATTCAACTTGACTTATGACAAAAATATTACAATAAAAGACTATATCATCTAAGAAGAATTACTGATCTTTTATGTAGCAATATAGGCAGAGACACACACCTCCTTTTTACTCTACATATAAGATCTAAAAAGCAATTGTGAAAACTTTAATTTTAATGATACAAGAGTTTTGCCACCCTGAACTTGAGAGAGATATGTGCTTCTTTCTACTGTCATCATTTTTACTTGGCCTGTTGGATATTTTTTACTGTATTATGATATATTGTAAAGAATGATTGGATGAAATAAAAATTTTTTGATAAAAAGAATTAGATAATATTTTTAAATAATGACTAAGTTTAAATCAAAGTAAAGCATTTTAGCATATTGAATAGTGTCCCCTTTCCCTCAAATTCATGTCCACCTGAAATTTCAAAATTTGAACCTTATTGGGATACAAGATATTTTAAAACATGATTCGTTGAGGATCTCATGACGAAGTTGTCCCGGATTTGTGGTTGGCATATACGAAATGACTGTGTCCTTCCAAAAATAGGAGGACATGGAGAGGCAAAAGGAGAGGAAAAGTTCACCTGAATATGGAAGCAAACATTGGATCTGTGCTGTCAAAAACCATAACACATCAGGGCCCACACACAGCCAGAAAAGGTAATAGAGGGATTTCCCCAGATTTTTTGGAGGGAGCATGGCCCTACCAATACCTTAATTTCAGACTTTTGAACTTCAGAAATGTGAAAGAACAGTTTTATGTTTTTTTTTACACTTTAAAAAAATGTATTTATTTATTTGTTCTAATTCATTATTCATGACAGCAAGAGGCATTTCGATTCATAGTACACAAAGCACAATTCACTATAGCTAAATTGTGGAGCCAACCTAGATGCCCTTCAATAGATGAATGGATAAAGAAACTGTGGTATATATACGCAGCGGAATATTACTCAGCATTAAAAGAAAATAAAATCATGGCATTTCCAGGTAAATGGATGGAGTTGGATAATTTCATGCTAAGTGAAGTAAGCCAATCCCAAAACTCCAAAGGTCAAATGTTTTCTCTGATAAGTGGATGTTGATCTATAATGGGGGTGGAACATGGGAGAAATGGAGGAAATTTGGATAAGGCAAAAGAGAGGGAGAGGAAGGGAGGGAGCATGGGAGTAGGAAAGATGGTGGAATGAGATGAACGTCATTACCCTAGGTACATGTATGTTGACACAAATGGTGCGACTCTACTTTGTGTGCAACCATAGAAATGAAAATTTTATGCTGTTTTAAGCAAGCCAGTTTGTAGTATCTTATTAGCCCAACAGAAGGAAGCAGATACAACACATTATTGGAATAATGAAATAAAATAAGTTTGAGAATTGTGTTTACAAAATGTCTTTAATACATTATTAAATGAAAATTGAGCCATCAGCTATATCATGAGAAACACTACTACATATTTAGAAGGCATAATTCCCTAATATATAATAAGACAATGGTTCTTTCTGAAATAATGATATAATAGTAGAAAGATAAAACTTTGATGTATAGTGTTAATGAGAGTAAAGCAAAAGAAGCTGGGTATTGTTGTTAGAGAAAGCCAAGATGAAGGTAATAATAGTAGGAGATCTAAAATTCCCTGAAGAACCAAAACATTAAGTTATTATAAATGTGTTTGTCATCATTCGAAAATAGGAGCATGCACTTCCATAGTTTAACACTGAGATTATAGATGAAAATTTAAACCACTGAGTTGTAAGAATACTCGTATCTGTTAAGGATTAGGAATTTCAGAGACAAGAAGCATGAGTTAAGAATAAAGATTATACAGTACCTTCAAAATTGATATTTTCTATACTATGTTTATGTTTTTGAGACAAATACTTCTCAGTTTATTGCTTAAAATCATTACTATTTTTATTATAAAATTTTGTTTTCTTCAACCATACCACAGTAGGGAGTATTTAATGTGATTACGAAGAAAATGCCAACAATACCGACAAGGGACTTCATATTTATTTAATCCAAAATCATACACATCAAGTCTATCCCTATTGTTCTTAATGTAATTCAGCAAAATACTAATATTATTAATACAGCAGTGTTAGGAATTTGGGAGTCAGGAATTTGTATAACCTCAACCTGATTAATTTGAATTTTTTTGTAACCAGAATTTTATTGTACTTAGTGCTCATTAGTCATATATATTGATAGCTCACATGTTGTTTTATTTAAGTCATTAGCCATGAGTTATCTGACAATGTTATTTTTGTTATAAGATATATTAGTAAATTGTCTTCCTTCTCCTTCTTCTGAAGTATAAATTGTGTCATTTGATTATAGTATTTCATCTTGCTTTTCTTTCGTAGTTTAGTAATAATTTGCTGAAGATCCAGAACTAAAGCACTGTTGCTAAAAATGAACAACTAATATTTTTGTTGGCATTTTTTCACACAGATATATTTTTCATCTTTTCATAATCCATTTATTGATTATTATTTATAAAGTATAAACTTGTTAGTCTTGACATATGGAAAACAATAATTAAAAACATCAATTGAAAATTCTATTATCTCTAACAGTGAAGTTCCTAGAAAGGGCCTAAGGACTACCGATTAAATTTTGGTTAGAAAATAATAATATATTTTTATATAGACACTAAGCTTTACCCTTTATTAAAATTTAACATACAAGTTGATGAGATGTCCTCTCTTAGACCATACATTAGATAATTTTGTAATAATGAATATTTAAGAAATATTGAAGGAAACGTGGGAATGAATAAATATGAAGCAAAAAAATCTTCAAAAATTGCTTTTATTTTCTTATTCCTTTTCAGAATATTGCATAATATTTTAAGGATTTCTTTTGGAGAAAAATTCCTTTTCATTATAAAACATGTCTGCTTATCTTTGGAAATATATTTAAAGTTAGTTAAACTTTACATAATATATGCTTCCATTATTTTACTTTTCATATTACTTTATTTTTATATGTTAGTTTTTTATTGTTTTTTTTTAGCATACAGTGATTACTTGTGTATTATTAAGACAAAAATCTTGTCTTAAAGTTCAATTTTATCTATTTACATTTTATATAATTTTGATTATGTTGTATTTAAACGAATTATGTTACAGTTTTTTGAACTTCTGATTCTATGATAATTTTATCACTCTTTTATATATACTTTCATTAATTTAGTTTTCTTTAATATTTCTTTTCTCCTTGAACTTTATTACATGACTCTTATTTTCAGTTATTCAAAAGTTTACAGCGTAAATCAGCAGTGTAAAATTATAATGTAATTAGTACTTTACCACTTTGAAGAACTATAGTTTAATATAGTTTAGTTCATATTTCCCTTAACAATTAAAAGACATTGTTGGACATGGTGGCACATGCCAGTAACCTGGGCTACTTGGGATGATAAAAGAGGAGGACTACAAGTTTGAAGTCAGCCTAGGCAACTTAGCAAGACCTTGTCTCAAAATAAGATAAAAAGTGCTAGATATATAACTTACCAGTAAAACAGCCTTGGGGTCAATCTCCAGTACAAAAATAAATACATAAATAAATAGCCATTAATTGTCTCAGTCTTATGTTATCTTTCTTATGGATCTGTAATTATTCACGGGGTATTTTTTTCTGCCTCTTTGTATTTCCTTTGTCCATATTTGGTCTCATGACTTTTTGAAGGATTAGCTTTTCAAAGTTTCCAATTTTATATATTTTAAAGAATTTTAGAATATAAGACAGTCTTAGACTATAACACTATTCTACATATATTAAAATTGCCCACTTTTCAGTATAATAGGAGAAGAATTTTCTTGTGTTTTTAAAACTTCAGGACCTTATAACAGTGTGCTTTCATTTTCCTGCTTTTGTCTTTTGTGGTTTATTATTTTGGGGACTTATAAAAGTAAGTATTGGTAGTTCATTTTTGTCAGTAAAGTATCTCTATAGCAACCAAAGACAATCATTTCTGGAATTTTTAAAAATGTATTTGAATACACCGAAGATTATATCTGAAATTATTTTCATTAGCATTATTTTCTTTATCCTGAATAATTGATAATTTATTTCCTGGAGATCTATTGGTGCCAATTCTTCTCATATTTTGTTTTTAAAAAAATATTTTGTCTTTGTTTTAATTTTCTTTCATATACTGACTTAATATTTGTATTCAAAAATTTGTATTCAATACAAAAATATTTGTATTTTTAACCATTATTTCACAAACTTTTTTCTGAACAGTCATTTTCCCTAAACATCAAAATATATGTTGCCTTGAAGACTCAGTTTTTCCTCATATCACAGGTTGTTCAATTGTCTTCTTTTCCTTTTCTGCACTTCAATTTGTTGAGATTTCATTACTATTTCTTTATAATATGATCACATAAGATCCTGCAGGATCTTATACACATATCAAGTGAGAGAGTTTTATTTCAGATATTGAATCTTTTGACTTTAGAAATTATATTTGGTTTTGTGAAATAAAATAAAACTTCAATTTCTACTCTCACTTTTTTCATGTTTTTCCTAAAATTTCTAAAAATAGTTAAAATCTGTTTCTTTCAAAAGTATTATCTCTATCATATCAAATACCTCTGATTTATTTCCACATATGGAACACAAAAAAAGATCTTCTGAAATATATTTTTAAAGTACTTAAAGGCTAGAGTTTAATATATTTAAAGGCTAGAGTGGCATTTTTCTTGAGTACTTTAAGCTGTACTTGTAACTCAAGCTTTTTCTGAGACTTGGAGTTTTCATCAAATTTTATCTACTGTGGCAGATGGATTTTAAATTTCTCACAAATCTGAGATCCAGTGATTGCTGCTGGATAGTAGCTTTTCCTTTTTATCTCTATCTTGATCAGCCTTCTTGAGTCTTACCCTAGGTATAAAAGTTGTAAATTTTTGCCAAGACTCAAGGTTATCACTGTATGAATTCTGAGACTTTCTTTTTTTACTTCTACACCTCTCTGGTGTTCTCAATTTAAAATCCCAGGAACATCAGCAACCTCAAATTGTGCTACATTCTGTGTAGAACAAGTGTTATAGTTTGGATGTGAAGTGTCTGCCAAAACCTCATGTGAGAGACAATGCAGGGAAGTTCAGAGGAGGAATGATTGGGTTGTAAAAATCTTAACACCATCAGTAAATTAATCCTCTAATAGAGTTTAACTGAATGGTAACTGAAGTGGTAGGGTGTGGCTGGAGGAGGTGGGAATTGGGGGCTTGGCTTTGGGGTATATATTTGTATCTGGTGAGTGAAGACCTCTCTCTCTCTGCTTACTGATCATGATGTGAGCCACTTTTCTCCACCACACTCTTCTACCATGATATCCTGCCTCACCTCCAACCCTGAAAAATGGAGCCTACTGTCTATGGATTGAGACCTCTTAAACTGTGAGCCCCTAAATAAATTTTTCCTCCTCCACAATTGTTTTGGTTAGGTGCTTTAGTCACAACAGCAAAAAAGTTGACTAAACCAAGAAGACCACTATGTTCGTGTGGGTTTCTGTCCCTGTGCCATGTGTGGAAAGTGCCTCCAGGCAGAGCTCAAGATGAATTTTGTATCAGGTTTGTTTATTTTCTTTCAGCAAGCTCATTCCATTTTTTCTTATTTTATAATGTGAAAATACATTTATATTTAATATTTTACCCACTTTTATAGTTGTTTTATTGTAAAGGGCAAGTGTTGGGCTTATTTCTTGTCCATCTTGTCCAAGGAATCATGGACAATGACTCCTTTTATTTATGTTTTAATAAGTTTATGCTGTGATGTCTGGTTCATTTGTGCTTCAATTTTATTTCTAGTATAAGTCTCTGTTAAGACTTACCCACTGACTGGAACATTTCTCAGCATATCTTCTTTGATGGATCCAGTGGTTTAAAATTATCCCTCAGGACTACAAGTCTGATGAATGTTCTCCTTCATATAAATAGAAAGTTCAGATTTCCTTGTTAGCTATCTGAAGTTTTCAACATATCTTGAAAAAAAAATTCCCTTTTGTTTTTAATAAAAGAAAGGCCTAGCCTAATTTATGTGGGATAATCTTTGTCTGCCATTTCTTTCTCTATAATTTTTCTAGTAGAAATATGTTAAAGCTGGACACAGTGGCACATCCCCCAAATCCCAGCAGCTCAGGACGTTGAGGCAGGAGAATTGTGAGTTCAAAGCTAGTCTCAATGAAAGCCAGGCACTAAGCAACTCAGTGGGACCCTATCTCTAAATGAAATACAAAATAGGGCTGGGGATATGGCACAGTGGTAGAGTGCTCCTGAGTTCAATTCTGGGTACCAAAAGGAAGAAAAAAAAAAAGAAAAAAGAAAAGAAATATATCAAAATTTTTCATGTATGGATGTATAATCTCTCCTTTTTAATTCAGCTTTTTTACTTTAAGATAAATTTAGATCTGCATGAAATCATAAGAAATAACAGAAAGATTACTTGTACTCTTCATCCAATATCCCCCAAATGGTGACATCATCCAGAATGAAAAAGATTTTAACACTGATATAGTGTAGATAGAGAACATTTCCATCATCACAAGGAGTTCTAATTTTATAACCTGTCCAATTCCTTCCATTTTGCACCTATCTCTAACCTTTGGAATCTACTAATCTGTTTTCAACTGCAATAATCTTGTCATTTCAAGATTATACAATTTCCACTTAAATGTTATATAAATGAAATTCTAGAATATGTGAACTTTTATGATTGGAGTTTTTTATTCAACAAAACTATCTGGCATGTTATGTCTTATAGGTATCAGTAATTTTTCATTGTTGCTACTGAGTAGTGTTCCGTGGTATACATGTAGCACATACACTGTTTAACTAATCATTCACTGAGAAACATTTGGGCTGCTTCCAGTGGGCTATTAAGAATAGATTGCCTTGCACATGTGAGGCACTGGGTTCGATCCTCAACACCACATAAATATAAATAAACAAAATAAAGATATTATGTCCATCTATAACTAAAAAGTAAATATATATGCTAAATATATATATATGTGTGCATATATATATATATATATAGAATAGAGGTGCTGTATACATTGGAGCATACATTTTATGTGAAAATGAATTTTTATTTCTGGAGGATAGATACCAAAGAGTAAAATGGTGGGTACCATGGTAGTTAGTTGCATGTTTAGTTTTTAAAAAAAACTACCAGAAGTTTTCCATCTCATTTGTACTATTTGTTAGCATCAGCAATGTAGAGGTGACATCATTTTTGTGCCATTGTGAGCATTTAGTCTTCTTGGTATTTTCACTGAAACCACTTTTCACATAAACCATATGTTTATGGGGTTATTTCCTAAAGAATTAATTTATATTTTACTAATGGCTAATGATGTTGAACATCTTTTCACATGCTCACTTACCAATTTCATTGAACTATCTCTTCATAGCTGTTGTCTATTTTCTAACTGGATTGTTGAGTTTTGAATTCCTTTGTATACTTTAGATAGTAATCTCTTGAGAAATATATGATATGAAAATATTTTTCCTACTGTTATTTGTCAGTTCATTCACTTAAAAAAGTCCATGAGAATTTTATAAAGAAAAGTAGTTTTTTAAATTTTTAAATATTTTTAAAATTTTTAAATATTTTAAATAATATTGGGAATTAAAACCCAGGGCCTTGTGCCAAAGCAAAAGTTTTTAATTTTTGTGAAATCCAAGTGATCAGTGTTTTCCCTTTGTATATCATATTTTTGGAAGGAAGTCTAAGAAATCTTCCTTTAGCTCTGAATTCTAAAGGTTTTCTCATATTTTCTGATGATATCATAATTTTAATTTTAACATTGAATTTTTGTGTATAGGATGTGAAACAAAGACCAACTTTTTGTGTTTTGTTTTGTTTTTAAATTTATGCCTGGTATGTCCAGTTGCTCTGACACCATTTTTGACTCTTCTTTTTTGTTTTTTTTTTTTTGGTACTGGGGATTGAACTCAGGAGCACTTGACCACTGAACCACATCCCCAGCCCTATTTTGTGTTTTATGTAGAGACAGGGTCTCACTGGGTTGCTTAGCGCCTCGCCATTGCTGAGGCTGGCTTTGAACTCGCGATTCTCCTGTCTCAGCCTCCCTAAGTGCTGGGATTACAGTCTTGAGCCACCGTGCCCAGCTGACTCTTCTATTTTTATTTTACTTTAAGTTGCTTTTGTTTCTTTGTCAAAATTTGTATGAGCATATTTGTGTAGATCTATTTGTGAGCTATTATGTTCCATTGACCTATATGTTTGTCCACCAAATGATATCATACAGTGTGTTTTCTGTAGTTATGTTTTGTCTTTAAATTGAGTAATTTTAATCCCTTCCATCTTTTCTTACTTTTTAAAAATATTCCAGCTAGTCTAGTTCCTATATCTTTCTGTACAAAATTTAGCATATTTTCTATCCATTTAGATATCCACCCAGCTGTCTATGCAACTAATTCATTTAGTTAGTTGATAGATTAATTGAAAACATATAACTATCATAGTTCAGATATTGAGAATGAAACAAAACTAAAATAGAAATTCCTGCATCTAGGCAGTATATACTTTGAGATCTCTCTAAGAAGCACGAACTTTCAATTTTTGCTATATAAAAGAAACACCCAAAGTTCCATCAAACATTCTTTTTAATTTTCAAGACCATTATAAAGTTACTTTTTAAAATTTTACCCTCAATCACTCCTCATTTCAATTACTTAATTTCTCTATCGTGAAGGCTCACTCTGAGAAAAAAAAAGTAAATTACAGAGTTACAGAGAGCACATTGGCAATCAGTGTTTAAAAAAGACAATTTATCAAATGGATAATAGTGGATTGAAACATCCAAAATAATTTATCATCATTTCCTACTATTACTGATTTTTCTTTTATAATTAATAAAGATAAACAAAACTTTATTTTTTAAAAAAGAAGTTTGTAAATGAGTGACAGTTTTTGCAGTACTGCTGAATTAGCATGACTGTTCTTCCTCAAGAATGTAGTTTGAAAATTTGACTTCTTTTCCAGAAATATTTGGAAGAAAGATTAAGAAAGAGCATTCTAATGACAAGGAACTCACAAAGAAAATAATACTAGACGTGCTGACAGATAAGCATAGACTGAAGACATAATTTAAAATTAGTGATAGTTTAGAAATAATGACTTTGAGATAAATACAGTGTCCTGGACTTATTTGATTTTTATTTGCATTTCATTAATATAGCATCTATTAAGAAAAATTCTCATTATTGAATATCTCCCACTCATGAAATTGTAGACTGCTGGTATATCAAAGATTTCACAATTATAAAAAGTACTAAGCAAATTGGATTTAGTAAAGTTTATTTCAGCAAAGAATAATTCATGAATTGGGCAGCACCCTGAATCAGTAGAGGTTCAAAGAGTTCTTTCTGTTCAGCACTGTGTGCAGGCAGTCTTTGTAGAGAGAAAATGAAGTAACATAAAGAAAAGCTTGACCGTGTTATCAGTTGGACATTTGCTTTATTCTGGCGTACTGTGATGAGCCATTTGCCTTATATGGACATGATTCAACTTATTGATAGTCTGTGATTGTCTGAGGTTTGGCTATTTTGTTATAAGACTGTACTCATAAGTGAGTTGTAGTTTATTTATACAAGACATTAAATTCGAGTTAGCTACATATGGACTCAAAATAATAAGGAAGCTTTAGGTCAAAGGTAATTTAATTTAACCATGAAAGTCACAATGTTAAGGGTGATAGAAGGAAATATGACAGAATACCCAGATAGCATTTTATTTCCAAATCTGAAATTAAAATTGTAATAGAGATGGAAAGTTTATATATTTTTTGACATTTAGTGAAGAGGTATTTTGAAATACCTAAATGATATGAATGATATCTCCTTTACATAAGCACAAGCTCATAGAAATGATAGGAAACATACTACTAATTATTTTGAAAATGCAATAATACAAAGCACATGATCAATGTGTATTTGCCTTTATACTTTTTCTCTACAACACCATTTTGAAGGAAGAGGAAAAATATATGTGTACATGTATATATAGATTTCAAATGTATATATGTGTTTACCTATACATACACATATACATAAAAATGTAGTTTCTTATTTTTGCTACAGCAAATTACCACTAACATCATGATTTAAAATAACACAATTCTATTTCCTTAGAATTCTTGGTCAGGGTTCTGAAATAGGTTTTGCTAAGTTTTAACCAAACTGTCAGCAGGACTACACTGTAGGCACTCAAGAAAAAACAATTCCCTCACTATCTCCATCTTCTTGAGCTACAGCCATTACATACCTTGGCTCATGGCAACTTCCTTCATCTTTCAAACCAGAAATATAGTATTTTCAAATCTCTCTATGCCCCTTATTTTCTTTGGTCACTTCACTCTCTTTTATGTTCAATGTCCCTTAGTGTCTGTCTTCTCTTCTGTCTCTTCGCTTCTCTCCTCTTCTTCCCTCTCTCTCTCCTCTTCTACCCCTCCCCCTCATTAAAGAAGCAGATGATTACATTTTTGGGCCCACTGGGATAGTGCTAGATAACCTCATCTGAAAATTTTTGAAGAAGTCTAATCTGTGAGTTACCCTCTGCCATATAAGGTAGTATTTACAGGTCAGGAGTTCAAGGTTAGATATTTGGGTTTCAATATTCAGCCTATTGCAACCACCAGACAAAATCACTCAATCATCTTAGTATTAAAACTGAGAAGTATGTTTTTGTCATTCCACATGATATGATAAATAAATACATAAATCTCTGACTGAAAGTATCTAAAGACCAAAAGATGTTGTTACCATATGAAAGTTTACCTTTTGGTACAATGACTATGACTGACTATGGAATATAAAAAACAGTACAGCTTTTAAAATAACAGCCATTTTAACTGTCTATGTATGGTTATCTTCTAGTTTTGTCTTAATTTGGTGACAGATATTAATGATATGAATTCTTCTAAAAATCAAACACATACCTATAAAATAGAAAAGATGTAAACATGTTTTATCCAAGGACATGGCCATATAACTTTAACTTTGGAGTGGGTGATTAGTTAAATGTGAGTTAGTCATAGTTTTTTTAATTATAAATATACTAGACCTCACTTAGGTATTAAAAGGGATGTCTTTATATCAATTGCAATACTATAGAAACAAAATAACTAGAAGAAAAGAAAAAAATAATTATTTGCCTAATAATCTAAAAGACAATAATTGTAGATTACTAATTAATTATGAATAAAAAAGAAATGTTTTATCACATAAAGATATGAGCTAAATTATCTTAAAAATGTGAAAAGTGTGCTGCATTAGATGTGACAACTGTAAAATATTCCCAATATCTGGAAAAATAGGAAATATGAAATTAATTTATTATTTAGTGTTCATTTTAAGTGGAATACTTTGATTTAATATAAGAGATATTCCTCTGATAGGTAAAAGTCTTGGTAGTAATATGCTTTAAGTATAATGACTATTTCTAAAGAAACATCTAGAATAATGATATAACATACCCATAAGATATTGAAATATATTTTTCACATGTAGATATTATTTCACTTCTGTGCAATGAAATTATAACCCAGCCTTTTAGCCCATGTGAGTTTGACTTAAGAAATTTATTCAGAACAGCAATCATTGAATTTATGTTTAAAGAAAAGGACTCACTCTTTCTTATGACAATTGACAAATGACTGTACAAGTTTTTGGGGGAGTGAGGTACCAGGGATTGAACTCAGGGACACTCAACCACTGTACTACACCCTCAGCCTATTTTGTACTTTATTTAGAGATGAGGTCTCACTGAGTTGCTTAGTGCTTCGCTTTTGCTGAGGCTAGCTTTGAACTTGCGATCCTCTTATCTCAGCCTCCCAAGCCTCTGGGATTATAGATGTTCACCACCATGCCCAGCTATGACTGTACAACTATATGGCTCCATTCAGTAGGCCATCACGGTTTTAACAATTAGTTATAAATGGCTGAAGAAATGTTAATTAGTTATAAATGTTGAATAAATAATGGTTTCCTAATTTTTTTGTAGTTAATATTCTACTTAAAGTGACACAGAAAAATAAACAAATACATAGCTTAATGAAATCATTACTATGAAAGAAGTAGAGTGGTGAAAAGATTATAAAGTCAATCAGGAATGTAACACTGGGTAAATTTTTAAATAGTATAGAGAGGGTATATATCACTTGGATGATGATGTTTGAGAGAAATCATTGCATGTGCTACAAATCATCTGGAGGAATAACATCTCAGGAAACAGAAAAGACATAGACAGTTGCATGCCTGGGGTGCCTGAGAAATGACAAAGAGGCTACTGGAGCTGCTCTGAGTGGAGGCATAGGACAGCATTCAAGTAGTCAGCTTGTGTTGCTGGAACAAAGTACCATAGACGGTGACTTAAATACAGAAATTTATTTCTCATAATTCTGGAAGATGGAAATCCAGATCCCGGTTCCAATATGGTAGATTTCTAGTGAGGACACTCTTCTGAGTTGAATATTGACATCTTGTGTCCTCAAAAAGTAAAAAAAAGATACCAGAGGGCTCTCTGGTTACCCTTATATAAGAGTACCAATACTATTCATGAGGACTTCAGCCTTAGTATTCTTACCTCCAAAAGTCCTAATATCTTACTTTCCCCAAAGCTACAATTTCAACATATGAATTTCAATTGAACACATTTAATCTGTTGGGAAATATGTTTCAGGATATATATATGTCATTATCAGTTTTATTCTGGTCCATAGTGTCTTTGCACCTGCAAGCTACTTAATTTTATCTATCTATCTATCTATCTATCTATCTCTCTATCAATCATCTACCTACCATTAGTCCTAGGATTGAACGAAAGGGCACTTTACCACTGAGTTACATTCCCAACCCTTTTTATTTTTATTTTAATTTTAGACAAAGTCTTACTAAGTTTCTCGGGGCCTTGCTAAATTGCTGAGCCTTGACTTGAACTTTCAATGCTCCTGCCTTAGCCTCCCAAGTTGTTCTGATTCCGTGCTTGCATCAGAGCAACCGGAAGGCTACTCGGTTTTAAATACTGATTCTCTCTTCAGTTGCATTAAATTTCTAGATAAAAGGGAATGGTCTCCCAAATATTTTTGTAACTCCAACAGGTAGCATACAGTCTGATGAAAAATAGACCTGAAATAAATAAATGTTGACAGATGGAATGGATGAAAATACAGAGAATTATCACTAAAAATCCAAATCTATATTAATGACTCTTCTCACCAACAGTTTATTTAGTGAGAATAGCCACGTTGTTTCTACAGCCAAAATTTAAACCATTATCCTTTCTCTTCACTGGAATGAAATTTATATAAACCTGAAATTACTTAAATATATTTAATTTATTGAAACAGTTCTGAAAAAGAAGATACAATTGGCTGGTTCCCTAAGGGTTAGTGAGTCTATTTTGACTTCAAAGTAGTTTCTGCTATGGTTCATCAAATTAAAAGCCAAGTTGAAGAACTCATTGGAAAATGTGATCCCTTTCTGAAGCTCATTTCTTTTGAAGTTTGTATAGATAAAATGACACCTTCCTTCTTGTATATATTCCAAATATCAATTCTGTAATGTTTGTTCTCTGAAATTTGCTTTTGTAAGATATTTTATAACAAAAAATAAGTCATTCAAGTATATTCAACATTGAACAAGTGTTGATTGTTTCAGTTTCTGGCTGGTGTAACATCCCACTAATAAATAAAATAATAAAGTATTTTATCTCACAATTGCAATGAATTTAACCTTTTCTAGTTCTCCTGAAGTCCTCTCCAACATTCAAAGTATATACGCTGCATTTAAGCAGAACTAGATAGTAGAAAGAATATGTAATTTAAGCCTAGAAATACTTTGGATTTAAATGTTTGTTATACCACCAATTGTTACTACAAAGTGGTGAAGTTACTTAATAGTCACCTATTTATATCCTCAACGTAAAATAAGAATCATGATCTTCAGCAGGGCATGGTGGTGCATGCCTGCAATCCCAGAGGCTCAGGAGCCTGAGCCAGGAGGATCGCAAGTTCAAAGCCAGCCTCACCAACATAGTGAGGCCTTGTTTCTAAATAAAATATTTACCAGGCAGGGGGTTGTGGCTCAGTGGTAAGGCACTCCTGGTTTCAATCCCTGGTTCCAAAAAAGGAAAACAAGTCATGGTAATTAACATGTTGGGAAGTTTTGTAGACTGGGGTGATAAAATTGTAAAACAAGTATGTTTTAAGCTAGTGTTAATGTATTTTCTAACTGTACTTCTATAAACTAGATCAGTTTGAAGCTAGGTATACAAATTTCAATACTTCACTATATATTTTAGCAATTCATCTTTTCTGTGTTCTTAAATCACTTAAATAATTGTATATTTTTTGATTTTTGTGCCCAATTAAAAACATTTCTATGTTTATTTTCTTTTGAATTTTAATAAATCTTATAGAGTAGAAATGATGCTGCCTTAAATAAGTGATAATGCATTAGTTAGAAAAATAAATACAAATACATAGGATAAAATTTAGAGCACCTGAGGGTTTTGTTGTTGTTTTTGTAAACAAGAGGCTTGTAAATAAAGAACAGGTAAAATTTAAAATGAAATTAATTCTCATTTTAAGTAACTCTTTTATTCTCTTGGTCATTTGTTTTATCTCTTATTCTTTTTGGTGGGGTAAGAAAAAGGACATTTATAAGATTGGGAATTCTAGGCAGTAACTTTGGATCATTTAAACCAAAACTATATTAGTTTATATTGTATTAGCATTCATGTGTTAAAAACACATTTAGAGTATAAATGTAGAATATTATTTGAAATTTCTTGATAGAGAATATATTTTAAAGTATAATAATCTCATTATATCATTTCTTAACAGTTGCTTTTCATTTCTTCTATAAGTAGAGGAGCTTCATATATACCACTTTTATGATGTATATTTGACTCTATTTTAGTGTGTTGAATAACACTTTTAGCAAATAACAAATATAAAATAATTACTAAAAAGTAATTCTCTCTTTACAATATTTGCATGTCACATGAGCCAATAAACAAGCAACACATCCTCTAGAGAAACCCATATTCTGTGGTAATAATCAGCATGTTTTGGCTTGCTTGTCAAATAGATTACTTATTCTGTTATATTCATGTTTTAACTCCACTTAACCCAAAACTTTCCCAAATTCAAACTAAGATGAATCTATATTTAATGTTTTATCAAAAATTTTATGTTATTTTAACAGATATAAAGCACTTCTATTTGTTAAAACCTGCATAAAATTACATGGATATAACATTTGTTCTTCCCTAAGGTACATTTTATTGGGTACACAGAAATTTTATAATAGGATGCATCAAGTTCTAAGGGGACACGTGTGCTTTTAAGTTATATTTGGGAGGTGATATGTTTCCAGTAATTAAAAAATAAGCTTTACGGTAGGAAGAAGGAAATTAACCAGTTAAGAAGAGTCAGGAAAACCCTTCCAGACAGATGCAGAGCATATGTAAAAGCAGTGGGGCAGGACAGTGTGGTGTTTAGGCAACTGAAAGAAGTTCATGTGCTGGAATGTAAAATGTTGGATGAAGTCAAAGGGCGAGATGAGGACAAAGAGAAAAAAAAGAGAGATTCTGAAAGACCGTGCAACACATCAAGGAATTAGTGTTCAACATTCCAAGCAATGGGAGAAAGTACGAGCTTCTGAAGGCATATGTTAAATTTAATTTTGTACACAGTAGAGATTTTAGGCATTGGACAAAAAATTTAGTGGAGAATTTTTATGGTTGTGTGAGTATGTGTATGTTAAGCAGAGTATTCACTCTAAAGATATTGTCAATTCCATAGAAGTGGAGACACAATGGATCAACATACTGGAAAATGATCACCCTGTAGACTGGTACAAAGGCACTAGGCATGAGGAAAAATGCTTGGGAAGTATCCTTTTCTTCATCCATGTTTGAAAACCTGGAAAAATTTAACTGAATATTGTATAATAATATTTAATATGAAACATGGGGCTTGAGAAGTATATTTTATTAGTTAGCAAGAAAAATTAGTCAACACAATTTGTTTTTACCATTTTGTAACAACAGTTAACATCTTACTAAGCACATTTGAATTTCTTTATGCAATGCATACACAATACCTTTTTTTTTTTTTTGGTACTGGGGATTGAACTCAGGGGCACTCAACCACTGAGCCACATCCCCAGCCCTATTTTGTGTTTTATGTAGAGACAAGGTCTCACTGAGTTGCTTAGCGCCTTGCAATTGCTGAGGCTGGCTTTGAACTCGCGATTCTCCTGTCTCAGCCTCCCTAAGTGCAATACATTTTTATTTGAAATTGCTAGTGCAAATTGATCTACATATTTTCTTTGGTGAGAGAATAAACAATGCATAATTTCTTTTGTTTTTTGCTGCTCACAGTTGAGGTTTAATTGTCACTATCAACTTCATATTTGTACTTTGTCTTCCTTCAGTATTTTAAAATGGTCTCTATATTTGGCTCTCTCTTGTCTGTCACATTCTATGTTTTATTAAGACTTTAAATTGCATTGTATGACAAAAAAAATTAGGCCATGAGTCCTTTAGTGTCATTAGGTTTTAAAATCTTTCTCAGGTTTTTCTTAGTATCAAGCATGTTTTATACTATCTAAAAATATCACTCATGTTAATTTGCAAACACATGATGATATAAACTAAAAGAATAAGAACAATTTACAAATTACTTTGTTGTGTCCATTAATATACTGAGATTTTTTAGAAAACAACAAAGATTTCTCAGTCAGTGTTAATAGTGCAGCAGAAATACAACAACATGCAGTGAGTTCATAAATTACCTGGTGGATGAACAACTAGAAGTCACCAATTTATGGTCTATCAAAAGTTTACTTGCTGGCTTCCACTTGCAAGTCCGTTGAGTATTTTTTCTCCTGTACCCTTTGCTTCCTCAAAAGATGAACATTGGGGTTACTGATGACTGTCAGAAAATATGATGCAGGGACTCAAGTAGTTGCTAAATGAGAAAGAGTAATATTGTTTAAACAGACATATAACATCATTAGTTCTAGTGCTATTAAAAAATATATAAAATACATATATATGAAATAAATCAGTAGAATTGTACCTTATTCAAAATCCATATATACACAAATATTGTTTCAATATAGATAATATGGAATAGCCACACATGTAAGGTATTAATGTGTATAAATTCAGATTGTTAAGAAACCACATAAAATAAGTGAATTTATAATGTGTGAAAATATAAAAGCAAAGCTTATATTTATCATAAATGATTATTTTATCTGAAATTTTCTATGTATAAATTATATAGAATAATCCAAACATAAGATGGGATTCAAATTAGTTTTATGAATTAAAAAAGTCTAATATTTTGTTATGCTCATAACATGTAAGAACTCCAGAAATATTTTCTAAAGGTTATAGTTGCCTCTGACAAAAATAAACATATATTATATAATTACCATGCAATATACATTTTTGATATTGTAATATATAGCTGAGAAAGTTCAAGATTTATATTACACATATATTTTTATATATTTCAAAATGTATTGCCTTATAGTGGCTTAAATAACCTCAACATTTTCAATATATATTTTATTCATTCAGTATATAATATGAACTTGCAAATTTGGTGAGAATAATTGCAAAATGATATTGGTTTTGTGATAGTAATATGAACTTTGAAGATTTAATTTTAGACATTTTATATTGGAAACTCTTACTGGAAATATAAAGATATGCGTCTACTTTGCAGTCAGTTGCAAGTGGAGACTAAACAACAGAATTCTAGGAGTATTTTCTGAATGAATGTGCAGGCTTATAGTATCCAATTCTAAAGGAGGAAAAGTGCCATGGGCTCACTAAATAGTTTAAAAAAGAAAAACTTTCAACCTATTTATCCCTTTAACCTGAAACCTCAACATGCTCTTCATTATGAGGCATTAAATTCAGATATTAAGATAGTTTTAGAAATTCATGGGAGTAAGGTTTTTTTCATTAGTGGAAATATTAGTGCTTTTTGTGTCTCTGCCATCTGTCCTTCTGTTTGACCTACTCTGTTGGTCATTTGGGCTCTAATGAGACTCTTTCAGAAGCATCATAGTCCTATCCAGATGGGGTCAGCTTGAAAACCCAACTGCAACTGTGTTCAATAAGACCATGACACAGCCTGTTGACAAGTTCCCTCTGTTCCAAACTCCATGGCACTCTTAGGACTCTGACCAAAACAGCTGCTCTTGAGCTTGTATTTTCATAAGCGATATGTGTCATATTGTTGAACTTAAAATTAATGTGTTACTTTTCTAAATACTTTTACAAAATGGGCATTTGGATTTCTACACTGATGAGTTCCAAAGTTTTCCTTTTATAAACATGGGCATCTTAAATCATTCATTTTATAATTTTTGACAATTTGAAGTTACCAGAACTTGTCAAAGAAAGTAATATTTCCATTTCTATGTGAAATTCTAATCTGATAATATGGATCCCATTCAAAAGACTATTTTGGATTCTGAAAATTTACTTAATTTTTAATAATGACATTCTTCTGGTATTAAAAATTGACTCCCAAAAGTAAAATACATAAATACACAATCGCCTGTGATAATCAGTCAACACATATTTACAAACATTTACTGAATGTTCAATACTTACTTAGCATTACGTTAGGTATATAGTTAAGGCAAATGTTCCACAGTATGTGTAACTTAGTCAAGGATACAAGATAACAATATTGAAACAAATAAAAGCAGGATGAAGCATCATAGGTTAAGTACTCAGCACCATGAATAGAAATAGTAATAATGAGAAAGTAAGGTAAAGGAGTTTGTATAAATTTCTTCCAAATATGTATTTTATTGAATAATGCCATGTCTATTTTATTACTTATCTTGTATTTAATAAATATTTTCCTTGATAAATTGCATATTCTTTGGGTGGGACATATTCTTTTTCATCATAGTAAATGTTGTAAATGATCTTGAAATTATAGAAGGTTAATCATCAATTCCAGTGCTTCCATGAGAGTTTCATAAGACTTCCATAGAGTTTCAGAGCAGAATGTCGCCATGGAAGAAAATGGGCATGAAAGAGAAGAAAAGGAAGGAGGACTAAGTTTCAAAACAAACAAAAGTCTCAAAACAAACAGATGGATTGGTTCCATGTGTTGTTAAAACAGGGATCAGAAACAAATGGAAATGAGGGTGATGTAGTCACAAATGCTGGAATATACCTGAGGCAGAGTCAGAATTTAAGCAGATAAACAATTACAAATATTACACATTCAAATAAGAAGGAAGACAGTGGCATGAACCAGTAATTCATCTAACTCCTGCTTTATTTCTTAGCAGCACTTAGAAATTCAATTACCTTTCTGAACATCTGTTTGCTCATCTTTAAATGAAATTATAATATTCTTTATCAAATGAAATTGTTGTGAAAATTAAAGGTGATAGTAAATAAAATGGACAATAGTAACTATAATATGAAAAATATACAATGTATATTAACTAGAAATAAAACAAAGGAACATGTAGGTTGAAACAGGATGCAACATTCATCCATAGAAGTCATTGAGAATTATATTAATAAAATGACTAGTCCTTCTTATCAGCAAGCCCATGGAGAATAGACTGAATAACACAGTGCATGTTACATTTCATATATGTATATATACACATTATATGTATATATATGAAATACATATTTGTTAAATATTGAATAAAGGCAAAAATGCCAAAAAATCTTCTTAAGAAATGTAGCATTATCCTGCTTTGTATCCCTCCAAATTATTTCAGAATATTGAGAATATTGTTGAAGCTTTTCTTTTATTTTTTTTACTATACAAATATGTAGATAGTTTTTATTGAATAGAAGTCAGATAACCAAAGATCACTTGAACCATATCATCTATTTGGAGTATGTGTTAATGTTCATACATTGTGAGCGATTTTCCAGTTCTTCATCTCCAGTGCAAGGAAGTCTCCATTTTAAATTTTCAGAATTACATGAGGGATGTCATATGAAAAGCGATGTCTACATATGATGGTTCACTTTAACAATTTGGTGGGAAAAAAACATGAATGATGTATTGCATCTTTTGAACAAAAGTTATTATTTCCAAGACTTGGAATGTTTCTACTAGATAGCATTTCAACTTTGTAAAGAAGATGTAGATTTTTTAAGGAAAGAACGGTGGACATTAGATCTTATCTGGAAGATCCCTACAGCATCTACACATATGCACTTGCAAGTTCTAATATTTTTAACATGCCAGAGAATGCCCTGTATTTTACCATATCAGCCATTTTTGAAACACTTTTATTGCATTCAAAGACAGAATAATTGTATTTTTAATTTACTGTTTTTCTATATAGATATGAGACATTAAATTATTTATTAATATGCGATCTCCTGAAGATATTATGAAAGGGTACTTATATTCATTAATTTATTTCTAATGTCATTAAAATAGAAAAGTCCTATCTCATACTGATTTTCAAATTGGATTGATTTTTAATAAAACATTTAAACATTTATACATTTATATTATGGGTCTAATTATAATTTTTCTCCATAGTCATTTCTAGTAATTCCCACCAAATAGAAGATTGGAAAGTATCCAACAGTTAGCAGATCATCAACATCTAAGACAATTTCATATCCATTCAGTAACTTACAAAAATCTTATCCTTAAATAAGAAAGATGGCTATTGTTTCAAATATTAAAAATACATTTTTAATAGTTCTCACTCTCTCTCTTAGAATCATATACAATTTCTACTTATTAGAAAAACTGAAGAGTTCTTGCTAGGAGTATTCTCAATAGTTCTAAATAGAAACTATAATTTATACTTCTAAAACTTTATTGGCCATGTAAATATTTTTTCAAGAATATTTAATTGGTCTTGTGTTTATCATAGCTTCTATTTGAGGAAAACTAGTTTCCATCCATTTGTTTTCTTAAAAATACTAATAATGACAGAGAACAAACTTGATTTTCTAAGATAGTACCAATGTTTTAAAGACTAAACTATCAATGATGAAGTTTGTGATTTTTTTGGTTTTGTGTATTTCTTAGGTATTTTACTTGTGCAAAGATTAAATTTTAATTCATATTCTGAAAACAAAATGCCTGACACTCAAAGCTGACAGATTTTAGGATGATAACATTATAATAATATTATATATAATATATATGTTATACTATACATGATATAACACACACACATATATAGATATATATAGATGTAGATATAATTTGAGATTTATAAAAGAGCATTTAAAATACCTTCTTTCAACATTTACTCATGTGCTATGAGAATAAGATGCCTAGTATTATTGTAGCCATTTTATGATAACAAGGGTAGTAAGAAGAAACACATTTAGAATACTGAGGCTGAACACTAAAAAGACTTTGTTATTTTAAAGAGTTATTTAGTCCATTGGAACATAGAAGTAACTTACAACAATCTTCAGAGTTGTCTTAATTTTTAAAGTCACCGAAATTTAGGTTTTCTTTTTTTAAGTGAAAACAATTAGATCATCTTGACTGAGAAAAAAAAAAAATTTGGCCAAGTAGCAAATAGAATGGGAACAAAACAAGAAATATACTAAAGGAATAGATCCTGAAAAATAAATATAGTTAGAAGAGAAACTCAATTTTCATATATATGATTATATACATCAGGTAAAATACTTTCCTTTTTCATCAATTAATGAGGTGAACAAACCTGAATATTATGAGAATCTTTTGCTCAGGGCTGCAGCAAATACCTAATAGCCTTAAGATAAGACTCTTGGCATGTTATTATTTTTAAAACTGGGATCACTTCGTTTTACTGTGATCATGATATCTAAATATTGCCTCTCTACATTTATTAACAAAAGTTTGATTCTTAAAAAAGCAGCCTTATCTTTGTTATTATAAGAGTAAGGCAGAGAACTGCATATTGCTTGTACTATTAAATATTAACTGTGTTTAATTTATATATACATCCTCAACAGTACCATGTACATATTTCATTTTAGGTCACTGTATCTTTAGCCAGCTTTTAGAGTTTGAAGGTGAGGTATCCCCTAAAAGCTCATGTGTGAGACTATGCAAGAAGGTTTAGAGGAGAAATGATAGGGTTATGAGAGCCTTAACCCAATTAATGAATTAATCCTGTGATGGACCCAGCTATCTATGGACTGAGACCTCTGAAATCATGAGCCCCTAAATAAACTTTCCCTCCTCTACAATTTTTTTGGTTGTATCTTTTAGTCACAGGAGCAAAAAGCTGACTATAACACCAGTTAAATCTTTTTATTTTTTTAATGCACAAATAATATTATCACTATTGACCTTTCATTTAGGATATAGTTTGTCTCATCTTTGAAAACACACACACACAAAAAACTGTATCTTTTATGTACATAGGTACACAATTAAAAATACGACATAAGATTTTTAGGTTTTCCGATGTTTAAATCTTCAACTGAGAATTTTTTATTATGCTTGTGTGATTATTAATATCCTGTTCACTGAAAATTTTATTAAAATTGACATTGTCCTTTAACTTTTTAAAATTTAATCCTCAAAGTATTGGCAAAGAAAAATGCACAATAATTACAAGGCCATATTCATTTAAATCATCTCAATTCTTGCATCTTTTCAGCTCAACATGAAATCCTGCAGATTTTGACATCTCATTGGAACAAAAGGCCACATTCATCAGTAGGATGTGGGAAATGAAAATTTTAATCAATAAAAGGCACTTCACTCCAGTCACCTACCTGGTAGTTTTAGCAGATTCAGTCAGTGATTTCCAGGTTGGTGTACATAGCATTAAGATGAAGCAGCAGATAATGGCACTAATTGTTATGGGTAGGAAGCAGAAGGAATTCACCACTTGCACTGGGAAGGAAGAATCAAACTGCATAATGAGTTTCAGTTCAAAGTTCAGAGTTACTTGTTTTCTTTGTAAAGAATTCAAACTGTTCTTCCATATAGGAAAATCGAATTTAAAATGTTTTTATGCTGTATAATTAAAATGTTAAAATAAACATTTGAAATGGTAAAATGTAGAAGAGAACCAAATCATAGAACTGTATTTGTTTACTACAGATTTTGCTTTGGCACCCTATCAGCATAAATTAAGTAACCTGCTCTCAGGAAAATTATAGAAGAGTTAGATTATGTTATATTCATGACACATCCAAGCACATATAGTAGCTATAACAAAATCGGTGAGTCTTCAGCCACCTTTTCTGATATTATCAAATGATATTAAACAAGTAATAATTTTCTTAAGGTTAATTTTTTATCAGACCATTTAAGTTTCTCATCATATAATTTTAATATTGGAATAAGAAACTTGTATAATAAAATGTTCTCTTGATTATAAGCATAAAGTTTCAGTGATACATAGATTCTTTTCAAAAGGTAAAGCTATGATGTAAAAAAAAGTTTAGTGTGCAAACTATTATTTAATATTTTCATCAGTAATTTAAATAAAGTTGAGAAAATCATGCTCAACACAAGAGCTATAAACAAGATTTCCTTTAAACAAATATAATATGATATTTTGATATTAGCTCTTATTATATATTTACTTACATTGTGTTTCGCATTTAATTGTGTCACCTCAAAATTCTGTAATGAAATATTAACCCTTTGTAAAACACAATGTTGGAAACAAAGTTGTGACAAACACAATCAAGTTAAAATGTGTTCATTCAGGTAGACCCTGATTCGGTATGACTGGTGTACTTATAAGAAGGAATAGTTCGAACATGAACACAAATCTAGAGAAGATGACATGAAGACACATGAAGATGACCCTCCACAGGCCAGCAGATTCTTCTCCCATAACCCTTGAAAAAACCAACTCTTGCCAATTCTTCTGTCTTAGACTTCTTGTCTGCAGAACCGTGAAGCAACAATTTTGTGTTAAGCAACTCAATTAGTTGTGCTTTATTGGTGAGACTTAGAAAACTAGAACCTAAGGGTTTTTAAAGAGAGGTGCTCTGAAGATGGAAAAGAGAGTAAAGAAACATTTTAATGAGTAGGTACTCAGAACCTAGTCAAAGGTATAGGAGTACTCCCCATACCTTCGACCCCTCCCCTCCCTCTTTCCCTGTTCTATGCTGATGGACTGTGCACATGACACAGCGTGGTACCCCATTGGTTGTAACCTCAGGGCCATGATTGGTCCGAGGACCATACATAAGCTGTTGTACTTCCTGGCATAAATGGGTTCAGTATCTCACTCTGGCAGAACAGTCTTACCAGCCCCTGAAGTCTGGGTGAATTGGCTCCGCAACTGACCACCCCATACCTCATCCCACGGGACCCTATTTTGTCCCTCCTGAGGCCTCTTTACTTTCGTCCCCAGGGACCCCAACTCATCGGCAAACCCACACAAGGCACAACATAAAACAACAAAAGGTATTTACAAAAGTGATTGTATCTAATCCTGACAGCATCCTTGAAAAAAATGTCCCCATTTTAAACAGGAAGAAATTGATGCACCTCAAAAATGAAAATCAAAACAAACAACTAAATATCAAGTCCAGAAATGAACAATGCTCAAGTTTCTGTTCTACTCAGTTCCATTCTACATCCGTGTTGTATTTACCTTAATGCAATATTACAACTCATTTATTTTCTCAACAACGTAGATCAATGTTAAGAAGCATGCAACTGACGTTTGGGGACATGTTTTAGGCACATCAAAGTTTCAGAAACACTAAATTACTGTATATCTTTGTGACTGATGATTGCTACTATAAATTAATTATAACTTAAAAGTGAAATAAAATGACAATCATAAGAACTTTCCTGTTTATCAGGTTATTGTCATGAAAAGGTGGGAAATGTGGAAAAAGAATGCTACTATTTCTAAGGAAAATTTAATGATTTACTACTATGAGGTTAATGGCATCATCTTAAAATTCATATGTTGAATCCCTAACCCCCAAAATGACTGTAATTGGAGTCAGTGCCTTCAGGGAGGTAGGTAATGTTAGATGAAGCCATAAGAATAAGGTTTCCTTGTAAGAAAAATCCCACAAAACTCTCTCTCAGCATACATGCAGAGGGAAAGCCATGTGAGAACAGAATGAATATTATGGATTAGATATAAGGTGGCCTCAAAAAATTTATTTGAGAGAACGTAAGAGGTTGAGAGGTAAAATGATTGAATTAACCTAATCAGTGCATTGATCCACTGATTGGGCTTAAATGGGAAGTACCTATAGGCAGGAAGGGTGTAGCTGGAGGGGGTAGGTCATTTGGGCTGTGCCTTTGAGATTTATATTTTGTTTGTAGTGAGGAGAATTCTCTCTGCTTCCTGGTGCCATGCTCCCAGTTACTTTCTTTTGCTGCACACTTCCTCTGTGATGTTCTACCTCATCTCAGGCCCCAAGGAATGAAGTCGGCCAACTATGGATTTTGATCTCCAAAACTGTGAGACCCCAAATAAACTTTTCCTTTTCTAATTGTTCTTGTCATGTCTTTTTGTCACAGCATTGAAAACTAAAAACCAGGAGCAAGGATTTGTGTACAAGCCAGGAAGAAAAGTCTCACCAGGAACCAATCTTGATAGCACTTTGGTCCTGGGTTTCTAGCCTCTAGAAGTATGAGAGAGTTCTGAGGTTTCAACATACAATCTGTAGCATTTTGTTATGGCGGCCCTACTACACTAATGCAGTGGTTTTATTAGCTTGTCATATTTATAATTGTTCTTAGGATTGCTAAAATGTACATGTACACCCACACATTCCTTGTTCATCTTTCTTATGTGCTCTTTGTAGTGCTTTATCTCTGTCCCTTTCTTTCTCTTTGTCAATTTTTATTTTCCTACTTCATATACTGGTTGCCTCAAGGAGGAAAAAGAACATAGAAATTGAGTATTTTTTGCTTTTAAGGGCCAGAACTAAATATTCTGCAAATACTGTGATTTTGATACAGGTACCAAATTTGGGAAGTCAATAGCAAAAAACATTGAGAACTATATAGGGAATTTGTCAGTGGACACTGTTTTATTTGTTTGTAACTCATAGTGGTAGGAGGAATCTACATATGAAAGAAATCCAAGGCATATCAGCAGAAGTTACTAAGACATTCTTATCAAGCATTACAAACTTCAACCTAACTTTGTTAACAACACAGTGATTTATATGCATCTGTGACTTACATTGTACCATGACAGGGTTTCAGACAGCTCCGCAAGCTTTGTAAACCCCACAGTGTTTCAAGGAACGCGATTGGGAGCATGTGCTGAGGGATAGTGAAAGAAGAAGAATATCTGGATCCAAATATGCTCATACAAAAGCAAAAAAAAAAAAAATTATCGTGTGGCTATCTCCATAGATGCCAACTTAAAAACAATGATTGGAAAACAGATAAGCACAAACCCTCTTCTCAATCTATACTTAATCTTGGTATCAAAAATAAAATGATTATTTTTTTATACCTAACAAAATAGAAGCCACAGACATAGCGGGACACTGAATAATTAAGACAATTATGTGTCTTGCACAGCTGTGTAGATATTCTTGTAGATTATGTGTGTAGGAGGGGAGTTGTTTTGTATTAATGCTTCAGTTTTCAAACTGTGATATCGCTACATATTTGTCTGATATGATTTCTTTTCAGATGAATTATAATTTTTTTGTCTTTAGATCTAAGGATTTTTATATAATTCTTTTACATACATTACCTTGCCATTTGGTATTATCATAGCCAATCTCTTCTTGGTTCTGTCTGAAAACAGTTTAGTTGTTTCTCATTTTAAATTGTCTCCTAGGGTCTCTTGCCATTCTAATTTATTTCCAGACTCATCTCACTGAACTGCACTTCTGAACATCCTCCTAGACAAAAGTGCTTCACCTTTAGCTGTAGATTTACATCTTGCAGTATGTGTCATCTGTATTTTATGTCTCCATGGTCAGTATAGTCAAGGGTCCTATTGATATCGGAGCCACAGCAAACTAGACATGTCAGCATTTCCCCGCATGGGTTTCTACTTTTACGTTTTGGAGGAAGTTCTTCATGCTAACTGAAACTACTGTTGCTTATGTTTTTAATTTTTTCCCTAGTCTAAGGCCCACTTTCGATATTTTCTTCCTTTTAAAGATCTTTCTGGTGGTTTTGTCCTATCTTCCTGAGCTATCAAACACAAGTTTTGCCTCCTTTTTTTTTTTTTTTGCTTAATGAATATTTCTCCCATTTTACACTCTTATACTCTCAATTACTCTACTCCTCCCAAGAGATAGCTTCTTGCTTCCTCCTCTTTTCAAATGGTCATACACTAGACTAAAGCTACCGTTTTGTGTTGTTGATTTTTTTTTTTTTAGCAGTTGCATACTATCCCATGGTATGGGTACAAAAACATGTTTTTGACTAATATTCCTTCGATAAAAATTTGTATTTTATTATATAATGTTTTATCCAATTCCCCTATGTTAGTTGGTTTGCTTCTAAAAATTGATATCATTTTATTAATTTCTCATGTTCCTTAACATCTCTAATCCAGTGTTCAGCATTACCTGTGCTATTATTAAAAGCATAAATTAATTTGAATCTTAATATCTGGTCTTAGGACAATTTTTTTTGCATTTTATTACTGAAGAACATTGGGGAAGCCATTACATTTATCACTTTTTTCTTCATCTTTAAAAATTGGAATTTCAATGTTAATCAGATTTCTTGGTAAGCATACATGATAAGTTTGAAAAGCAAACAGAATTTACTATACCAATGAAATGCCATTCATATTACTAGAGTAATATAAATAGAGTAAAATTAATAATCATTCAATTCCATATAACTTACCTTGGCTTAGATGAGTAATTTTATTAAGGATATATAAATTTTTATC
The DNA here is from genome assembly GCA_004024805.1 of Geosciurus inauris. NCBI lineage: Eukaryota > Metazoa > Chordata > Mammalia > Rodentia > Sciuridae > Geosciurus > Geosciurus inauris. The sequence continues at coordinate 169,480 of PVHX01001745.1, forward strand.
ACCAATACATTCACCTTTGAACAGCAATATAAATACTGCATATTCTTTGAAATATATATCAAACATTATATAATATAAAGTGCTTTTCTCCTAAAGTTTAACATATATATATGAATATAATATAATGAATATAAGAATAATACTTACATAATCGGATATATCTACATAATTGGATATATGAGTATTATTCTACCCAGCATGGAAATAAATGATGTCAAATGGTCATTCTACAGAGAACCTCCATTTTATAAAAGGTATAACATCAATAATAAGATTCTATCATATATCATAGCAAATGATTATTCTTAATATGTGTTCTTTTCTGCCAGGAAATTATACATTATAAAACTTATGATTCATTGCTTTAATTGGACAAGAACACTTTATAATGCTTCATAATGTCTAACAAAAGCACAAAGCAGATCTTGATAAATACCCTGAGCTTTATGGGCAAACACTTACATCTTCCTGGAATTTCTTAGACCTTACCTTTAGTTGCTCATTCTACTTTCTATGAAACTTTCCCTTTATGTTTTCTCAGTCCCCTCTCCCTTTGATAGGTTATCAATACTATCCATTGAGACATTTTGTGGCTACCCGACCATGCATAGATTCCTTAAGCAAGTACAAGTTGTTTTTAATGGTCTTAGTCTTGAAAATTTTGTTCAAACTCAGTTCACTTCATTTAAGTTTGTATTGGTTTTGTTGGGTTTTAATATTGTCCCCTGGAAAATCTCCTCTGAGTCTTTGGAATTAATGTTCAGCACTATTTCTCCAGCAAGCACTAATATATTTTCTTTGAATAAAATAAAGAAGTCTCCACTAATGATGAATATTTTGAGAAACTATTCTTATCAAATCTTAGAACATCAGATTGGAGCACATGGAGTCCAGAGAAATGGAGCAACTTCTTACTTAGCTCTCAAAGGAAATGCAATGCTATGCCTAACCTAGAATACCCAGATTCAGTATTTTCCATAACAGGATACAAATGACATTAAAGATCAATCAAGCAAAGTCTTTAAGGTATATTATTTATAAAATTTCATTTTAGATTGAGAAAAAAATAAAATTAGTTAACTATATTTAGACAATTCAGTAAGTTTTGAAAAATGTATAGAGCCATGCAACTATCATTAAAATTAAACATGGAGCATTTCCATCAAGTTGAAACATCATTTACAGTTTCTTTGTTGTCATATCTCTCCTCCAACATATATGATCCCTTGTATCTCATTCCCTAGAGTTTTGCCTTTCTCAGAACTTCATAAAAATTAAATCAAACAGCATAGATTCTTCTGTCTGACTTATTTCACTTATCCTAATGCTGATGAGACTTACCTATGTTGTTGCATGCATCAGTAGTTGTCCAAGTCAGTTTATGCTACTATATAAAATCATTATGGACTGTTGTTTAAGCTTAGACAACAGCAACTTATTTCTCACAGCTCTGGAGGCCTAGTCTGAGATCTAGGTATCAATATGGTTGAATTCTAGTGAGAATGCTCTTTCTGGAGGGCAGATGGCCATTTTCTTGCTGTGTTGTCACATGGGGAATAACAGGGAGGGAGGAATCAAGATTTCTTTTGTCTCTGATTATAAGAGTACTAATCCCATCATGAGAGTTCCACCTTCCTGTTCTAAGTTCCTCTTAGAAGCCCCTCTCCAAATACCGTAACATTGAAATTTATTGTTTCAACACATGCATTTGAGAAGACAAAAACATGCAGTCTGTAACAATACCTCATTCTTTCATTATTACTGAGAAGACTCAGTTGAATGGAAAAACCACAATCTTTTCATCCATTCATCAGGGCATAGATATTTTGTTTGTTCTAGATTTTTGATATTGCAAATGATATTTTATTCATATCACCATCCATCTAAAATACATGTATGTATTTACATGTTTTTATTTTGATTAAATTCCTATCAGATGACTGCTTTTAATTTGTTATATTTTAAATTTATAAGACATGAACAAACTGTGTTTCACAATGACTATACCACTACAGAAATAGTTGATCAAAGACTTGCTAAATTTTGGTGAAGTCAGTCGGTTTAGTTTTAGAGACTGTAGTACGTACATGTAGCATTCTCCACTATTTTGATTTGCATTTCCTTAAAGATTAATAATGTTAAACAATCATAAAGACTTTTTAAATAGGTCTTAATTCAAAATTTTTGTCCATTTTAAATGTGTTGTTTGTTATAACATTACTGACTTATGTTCTTTATAAAGTCACCCCTTTCTCAGTGTACTTACATGCACACATCATATTCATGTTTTCTCCTAGATTAGTTTCCTCATAGTATCTTTTGATAATTAAGAAGTTTTAATTTATTCCAAATCAATTTATCATATTTTTCTCTTGTTTTATCTTTGTGCTATATTTAAGTAATAATGCCTAGTCCCCAGACAAACTTTTTTTCCTTAGTTGTGAAAGATTGTTTCATATTTTTAGTTTTCACAGTTAGTTATAAGAATCAATTTAAATTTGTTTTGTATGTCATATGAGATAAGAAATTAGGTCCTTTACTTATGTATGGATATCTAATTATATCAGCACTCTTTAAAAAGACTCTTTTCTTCTTGAAGTATTGTCTCCACTTAAGTAAAGACAATTGAACATACATAAGTGGGTAGTTTCTGAAATCTTTTCTGATCTTTTATATATATATGTTTATATTTAAGAAAATATTCCCTTGCTTTGATAACTTTAAAATTATATTCTATCTAACAACAAGGTAGTTTAAGGTTTTTCAATTTATTCTGTTTGTCTAGATTCTTTGAAATTATGTGTGTGTATATATATATATATATATTTTTTTTTTAAATTAGCTTTTAATTTAATTTTCTATAATAAATGCTAATATGATTGTGCTTTGGGAAGGTTTATTCTACATATTAAGTTGATAAAACTTGATATAATATATTCTTTTCAGGAGTATGAATTTGAAATAATTTATCTGTTTAATAGTTTATCTGTTTAAGTTTTAGTAATTTTCTTAGCAAACTTTTAAGACTTTCTTCATTTAGCTTAAGCATATCTTCTTAAAATTTATATCTTAATATTTTATATTTCTGAGGCTTCCATAGAATACCATTTAATTTGTCTCAGTTTTTAAGTGTAAAAATTCAAGATTTGTTATCTTTTTACCTTGCTGAATTCATATATTATTTCTAACAATTCCTGTATAAACTTTAAATACATTTCATGAATTCAGCAAATATAAATTTCACTTTCTTTGAAAAACTTATTTATTTATTTAATTATTTTCTTGAATTGGATAGGACCTCCAGTTAAAATATGTTAAATAACTTGAATAACTGGGTGAAAAATTTTATCAAATTGATATCGGTCTTGAATATCAGGATTAGGTCCTCGTTCCCCTAGTGTTGAAGATCAAACACCCAAGAAACTCTGAGGCAAGTGCAGAAAGTATATTTTATTTAAGGGATAGAAAAGCGGGCAGGTAGGAGAGAGAGAGAGAGAGAGAGAATCTCCTGCAGAGAGGAGCTGGGACCAAAAGCAGGTGACTGTGGGCAGGGGACTGTCTTGCTCCTTTATAGATTTTAGGTTTCCTTTCTTCTCATGCCTACATGACCAAAAGGCAGGAGGGAGAGAATCATCCAGGGGTGATAGCTTGTGTTGGAAAGTGTGATCCTTCCCCTCTTCAGGAGGCTGTTAGCATCTGGTTGATGGGGAAGTGTTATCTACTCATTTCCTTTCCTTTGATAATCAAAGGAATTGATTCCTGTCCTTTGCCCCGTATCAAAATCTTGGTCATATCTTTTGATAATGATGCTATAGATTTTCGCTTTTAATTTGTCAATATATTGGAATTTAATTGTTTGACTTTCAAGCAAGTTAAACTTACCTTGTTTTCCTGAGGTAAAGCACTATTAACTCTTCCACATTGTATTAATATATTGCTAGTTTCAATTTGCTAGATTTCACAAAGGATTTATGAATCTATGTTCACAGGGAATAATTAGGAGTAATTTTTATTTATTTATTTTTCTCATGAGGTCTTTCTGTTTGTAATAGCTTACTCTATTAGAGGAATATTAGTGTAATGCTGTCTTTATAAGTAGATTTGGAAAATAGTTCATATTCATCTATTTTCTGGAAGAAATTTTACTAAATTGTTAAGAGTATTTTTCTTTGATAGATATTCATTGTTGGTAAGATTCATTGTTGAAATCATATATATCTGCAGATTTCTTTATGGAAAATACCTCAACTATAAATTTAAGTTATTTAATTTAAGTGGGCATATATCAATTTGTTTTTTGATTGAGTTCTTTCCTTATAAATTATAAGAGTTTACATTTCTATTTCACAAATATCTATCAAAGAAGTTGTGACCCATCCAAGTGTTTACATAGTTTTATTCTTTTTCCCCAGAGGTTAAGCTCTTCTGTCATACATCAGCAATCATGTTTCTTCATCATATAGGAATATACTGTTCTGAAGTAGAACTTTGTTTTGGAAGGAGGCTCAGACATACAGTGGCTGTTAAGAGTTTAAAATGCAAGTTCTCTGAAAGCTGATAAAATCTATAGCTTTGTTTTTGTTTCCAAGCTAAATTTTATCAAAACTCTTATATATATGTTACTCTATTGCTTGGTAAGTACTATTTTAATCATTGCATTTTCTTTATTTTTTCTTCATGAGAATTATCTTTTATTTTAAAATATAATTGTGACATTTTATGGCATCTAATTGATAGAAATATTTGGCCATTTTTCCTTCTCTATCTAATCCCTCATGTAAAGATACTTATTCCAATTCAAAACTACAATCTACAATCCTTTTCCAGAATTTTAATGTGTCTTCCATCAAACACCAGTTAGAGTGTTCTACATTAATAGAGCAGTTCTTTATAAAAGTTCATTTCACCACTTTCTGTGATATTGTAACCAAATATTAGCTGTACGTGTATTTTAACCAACATTTCAATTTATGTTATGTAATTTGTGATACAGTTCATGTAGTCAAATATTTATTTTTCCATCTATTTCTTTTCTAGTCTTTAATTTTAAGTATTGATGAAAAAAAAAAGACTCTAGTCTCCAAGTTCTTCCTAAGAAATAAAATTCATTCTATCCACTTTTTCAACTTAAGGAGTTCTGGAGCAGCAGTCTGTGCCTTTCTCTCAGCTCACTTCACTAAACAGTCAAGGAAACTGTTGATTTATACCAAAGCATCAACCATATCTCTGTTATAAACTCATTTTCTGGCACCACTCACTACTACCCATATCTGGGATCTGCTCAGGAATATTTTAATACTTCTTAGCAAGGAGTCTTCAGCCACCGTTTTACATATTGTCATTGTCAATTTTTTAGTGTATATTTGAAAATATCTGATATTTAATTTGGTTTGACTATTTTTTTCTCAGTTTTTCTTGATTGTGTTGTAATAGCTTGACTGTTGTTCAGATGTAAAATCTTTTAATTCCTGGTCTATGTGCAAATTTAAATGATACCACTGCTTTCTGTTTGCTTCTGTTGTCATGTTTTCCTTTAAAATATTTGAATTTATACGTACAAGCGGAATTCCTTTATACTGTTGTTGCTTGGAATATCCATGTTGCACTTAGTTATTAAAGCCATGCAGGCCCTAAAATAGGGTAGAAAATATTTTTTTCTTTTTCTTTTATCTGAATGACTTTGATCATGTTATTTTTTTACTCATAAGTATGGAAAGTTTCAAAAGTGGAAGACATCTATTCTAAAGTTGTTTGAAGGCTCTAAATTGTGGATGACTTGTGTGTTTTTGGAAAACATGTATGTTTTAGAAAGACAGATATGTGGGCGTGAATATTATTACAGGTATTGTCCATTTCAAGCACATTTTCAAAATGTTTGGCAAGCAGTCATTCCAAATACCCCATATTCTCAGTAGATTTCCTAACTTTGCAAACATCTCTTGGCAGGCACTCATATTCAAAATGCACCATCAATCATCCCAGTGAGAATACCAAAGTTCCTCTTCTGATTTTCAACGTCTCATCTATAATTTCTGTCCAGCTTCCCAGAATTGTCTCAGATACCTTAGACTTCCAGACTTCCAGATGTACTGAAGAGAAGAGATTGCTTAAAATTAACAGTTCATTGGGATAGTACCCAATTGGATTATCCTCTAAACTTCCATTTCCTCTGGGATATTGGCTTTATTAGTTATTTTGGCTTACATAGATCCTTATGATTTTTACCATATATTTTTTCCTTTTAATATACATATACTTTTCCTCTGTTTTTGGTTTCCATCAACTTGTGTGGTAGCCCCAAATAAACTAGTCCTCTGTGGTAGTCTTGCATACTCTTCTGTGGGGAGCATAATTGAACAATGGTCTCAACTGCTCCCATTTGAATTCTTCACACTAGTGGTCCTGAAACATACTTCTGATGGTTGTTTCAATCAATGATTGAGTGTGTCAGTGATACTGAAGAAGGCCAGTTCCTGGGAGATAATGGGAATCCCCTGATAGGGGAGTTTTGCTGAAGGACTTCCCACTAAACTTGCCAAATATTCTTACTGCTGTACAGGATTCTAAAAATGTCTCTCCTTTCCTGTCAGAGGTCAGATCTGCATTTCAGTCTCAGGACTTTCCCAACCTCCTTATGCTCTCTAGAGCAGAACATCTAGTGCCAGTTATTATTCCCAGGGCAGGATTCTAGATTCTTCTGCCCATTGTATTTTGGTACTGGAGTCACCAATGGGAACACAACACAGTCAAGCCCTGAATAAAACAACATGTTTTACTCACAAAGAAAAGAGACTGCAAAATCAACTTCAATAGAGTACTGTGGTCCCTCATGGCTCACAAATCCCCCAGGCAGGGGACTGAGGCAGAGAAATTGTTCTACATGAACCTCTGCCCTGCTGAAGCAGAAGGACCCTGACCTTTCTCTGAAATATGAGAAGCTAGGGGCATGCCTGAGGGCCATTGATTTACAAGCTTAAGCGGAATAAAGGAGCATACATTGAGCTTGAAACAGAAAAAGATATTCCCATACAAGAGATAAGCTTAACAGAGGCTGGGACTTTTTGTGTGTGTGTGGTGCTGGGGATTGAACCCAGGGACTTATACCTATGAGGCAAGCTTGCTACCAACTGAGCTGTATCCCCAGCTTGAGAATCCCTTTTAAGGAAGTTTCACAAGCCCAATGTCTATTCTTATGCAATCAAGTTGGGGACTGAAGTCATTACTTTTCTTAACAAGACTGCCTCCCTTTGTAGAGAAATTTCTGTCAAGGCATTTACCCTCAGTAGTTGCCTTGTTCCTCCTATAGAATGTATAATGCTGCCTTGATGTCCACTAACTCAGCCACTAACCAAATTAGCACAAGTAATGTTATGGAGGTCTGATAAAATCTGCAATAAAACAGAAATTTAGGACTGGTATACTCCAGATCGTAAAGATTTTAGAAAATCTTTATTTATTTTTTTCTTGTTAATGCTTCATGTGGAATGTTTACATAAATATTGGATGAGTTCCTAGTGATATTTAATTCTGACTGAGAATTATTTTTTAAGTGGTATGAAAAATATAATGGATATTAGTTGGGGACAGTGGGGCATGCTTATAACCCTAGTGGCTTGCGAGGCTGGGGCAGGAGGATCTCAAGTTCAAAGCCAACCTCACCACCTTAGTGAGGATCTGAGCAACTTGGCAAGATCCTGTCTCAAAATAAAAATTTTTTTAAAAAATGGGCTGGTGATGTGGCTCAGTGTTTAAGCACCTCTGGGTCCAATCCCCAGTACTAAAAAGAAAAAAGGGTTGTTAGTTATTAATAACTAATAATAATTATTAATTAAGTATTAAAACATTTACTGAGCACTATCAGTTCTTCATACTTCCTAATTTTTTGTTTCCTCTTTGAATTAGTCTCTTGAAGCTCAAGTTTCCCCATATAAAGGTAGCAATAATAAAGCAGTATCTGGAATAGGAAACTTTGATCATTAGTACCATCAACTCTGGAGATTGAAATAGACAGGTACAAACAATATTTCAATGTGCAAGAAAGGTAAATACAAATGTATCCAAAAATGAAACTGAAACTTTTTAATTTAACATGTTTTGGCTAACTTTGAATAAGCAAGATAGTCAGTCCAACATAAACAAATAATTATTGCAAAGGCTTCTCTAAGTAAGATGCAAAATACAGGCTGCTCCATAAACATAGACTGCCCTATAGAAGCATTTCAAACATTCCAGCCAAATCCTTTGACCAGAGAGTTTGGACTTGAGTAAAGGTGACAGAAAATTCAAACTCAGTGATGAAAAGGGTTGTTAGGGCTTGGGTGTGAGATGTCCTCCCAAAGCTCATGTGTGAGACGATGCAAGAAAATTAGAGGAGAAATTATTGCATCATAAGAGCTTTAACCCAATCCGTAAATCAATGCCCTAATGTGGATTAACTGAATGATAACTGAAGGTTGGTAGGGAATGGCCTGAGGTGGTGGGTCCCTGGGGATGTGACCTTGGGATACAAATTTTGTATCTGCCAAGTGGAGCCTCTCCTTCCGCTTTCTGATCATCATGTGAACTGCTTCCCTCTGCCACACACTTCTTGTAGGAGCATCTCCATACCTTCCAACCCCTCCCTTCCATCCTTCCCATTCTATGCTAATAGACTGTGCTCTTGCCAGAGAGAACCCCTTTGTTTGTGACCTTTGGATCTGATTGGTCCAAGAGTTTATTTAAGCTTCTGTAGTTTCTGGAATAAACGGTGTTTTCTGCCTCTCACTCCAATGTTTCTGCATCTCACTGAGGCAGAGCAGATTCTTTACCTACACCTCGGGGCCTAGGGAATTTGGCTCCGCGGACCGCCACCATCCAGAAAGACCCCATATCATCTTCCTCCCTGAGACCCCTTCCTCGTCTTTTTTGGACCCCGAGTCTTCGAGCAGGACCCACATGGCACCCCCCAAACCTCCCTCTTGGCAATACTTGTAAGGATTGAGACCGCTGAAGCTATGAGCCCCCCCAATAAACATTTTCTCCCTTACAATTTTTCTGGTCCCGTCTTTGAGTTGCAGCAGAGAAAAAGCTGACTGAAACAATGGCACACCGAATCAAAATCATGGACCTGATCAATAACCTTAGCATTTTCCCAATACCCAATTAGCATGAATATTGGGGGGAAAAACCACCCAGGAGCCACATGAACCCCTTGAGTAATGCCATTTCTCAGCAATCAGCTATTTGGACCCCTCTCACTAGGGGAGAGCTCTGTTTCTTTTCTTACCTGAATAAATGTTACTCTTTCACACTCATTCTCCATTGCTGTGAATTTCATTCTTGGAGTTCCAGGACAAGAACCAGAAAGGAATTGCTGGTGGAGCTGCTGCTGAGCCCTGACACTCACCGGCATGGCCTGCTGTGTAGCTAAGAGAGCTGTTAATACCAACAGGCCCTGCCTGCCAGGATTGCAACAGCAGGAAATCTGGTTTCAGCTTCAAAGTACCAGGAGTTCTTTGAAAATGTTCAGGATGTTTTAATGAATAGAATTAGAGAGGATCCATTTGAAGAATTAACAATTCTTATTGATCTCTATCTTCCTTATTGTCGTTTAGGAACACTGGCATGCAATGCTCATATAAAAGCAATGAAAAATCAAGGCAACCCTACATAGAGTCTCATAACACCATTTCTCCATCATTCAGGTCCTTTTCATTGAAAGGACATATTCTTAGACTGATTTTTTGAAATTTTTATTAAAAAAAGTTTGTAGTTACAAAATACACAGAAAGATTTACTGCATTTTTTTCATTTTTTAAAAAATATTCTTAGTGATAGTTGGACATAATATCTTTATTTTGTTTATTTTTATGTGGTGCTGAGAATCGAACCCAGTGCCTCACACGTGCGAGGCAAATGCTTTACCACTAAGCTACAACCCCAGCCCATTTTTTTCATTTTAATTAGATTTATTTCTTGCTTTCATTATTTTCACAGAGGAAAATTAAAATCTGATAATGATGAGATCACATTATCTTCAGGATAAGCTTTAAGGACATTTCCATTAGTTCTGGATAGTTTACATGTCTAGTATGTTGCCAGGAAATAGCAAACAATTATATTATAAACAAGACCAGCCCATCAGTTAGCACTATGTAAAAGACATTGTGCAGTTCTATGCTGGTCTTTTTTAAAAAATCAATTCAAAAAAATTTCATTAGACATACATTCACCCTACATTTTTCTTGTAAATAGATATTGCATTATGACAAGTCATGCTTTCTAGCTTTTCACATTACACAGTGCATTGAACTGTACTCCAAGTGTTTGTTCAACACTGAAACAGATTCATCAGTGTTTGTAAGCAAGTGGTGATAATCTATTTTCTGAGAACAGTGAAACAATTTGATACTTAAAATTCACAATGCAATGAATTTGAAATGCTGATTTAGCTTCCAAGTTTGTCTTGATGATAGTCCACACATTCATCCTGGAATGGCAGTTGCTTCTGCTTCTTAAATTAGTGATAGAAGTATCTACTTTTCTACACAAAAATATTCTCCCATCCTTTTCTTTAGCCCGTTACATAGCTTTGTAAATCTGCAGATGTAATTCTATACCTTTGTTATTTGGTTTTCTTATTTCCTATGAATGAAATATTTCTGTTTGCATTATAGGTCAAAATTAATATTTTTTATTCTGAGTAACTTCCATTATCAACTTTTTTTCATTCTGTATGTGAAGTTGTACTTGTATATAGCTATTACAAAATAGTATCTTCGCAAAATAAAGGATTGCTGTCTACTTAACAATATTAAGGACTCTTTTTTAAAGTAAGAAAAGCTCATTTTAAAAAGAGAGTTTAACATCTGGTGAAGTATAGGCTTAGCATTTTTATCCACGTCCAGAGAAGTTTTTTCCTTTTCCCCACAAGCTAAACACTAAATCTTTACAAAATTTGTTATTTTAGGTGTCTGTATACGTTAGGTTTTGCTATAATCATTAGTATTATTTTTATTTATTTTTTATTTGGCTTAATTTACTTTGTTAACTTATTCAATTAAATTTATATATTTTTTTTACAAATACAAAATTATATATGATATTTGAAACTTCTGACATTGAGATAATTTCATGCATACAGAGGATTTTAAAAAGTTTGCAGGGAATCTCTGTATATCTGTACCCAATTTGTCTTCTATTCGCATCTTGAATATCCATCCATAGGACAATTATCAAAATCAAGATGCTTCCCTTAGCATAATATTATAAACTTAACTGGAGAATTAATTTAAATGTCACTAATTTTTTCCCATTAAATGCTATTATGGGTTAAGATTTAATCCAGAATCTCATGTTGCATTGAATTTCTTTATTTTCTTTAGTTTAATCCTAACAATCTTTTTTCTCACTGACTTCTTAAATATATTGGATTGTTATTTGATAGAATATCCCTAAATTTTGATTTGTTTGATTATTTCTAAATTATTAAATTGGTGTTATATGTTATTAGGGAGGATATTTTGAAGATTACATCTTTAATTACCTTCAATCAGGTGCACATTATGTCTGTTTGTATTAGCAGTGATGTTAACACCCATCATTTACTTGTGATGGCATCTACCAGGATGTAAACTTTCTATTGTTTTTCCCATGGAACTTACTAAATTTTTAGATGACATGTTTAAAGACTGCATTAATACCATTCCTACTTGAATATTCAACATCTATATTTTTATTCCTAAGGGGATCATGCTTGTAGCAATTATTCTAATGGTACTTTTCTATCTTATTCTACTTTTATGAACCAAAATTGTTCTGTAATGAGGAATTGTCACTTCCTTTCCATGTCCTGCATTGAGCTACTCACTTACACATGTGTGAACTCGGATTTGGGGTATTTTCATGTTCAGTAGGATGTTGTTGTTGTTGTTGTTGTTAACATTATTTTGCTATGTGGCACCATAGAATTTTATAGAATAACTTTGCATTTTTGTGCAACATCCCTGGAATCAATTAGCTCCCTAAAGACCCTGGATTCTTTTACTGGAGAATGGTTTTCAGGAACCAGCATCTGACAACTAGGTGTGCTATTTTCTTGTTTCTTAGAGGACAGAGCTAGGAAATGTGTACATGTAGTATAAACTCCTGACAACATATAGATTTATGTTTTTTTGATCTGCATGTGCACATAGAATATATATGTGTGTGAGAGATGTTTATAATATAGTATACAATAATGTTTACTCATAATGCTATCTTTGACCAAAATTCAATAATTTGTTCTAAAATCTCATTGTTTGAATTTTTATTTTTTTAAAGAACAGAGGCTTTTATTTTCTAAATTATATTTAATTTTTGTTTCAGAAATAGAATATAAATAATATAGATTCAGAATTACTAATACACAGTCTTCTGAGAAAAAAAAAATTACCAAATGAAGTGCAATGTGCATTTAGAATTCTTTTTGTGTTTAGCCATAAAAATTCAGTAGAAAAGATGTTTTCAAATTTATTCAATCCAGCTTCTTTGTTCCCCATAATTATATGAGTCATTTGTAATACAGTTAGATTTATTTTTCATGCTCCACATTTTCTCTTTTCTTCCGTATCCTGGTTATATTTTAATTTTCATTCCATGTAATTTGTACTTTGTGGTACACAGTTCTAAAGATTTTGAAAATGCATTAAGTTGTATATTCACAACTACAATTCCATATGAAATCTGATATTATCCCCCAAATTACCCCCAGTGCTCCTTTATAATAAACCCACTTTGTCGTTCCCCTAAATTCTGGCAAAGATTGATCTTTCTTGAGTCCCTACAGTTCTGTTTTTCGAAGCGTTTCACGTACAGGAATCTCTTAGTATATGGCCTTTTGGGTCTAGCGTCTTTCTTTTAGAAAAAAAAAAAAAAATTATGAGTCATCCCTGATGTTGCTACAATTAATATATTGATCCTTTTTTATTGTTGAGCAGTATTCCATGGCATGCATGTACCAGGGTTAATAAAAACATTGCACTGATGTTCTCTAATCATTTTGAATTCACAATTTCGTGGGTGTGTCATTAACTTGAAAAATTTTGTGTTGTTTTTTTCTTTAAATATCTCTTTTCTTCATTCTTTTTCTCCTGATAACTTCTCCTTTCGGAACTCAAATTGCACATTTATTAAATAAATTGACAATGTTCCATGACTTTTGTAAGATCTCTTCTGGTACACTTCCTTCACTTGTTTTTCTCTTTGTTTCTGTTTGAGTAATTTCTATTGATCTGTCTTCATGTTCACTGAAACTTTCATGAATTTCATTCAGTCTACAGCTAAGTACATCAAAAGCATTCTCAGTTCTTTGACATTATTTATTGTTTCTGTTTTCATTTCATTATTCCTCGTATTTGCCACCTGTCAAAATTATCTATGTGAGTGCACATATAATCCAACATGTCCAATAAAAATAACAATACTTATTTCATTTTATTATTTACTTTTGTAATGCTAGGGATTGAACCCAGCATCTGAGCAAACACTCTATCTTTGAGCTACATCTCCAACCCTAATAGTAGCTATTTTAAATTGTTAAATAATTCCTATATCTTTGGTGTAAATTAGTATGGTTCTGATTATTGCTTTGTATCTTTGGATTATATTTGTCCTCATATTTTTCTGTGTCTTACACTTTTGTTTTCTGAACACAGACATTCTGTTTAGGAGAATAGGTTTGAATCAAGTAGATTTTATACTTGTATATGAGTTTACCATTTCTTCTAATATATGTCTATCATGTGTGTTATAGTTAATCCAGGTAAGGATTGGACAAGGGTTAATGGCGGTGGTTATGGGTACCTTTGTAACAATGCTAGCAGTGAAATAAGTTCTTAAAAATATAAAATATATGCAGTCCAATTTTAAAATTCTTACTGATAAAATTGAAGTATATAAAATTACTTTTAATAGCCAGACTACCAGCCTAATATTTTAAGTTTTTAAATGTAATTTCAAATAAACAACTGTATATTTTCCATATGTAAAGCATGGTATAAATTTGCGCTTCCATCTAAAGCAATGCACTTATTGATATTTATGCTTACATTTTCTTAAGAGGAATAAATGAGTTGAAATTCCTTGCAAATCAAGAACAATTACAAAATAAAATACATTAAGTATATATATTAAAAACTCTAATAAAATTTATATTTTTGTTATTGCAGAACTTATTATTGTAATGTTTTATATGTATTTTCTTGCTTGTTCCAATGGCAGAGAATAAATTTCCATCAATTTAGTTATATTCTGTTTTTTACATATGATAGTAATACACATTACTAATCATGTGTAGACTGGAGATTGTCTGAGCTGTCAGATACAAAACATGTTTCAAGATTGAAAATGAATTGTAAGTAAAAATGGATTTATATTGATATAATGCTTTGTGAAGAACTTATGGAATAATTCTGGACATGTCAAGAATAACTATGAATGGAATATATTATACTTTGTAGGTAAGCTATAATACAACAAGAAGGCATGAAATGGAAGAATGAATAAATAGGATTTTTTGATGTCATATCACATTTGTATTATGAAACAAGGAATTATAAAGAATAATGTAAAACATTTTTTGGTAGCATAAATCTTCTTTATGATACATTTTATGATTCATGTTATGAAATTATGGATTTCATAATTTATGGATTTCCCTACACATTAAGTTATGGATTTCCCTACACATTAAGTTCCTATTTCTTTTAAAAATTTACAAAACTGCTTTTCTCCTCTCTTTTTTCAAATACTACTGCATAGGAAATAATTTATTTGAAATTGCAAGAGTAAATTAATCTCTAATGATGCCAATTAGGTGTCAAGAATTTTCAATACTTTTTTGATCTTTTCACAAATAAATACTATTTCTACTGTTCTCTGTCTCAGGAATAGAAAAATTACCTATTGCGTTTTGAAAATCACAATCTTTCATGTTTGATTCTTCTTCATCTTACACATCTCCATATCCAACCCATTCTAAACCATGTTGACATTTTTTTCTTGAATCAAGCCACTTATACATATGATTCCTATCATTGAGGTGAGCTATTTACAACAGGAATTATTTTTAAATTAGTTTTGTATTCCCAGAATGTCATACTATTTTCAAGATAGTAAATTATTTAGATATATGTTATATAGATATACAAATTGCCTCTGGCTATAATTGTTCTGTATAATATGCCATCACAAAAATATTGACTTAAAAACTATGTATTTATTTAGCTGGGCATGATGGCACAAGCCTGTAATCCCAGCACTTTGGGAGGCTAAGATGGAGAATCGTGAGTTCAAAGCCAGGCTTAGCAACTGCGAGGCACTATGCAACTCAGTGAGACCTTGTCTCTAAATAAAACACAAAATAGGGCTGAGGATGTGGCTCAGAGGTCAAGTACCCCTGAGTTTAATAATCCCCAGTACCAAAAAACAAAAACCAAAAAAACTATGAATTTATTTAACTCATGAGTATAACCTTCTGAGTAGAAAGTAGTATGTCAAAATGATGTGTTTGTAGAATGAGACAATCTTTTAGAATGTCTAAGTTCTCTGAGTGTGATCCGTTTCATTTTCAGGCAATGGATGGTATACAATATGGATAAAGATGGCAATAATTACTGAAAAATTCACAGCAGCAAGTAGCAGGCTCCTCTTAAATTATAAATTCCTACCCTTATTCAGGTATGTATCATATAAGATAAAGGGAAAGAAACAAACAAATTGAATTTTTTTAATTACAAAAGGTCTGGTTAAGTTGGATTATGATAACACTTTCTTTCCTTTTCCAAATTAGTTTTGGAATAACATGAAGGAATGATAGCTTTAAAAGAGAATGAATGAAATAATTATAAAATATATATGAGTGTCATTGATGACAAATTTCTGAATGTTAGGAAACAGGTAGGACAGGATGAAGAGAAAAAGAGTGAAACAAGTATCTTTTGCCCTGATAGAATTACTGTTAATATAAGCACATATATACTTATGTTTGGTATGAAGCCAAATGAATGAGATGAATATGAGATTCTATAGTATGCCGCACAAATGTTATGGTGTCACTATGTCTGAATCATTAGATTGATAAATGTGTGCGTATTTCTGACATCTATATAGCTAAGTACCTACACAATTCATTTGTAAAGAATATCAATCTCTATTGATGATGATCATCTCCATTCCTAAATTACAATGGTCTTTTCAATGTAATAGGACTACTTATGAATGTTTTGCCATCAGAGTGAAATTTAATACAAATTTATAAAAAAAGACAAAATTTTCAGGTAGTGTGGTGCTAGGGGATGGAAAATTACTGTAGAAAAGACTGCGTGACATAGTATAATAGTGTCCTTGGGTATGGAAGCCTGCATTTGATTTCCATTCTATTTTCTATCTATGTGACTCAGTCATTCTGAAACGATATTTGATTACAAGACTGTCTATCATGTGATAATGGTATAGGTAAAAAGACATAGCATGTAGCACTCTAATGAAAGGTCAGTTTTTCACTTGAAGAGAGATTAGACAATCACAATTATTACTTGAGGAGTTATTATTGAGGAGTTACCCAAAGCATTTAAGCTCATCAGGAAATAAGACAAATACAAATTCTTAAACATAAAGCACATTTTGCTGTTTTAGACCAGTTAATCTGCCATTAAAATATTTGTACATTCACAGAATTGTCTACATTATTTAAAAGAGATCATTTGTCTATAGGGAAATGAGTTATGCTAATGCTTATAAAAATATTTTTATTTTTAAATAAAATATTTAAGTAAAATATTTTAAAATAAGATAAGTGCTTATGACATGTATTAAATAAATATTAGGAAATATTTTCTATAGTAAGACTACCATACAAAACAACTACTTTAAAATTATTATTCTCAATCAATTTTTCTACTTATATTCCAAATTACTGCTATAAGGACACTATATTTTAATCTTATTTCATTTCACATAAAACAACTCTTTAAGATTTTATTTTCACTTAAATTCTAGTATCTATTTGGTAATAGAGAAATCTTCTTTTTAAAATTTTATTTTTTATACATGTACTTACAGGACAATTTTTAGAAGAGATTGAGGCTGTGGCAAGCAAAAACAAAAACTTCCCCATATATTTTCTTTTGTAATCTCATCTATATGTCTGAAGTCCCTAAGTTCTTTCTCTCTTAAACAGGTGATAGTAAAAAGAAGCATCTCAGAGATGATAGTGCTTTATATTACAATAAAAATCCTTTTAAAATTACTCATTTGAAGACTAGAAATATGACCTACTTTAAAAGTGGCTTAAACTAAAATTTTGTCTGCTTAATACTTATTCCCATTTTAATTGCATACATTTCTAAAATATGATGAATTACATTCACAAACACATTTTTCTATTAGTCACCTCTTCCCCTGTAGTTTTGAAAATATTCTACTGACATCCTATTAGGGGACAGCCTGATAACAGAAGGTTGAACAGATGGCCATTTCTAATTTTATTTTGCCACAAAATAAAAGGGTTTTCACTGCAGCTAGCATCTGAAGTTCAATCAAGAATATACCTAATACAGACTAAAAAAAAGAAGAAAGGCATGCTCAAGAATTGTTGAGTTATGGGATACAAGCTTTTGTCCCCATTGTTTTGAATAAAAAAGAAAACATTAAAACAACTTGATAAAAATGTTTGCAAAATTACCTTTGAATTAAAAAAAACTTTAATTTTTTCCTTAGTGAAAGCACTAAAAATATACACAAAAATACATCAAGGAAGAGGGAAAACAAAACAAGTGATAAAAACTGTAATTGACAACACGTTCAACATGTAATGATTTATGGAAGAAATATATCTATCCTCAAGAATAAATAAATTGTCTTTGTTAGAATAAAGATTTTATGCATTCTAAGTTTAATATTTTGCTCTTTATTTATTGAGTAATTTTGTTTAAAATGAGAATTTAATATGCACATATCTCATTCCCAAAGGATATATGTGTAATGAAATTTCATTCCTTTGAGAATTGTTGATTTTGCTTATGGTGAAAAATATAATAACATAAAACATGACATTTGATGTAAGAACATACTTAAAACAGTCTGCATGAAGAAAACTGAGTAGAAGCAAACAACAGGGTGATGGTGGATGTTATTTGGGCTCAGACATAAATCAGTGGCACAGATCTAATAACATTGTATGGAAAGAAAGAATTGGATAACTGATTAAAATTCAGTGAAAAAGAACAAAGAAAACTTAAGTTCTGTTGTTATGCATTGAACTGGTGGAGAGGCAGTGAGATACAGTTTTTGATGTGCATAATTTCTATGGGTTATGTGTCAAACCCTGACTCTTATTAACAGTTATATGGGAGATTGAAGATGGCAGATTAGAATAAGACTGTATTTCAGGTTGCTCCATGACTTTGGATTCAAGTAGTGAGAGTATTCCTTCACAGCAAAGTAGATAAAAGTGGAAATTCGCTGAAATTCAATATCAGGGAGTCAGAGCCTCTTAGACACAGAAATTCAAGTGCATTGAACAAAGAACAAGAAAGTGTACATCAAAAGCAAACCAGCTGTGGCAACAGAAAATGGGCAGGATAACATAGATAAAGAAATACAATAGACAAATTTGACATGGAAAAATTTGTAGAACAGAAAAGCAACCTGAACTTAGGTGATCCAGAAGCTGCACAGTGAACTGGTATTCTGTATTTCTCACCTGGTGAGTGGAGAGTTGAGGCCAGGAAACATCTTGAGGATACCATACTTCAACTTGCTTCTTTGGGTTTCTGAGAGATCATAGGAAATACTGCCATACTGTCTAGTTAAGCACCTATCACATGGCCTAGAATGTACCTAGCAGAATGCGAGTGAAACAGACACACAGATTTACTAAGATTGATTAATGTCAGAGATATGAATGGGAGTACATCTCACTTTCTCTTTGTGTCTGATGGCTCACATTACCAGCTGAAGAAAGTCAGAAAACTGAGAAGGCAGGTATTATCACTCAGGGATCGAGGCTAAGGTGGTCATATTTGTAGGCAACAGAGTGTGTGAGACCTGTAGATTTATTAGCTGTCCTGCCTTGAGAGCAGAATTGTGGGGAGGATTCTGAGATCCAGACTTTCAACAGAGATTGATATCTTCCTAGCCTTAGTGGTGGATTGATCTAATCCCTTCGGAGCAGATCTGAACCAGCGAAATTTCTAAAACCTGACTAGAGGTAAGTCCCAGCCACTGAAAATTCCCACTTAGAACTCTGCAGCAGCCCCAGCCTCAGAGTGCATCTATCTGGTTTGTCTAGACAAAACTCCAATCAACCTTACATCCAATTGCATCCTGCTTTGTACTGCTGAGAAGGAAAGTTGAAAACTTTCAACCAGCTCCAGCTTTACACCACTTCAACTAATAGTTCAGTGAGCAACACAGAAAGAAAAAAGGTTTAACAATCTCTAGCCCTTTCTTTCTTTTTCTTGGTACATAATCTGAGAAGAAATGGAAATAATAATCAAGTATAAGTAGTTATGATTCATCATCCTCAATAGTTTTGAACACTTCAGGGAAGACAATTCTTTAATTTTAATTAAGAACACCCCCTCTCTTTTGAGGGGGGTTTTTTTACTGAATTCACTTGTTTGTAGACATATGTGTGTGTGACACACACACGTACACTTTTTTCTCATTTTGAGCATTTCTTATGATTTTTTTTTTGTCTTATGTTTTTAGGGTTAGTTTTTTTGTTGTTTTTTGGTTTTGTTGTTTTTTTTGTTTTGTTTCAATTTTTTTGTTTCACTTTCTCTCCTTTCTTCTCCCTCTAGTAGCCACATTCTTTTGTTCTCTCTGTCTTTATTTATTTTGTTTCTTTTTTATTCATTTTTTTCCTCCATCTTCATGTCCATTATTTGTTACAGACCTTCTGATATCTCCTTGTCACAGTTTGAACATTCTAAACATTCTGTTACCATCCTATCATATTTTCTTTTCTCTTAACAAGCTTTATTTGTACTATTCTCTAGAACTAATTGGTTTATATAACTTTTGCCCACATGGTTCATATAGTTGCAGTTACTAGTACTAAAGAATGTGTAGATAATACCTACTGTTTATTTTAATACCAGATCTGGTTTATGGTTACTTTAGTTTTTTTCTTTTAGCAATTGCTGACCACACCTTTTCTTTTCTTTTCTTTCTTTGTCTTTCTTTCTTTCTTTCTTTCTTTCTTTTCTGGTAATTAGTGTTGTAGATATCATTGTAGGCCTTGGTTTTAATTTTAATGCTGTTTATTATTTGATTTATTGTTGTTATTGTTTTTCCCCTCTATCTGTAAGTTACTGGGAATTTACTGGTGCACTTCAAGTTGACAATCTGCTGCTAAGCTAAACCAGCCAAGATATGGTACACCTGGAGCTATACATAAATTAGCCAAACTCTAACTTTAGTGATACTTTAATACAAAAAAGAGAAGAGACAAAAAAACTCAAACTACCAACCAGGCCCTAAGTATGAGCAGCTAGAGGGGCCCCTCAGGTCCCACTCATAGAAATCCATTCCTACAACAAAAAAACAGAATTAACACAAAAGTTGTAGATACCACACCTTCAAGAAGTCTCAACCCAGATTACTCCCATATCCCTTTAGAATATACAGCTTTGTTAAGTGATGAACAATCACAGAGGGTATAACTCATGTGCCCTAGTATATGCAAGATAATTTCTAGATCTACAATGAGGACCCCACTCTTTTCAGACCCTCAGGAAAAGTGGCATCTTCAAGTTTTGACACAATATATATGGTATCAAAATACATTAATCATCACCAAAGATATAGCAAGGAAACTACAATAAAGCCCATTTTGAAATATGTTAAAGAATTCATAAAAACTTGTATGTTAGGTGTTCCCCAAAAGGTTATATGTAAGACAACACAGAGAATAAATAATTGAGTTATGAGAGCCTCAACCCAATTGGTATATTAATCCCCTGAAGGAGATTAAATGAGTGATAACTGAGGTTGGGTAAGGTGTGGCTGGAGGAGATGAGCATTTGGAGTGTGACTTTAGGGTATATATTTTGTATCCGGTAAGTGGAGTCTCTCTCTCTCTCTCTCTCTCTCTCTCTCTCTGCATCCTGATCATCATGTGAGCTGCTTCTTTCTGCCAACTCTTATGCCATGATGTTCTGCCTCACCTTGATCCCCAAAGAATGGAACTGGCTGTCTGTAAACTGATAACTCTGAAACCATGAGTCTCCATATAAACTTTTCCTCCTCAAAAATTGTCTTTTTCAGGTCTTTTAGTCACAGCAGTGAAAAGCTTACTAAACTTGATATCCTAGAACACTTTGGTAAGAGAAAGTTGAACTCCAAAAAGGCCCTCACATAAGAATGAAAGAGACATTCATCCAAACAGATGCTTCAAAGCTAACATTGGAATACAAGTAATATAAACAAATAAAGGTAACATGATACCTCCTAAGTTCATAATCCAGTAGTAACTAAAGCCAAATATATTGAAGAGTATGAAATACCAGATAAAAATTTCAAAAAAATAATTATAAAAATGATCCATGAATACCAAGAGAATATAGAAAAACAACTCAATGAATTAAGAGTCAATACAGAATATGAAAAAGAAATTTAATAAGGACATAGGGATATTGAAAAGAACCAAGGAGAAATCTTGGAAATGAAAGACACAGTAAATCAAATAAAATAATCAGTTGAAAGTCTCTCTAATAGAACAGACCACCTTGAATATCATAGCTAGAAGACAAACTTGCTGACTTGAACATTCAGATAGTATTAAAGAAAAGAAAATACATAACCTTGACCAGACAATACAAGAACTCTGAGACAACAGTAACAGACCAAATTTTAAATTAATTGGAACTGAGGAGGGTTTTGAGATATAGGCTAATGGCATAGATAATCTCTTCAGAGAATTAATAACAGAAAAATTTCCAAATGTTGAAAATGAGATCGGCATTCTGTATTGTCCTAAATATAGGATGAATTCAGAGCCCCAATCAGAAAAGTCCCAAAAGAACTCTCAACAAAAAATTTTCATTAAAAATCTGATACACAGAACAAGGATAACATTTTTAAAGCCTCAGGAAAAAAAATGTCAGGTCATATTTAGAGGCAGAATTACTTATGATTTCTGAGCATTAAAGTGGAATAAAATTTTCCAAGCTCTTAAAGAAAATGTGAACCAACATTGCTATATTCATCAAGGAGATCTTTCAGAATGGAATACGAAACAAAAACCTTCCAAGATAAGCAGAAACTAATAACATACATGACTACTAAGCTGGCACTACAGAACATATATGTATGTAAAGACATACTCCACAAAGAAGAAATAATAAATAAACCCCAGGGTTCACAAATGGACTATATTTTTAGTAGACTTCTCCTGTTTTGTGTGGTTGATTTCTAATTTTATTCCATTATCTTTAGCTGATACAAGGAATTATACTGATGCTTTTGTATTTAACAGGAGTTGTTTTGTGAATAAAATATGATCTATTTTGGAGAAGATTCCAGAAACAGCTGAGAACAATAATTTAGCTATTCTTGGATGAAGTATTCTATAGATGCCTGTTTAGTACATTTGATTAATAAGTTGTTTTTTTTTTTTTTTTTTTTTTCAGGTTTGAACAGTCTTTACTGAGTTTACGTCTATATGGCCTATCTATGGGTGAAGAAGTATGTTGAAATCACCCAGTATTATTGTACTGGGGTTTATCTGATTCTTTTTTTTTCTCAAAAGTTGCATTTTAATACATGTTATCAAACATAACAGAAAAAAAATTTTTTTCAGAAGCTGTACACACTATTCACTGAAAACATTTGTTGAGGCAAATAGAAAAAAATTGTTACAATCATAATTTTTCTAACTTTGCACAAAATTATAAGCAGATTACATTCTTCATATTAAACATCTTTATATGCACTTTCAATGAACAGTATATATATATATATATATTTATATAT
>PVHX01001746.1:0-40000 GCA_004024805.1 Geosciurus inauris
GAAGAAGGAGGAGGAGGACAAGGAGGAGGAGAAGTAGTAGGAGGAGGAGGAGAAGGAGGAGGAGAAGAAGTTGTTGTTGTTGAAGTAGTTGTTGTTGTTGTTATTCTGTAAAAGTGAAGCCTTTCAGCATTATAGACTAGTTCACTAATTTGTTTACAAAAACTCAAGTAATACTCTTGGACAATTTTCAGACGAAAGCTGTGAATTCTGATTTGTTTAAAAGAGCAATATTTTTTCAAATGGAAACTTATTCAAAACATAATGTGCAAAATTTTGAAAGTGCAAGTTATTTCTGTGCCCTCAAATAAGTCCAGTGATTGGAGAGGAGTCCCAGCAGTCAGTCATATATCAAAGAGCAGCACCTAATGGTCAGGTCAGGTACTGCAGGCTAGCTCTCCTAGGCATTGGAAATAGAACTGGCATTCTGGCTAGCTCTCCTGGGCATTGGAAATAGAACCCAAAGCCTAAGAGAGAAAT
The DNA here is from genome assembly GCA_004024805.1 of Geosciurus inauris. Lineage (NCBI taxonomy): Eukaryota > Metazoa > Chordata > Mammalia > Rodentia > Sciuridae > Geosciurus > Geosciurus inauris. The sequence goes on from PVHX01001746.1 coordinate 478, forward strand.
TCTGAGTGCTTTGAATATGGAAAAGGGACATTCTCCAAAGTATAATGTGTTCTTTCATCTAGAGTAGGTAGAGATGAAGGAGGTGATAAAAAAGTGCTGCCAAGTTTCTTGTAGTTCAAAAATAATTGCAAAAGCCTACTCCACATATCTCAAGGAACCCACAGACCTGGCCACCAAGTAAACATCATTTTCATACAACATTTTCAACTTATTATGTGATGACATTTTTATTTTTTAAATTTGTTCTAATTAGTTATACATGACAGCAGAATGCATTTTGATTCATTGTACACAAATAGAGCACAACTTTTCATTTCTCTGGTTGTACAGGATGTAGCATCACACCATATGTGCAGTCATACATGTACCTAGGGTAATGATGTCCATCTCATTCCACCATCTTTCCTGCCCCCATTTCCCCTCCCCTTTGCCCAAAGTTCCTCCATTCACCCCTCCCCCCCCACCCATTATGAATCAGCATCCACTTATCAGAAAAAGCATTCAGCCTTTGTTTTTTTGGAATTGGCTCACTTCACTTAGCATGATATTCTCCAACTCCATCCATTTACCTGCAAATGCCATAATTTTATTCTCTTTTAATGCCGAGTAACATTCCATTGTGTATATTTACCACAGTTCTGTTATCCATTCTTCTGTTGAAGGGCTATGAACATTGATATGGCTGTGTCACTACAGTATGCTAATTTTAAGTTCTTTGGATATAGATGGAGGAGTGGGATAGCTGGGCAAAATGCTGGTTCCACTCTTAGTTTTCTGAAGAATCTTCATACTGCTTTCCATAGTGGTTGCCCCAATTTGCAGTCCCACCAGCAATACATGAGTGTGCCTTTTTATCCACATCCTTTATGTGATTACTTTTTATGTCTGTACAAGTAACATTGTATAGAATCGGTTGGAAAAATTAGATTTGTATAAAGTCAATTTTATTAAAAAAGCAATGATTTTATAAAGTAAAAGATATTGATATCATCAATAACTCATGAAAATAGAAAGATAGGACAAGGATAATGTAAAATTACACATAATCTATTTTATTTATCTTTGGCTTTGGAATACAAAGGCATAATTCATTGCACAAAAAAATTGTCAATCCACAAAACTTACTGATAAAAGTCACTAAGATCATTGAGATTCATAAAAATCTAGTTGACTTCCCTTATGTTTTAGAGAGGCCTTGTCAATCCTTTCTAACACACACAGCCTATATGAACAAAATATTTTAAATGAAAACAACTGTTAAAAAAAGTTAAAGGACAATAGAGTTATTAGATAGGAGAGAAAAGCAATTACATTTTCAATATTCAAAACAAATGAAAACAACTGTTTAGAGAGTGGCATTTTTATTACCTACTGCTGGATTGGTAAAATAGAGTTTAAGTAACCACTTTACCAGTCAAAATGTTGAGAAACCAGTTTTTGCTGTAAACAGAGAGACTTAAATATGCTCCCACTCTGATTCCACTCCCAACCTCTCTTCTGAATTAATCTGAATGTTGACAACCCACAGACAGAAGGTGGGGAGATCCCTGAGTTTCATGAATAAGATTATAAAAGACCTGATCACTATTGCCCTATACAGCCAGCAAAAGACAAGCCAAAACTAAGCTTTTTTCACTTTCAAAACAACTTTATATTCTCCTAGATCATAATGGCAAAGTTATAGAGTAATCCAAACCTGATTTAGAGTGCTATTTTGGGGTTGTCCAAAGGAAAAAGTACATCTAAATTATGGGTGGTAAACTGATTCATTTAAGTTCAAATTCAAATAACTATGACATACCTATTGCTAGATAAGAAATTACAACTGCAGCTTAAAACAGCCTACATTTTCCTCCTCACAATTTCTGTGGCTCAGGAATCCAGTCATGGCTTAGCTGGGTCCTCTGTTAGGCTGCCATCAAAGTATTGTTAGGATGAGGGTCTCATCTGAAGCTTGACTGCAGGATCCACTTCCAAGCTCATAGAGTTGTTTACAGAATCCAGTTCCTTAGACTTAGGATTGTTGGACTAAAGGCCCTACCTGGCTGTGAGTCAGATGTCACTCTTATTCTCTTGCCTACTGGTCCTTTCCATAGGCAACTCCCAACATGGAGCTTGTTTCTTCAAAGTCAGCAAGGAAGGACTTTGCAAGACAGGTAGTACAATATTAGGTAATGGAATTGTGTACATGGAATCAACCCATACCATCACCTTTGCCATAGTCTACTGGTACACACAAGTCCTGGATAACACCCACTCTCAAGGGGATAGGATTACAAATAGGTTACTAGAAAACTAACTTTAATTTATTGTTGGCAACTACCTGGAATGTAAGACTGGCAAAGATTCTGAGCCTCATCTCAGTTCATTCATTTGGCTATATGTTTTTTTTTAACATGTACTATATCCTCAATAAATGAGATAGATATAATAGCAGATAGAGAACAAAACTGATACAGAGCTAACCCTAGTAATGTTTACATTCTAGTAAGTAGAGACAGAAAATAAGAAAGTATAAACATCAGAAAGTTCATGAGGGTTAGAGAGAAACATCATGCACAAATTTATTTAAATTTAAACCAAAATGAATCAATTTACCACCCCTCATATTCAGATATAGAGTATCAATTTGGTTGATTAATTAAGGAGAACTCCATGCTATTTAAATACATGTTTAAAAAAACAACTGTTTTACCCATCCTTAACATGAAATTTTACTTTTTAACTTTTTCTTTGTTTTCTTTAAACATCTGTCAATTTTTCAGCCCCATAATCATCAAGGATGAAAATTTTCAAAACATGTTGTATTGGGCCAGTACTGAAATCTAAATAAGTTTTGGAGAGTCTAGAAATGTAAAGCTTAGTGGGGAGCTTTGCATTAGTTATAAGAGCTCCTAGTTATGCCAGGTGCAGTGGCACATGCCTGTAATCCAGCACTTAGGGAGGCTGAGACAGGAGAATCACAGGTTCAAAGTCAGCCTCAGCAATGACGAGACGCTAAGCAACTCAGTGAGACCCTGTCTCTACATAAAACACGAAATAGGGCTGGGGATGTGGCTCAGTGGTCGAGTGCCCCTGAGTTCAATCCCCAGAACCAAAAACAAAAAAAAAGCTCCTAGTTATAAAATAAGAATCAAATGTATCATAAAAATAATATGCCAACTTTTTATATGCAAAAAAACTTCATGAGAAACTGTAACTGTGGATATTTTGCCATAATCATGTATTTGTTTCATAAACTTTCATTGAAAGTTCCCTCTGGGCTAGGGCTCAGGCTTTGTATTGAAGACATGGTTGTCTACATCTCCTTCAAGAAGCTTACAACCTAACATGCTGAGTATTCCCAACACATACATGTATCCAAATGTATATTTCTCATCAATTAATAAATGTATCTCCAAAAGTTATCAAAACTCATCTTTGAAAAAAGGAACAAAAACAAAGGAGAGTGTCTTCAACAAACAGTACTAGGGAAACTGGGTATCCACAGGTAGAAGATTGAAACTAGATTCCTCTCCTTCACCCTATAAAAAAAATCAACTCAGACTGAATCAAGGACCTTCATGAAACCTGAAATTTTGAAACTACTAGAAGAAAACATAAATACTTCAAGATATTGAGGCAGGCAATGATTTCCTGGATAAGACTCAAATAGCTCAGCAGACAGAAACAAGAACTGATGAACAAATCACATGGAATGAAAATGCTTCTGCTTGGCTAAGGAAACAATCAACATATTGAAGAGACAACTCAAATAACAGAAGGAAATTTTTTCCTGCTACTCATCTGACACAGGATTAATATCCAGGATATATTAAGAATTCAAAAAACTTAACAGCTAAACAAAAAGTAACCAAAAAAATAATGGGCAAATCACCTGATTAGATACTTCTCAGAAAAAGAAATACAAGTGGCCAATAAATATATGAAAAATGGCTAAACCCTTTAGCCATCAGAGAAATGCAAATAAAAACTATATTGAGATTCCATCTCACCTTAGTCAGAATGGACATTATTAAAAATAGAAAAAATAACAAGTGATGGCAAAGAGGGAGAGAAAAAGGAACGCTTCACAGGAATGTAGATTAGTACACGATGAAAAGCAGGAAATTTCTTCAAAAAACTAAAATAGAACCACCATATGATTCATCTATCCCCCTCCTGGGTATATATGCAAAGAAAATAAAATCCACATATGAAAGAGATACCTGTATGCCCATGTTTATTGTAGCATTATTCACAATAGACAGTTTCATCAACAAATTAGCCTAACTTCATCAACAGATGAATGAATAAAGAAAATGGAATATTATTAAACTGTGAAGAGGAATGAAATCCTGTAATTTGCAGGAAAGTGGATAGAACTGGACAACATCATGTTGAGTGAATAAATAAGACACAAAAAGACAAATATTGCTATTACACATTTTTTCTCATAGGCAGAAACTAAAAAATAATTTAAAAAATAAAAAAGACCTAAAAGTAGAAGAAGAACTATTAGGGAAGGAGGTAGAGAAAGAAAGAGGGAAGGAGGGAAGAATGAGAGGGACTAGAAAGGAGGATGTACGTGATCAATGCATAATATATGCGTGTATGGAAATGTCACAGCATAGCCCATTAATTTGTGTGTTAATATGTGTTAATAAAAGCCATAAAATTAAATAAAACTCATTTTCAATAAATTAAATCATTTTGAATATGCCCTTTAAGTAATAATCCTTTATAATGCAAATAATACTTTCAATTTGGTATTTAGATTTTTATATCTCAGATATTCTCAAAGCTATACATAATTTATTCAGTTATTCACACAGCTTTGATATGTTGGAAAGAACACTTAACTTGGAGGAAATAAAACTGAGGTTTAAGTACACAATATGATACCAGTCAAGTCACTGTCAGCCTCAATTTCTTCATCTGTAAAATGGAGAAAATACCTCACGGGTTTGATGGGAAGAAGAGATGTAAAATGATAGGTGTGGTAAACAATCTTTAAAATGGCCCTCAAAGATCTCTGCCTCTTGGTATTCCTCAAAAACCCTTGAGGAATCTGAGTCTGATAGACTGAATCAGAATCCGTCTATATGACCAACAGAGTACAGTGGCTTGTGACTTCAAAAACTAGTCATACCGGGCACTGTATCATCTACCATCTACCATGTTCGGTTACAGCACTGACTCTGCTAGTTACTGTATCATCAAGACACTCAAGCAGTGCTGTACAAAGGACCACAAGGAAAGTAACTGAGGCCTCCCACAGTAGCCATGTGAGTGCGCCATCTTAGAAGTGATCCTCTAGCCTCGGTCGAGCTTGCTGATGATGGCAACCCCAGCTAACATTTGACTCTAACCTCAAGGAAGACTGAACCAGACCACTCAGGAATTGTAAGAGTTATAAATATATAACTTGTTGTTTAAGTCACCAGGTTTTAAGGTGACTTGTTATGCTGCAGTAGCTCACCAATAGAATGTGAATGTTCTAAATAAATAAATAACAAGGAGAGAAGTAAGTTGGAAAGCATATTCTCTTTTAATCATTCACTCACCAGCAGAGCTCTCTGTGCCCAGTTCAGCGCTGAGTCTGTAGTTAAGGGGGCAAGCAAAACACAGACCCTGCCCTTGTAGTACTTGAATGGAGCCAAAGGACAACTAAACAAATACTTACAATAAAGTGTGAAATCTTCTATGTAAAGGTAGTTTTTGATCCTGTATTAAGTTCAAGTAACCTATTTTAAGAAATCAACAAAGTACTGCTAGATAAAAAACCTTTTGAAGCAAACAGCTTGTTGAGATGACCAGAAGTTAAGAGAGACAAAGAGTTGCCTTTTTCATTTAAAACAGCAAATTTGTGGTCAATGATTTTGGCATTGAAAAATTCAGAATTTGGGATACCAACTTTCATTCATTCTTTTAGCCAATGTTTCTTGAGTTCCTATTATGTTCTAGGAACCGTTTGAGGCTCCAAGTTTTCATCAGTGAATAAAACAGACAAAAATCCCTACCCTCATCATTATTCTTGAAAGAAATAAGAAACTACACTTAGAGAGGCAATAGAATAATAGAACAGGTGCTGGACTCAGACTTCCTGATCAAATTCACACTCTGTATTTTTCCAGCTTTGTTACCTTGAGCACAATTTTTTAACCGCTTTTACCTTGGTTTCCTCAACTGCAATAAACACACCTACCTTCTGGGTCACCACAAGAAATTAAATGAATTAATGCCCATGAAGCCTTCAGAACAATGCTAGCACATAGTAAGAGCTTGGTGCCTTTTAGCTACTTTTGGCTTGCCTGTGATCATGGTTACAAAGCTCAGAACTTCACCATCCTAACTCACTTTCTCCTGTTCCCCTACTAAAGAAAAGGCACAAGGTGAAATGTCTAGTCCAAGAGATCTTCACAAAAGTAGGTCATTTCTGTTTCAGCCTAAGGTTGACATCCTGAGTAATTTATTGCCTGAATAATTCTGAAGCACAGAAATGCAAATGTACAGGAGTTCTAACCATGTTGCCCATGGAACAATGCTTCTCGTCCAAGAACTCATTTCATCTGTTAAACCCCTGCAAACACAGGCTCTTTTCTATACCACTAAAACAACCTGTGGAGAAATAAGAAATTTAGTATGGGATAATCCCAAAGAAACTGCCTTTATATTTAAACTCAGCCATTAAGAAGAGTGTTCCATTTGATTAAATATTCTAAATGAATAAATACAAATAATACTGTCAGCATTGGGAACAATAAACCCCAAGTTCTTCCTTGTTTCCTTTACCCGACTCACTCCTCTTCATCCAGTTTTGAATGGAAAAAAAAAGATAGCCAGGAATGGATGGTTCCTCAAAACTATTTCATTGCTGTGTGTCTTCCTAACAATTATTTCGTGGGTTTCAGGCCCCAGAGAGTATCGTAGCTGGAGTGCTTCAGTGAAAGGCGGACAATCACAAAATCGTAGACACTAAAGATGGAAAAGACCTTCGAGGTCACCATGTCCACTCTCTTGTCAACTCAGTCCTGTTCCCCACAGCATACTCTCAGGGGCTTTCGCAGCCGACGTGTAAATGATTCCCGCACACCGGCCCTGCCACGTTCCCCTGGAGGGACCACTCCACTATTTAATAGACCTTTCTGTTAGGTAATTTTTTTCTTTGATATTCTGCCCAATTTTACCTTCTCTTAGCTTCATCCCATTATTCATTGACATACCCCATTGGACCAGGCTAAGCATCCCTTCTCCTCTTTCAGTGTAGATACCTTGTCAGCCTAATTATGGCATCAGCAGCTTCAGCCAGCCACGTTCACAAGGTCCCACACGGTAGCATTTAAGGAGACAGATCCTGGCGTTAATGCCTCATCTAGAAATTTGCAGAAACAATACCACTGACTGCAAGGGAATATTTTTTCTTTGTCCCTCGTTATCTACCTCCACAGTTTGCTCAGGGTTCATATGTTAAGGGCAATAGTGTTTGAGACCTTCACTTTTCCCTAAAATCCTTCCCTTTTTCTCAGTTCTTTTCTGTCTTTAGGATAATCAGGAATGGGCCTCAAGAATGACCTCCCTGCTTTACATGGCAATTTACATCTCAGTTGCAGATGCCAATATTCAGTTAGGCCTTGAGCCCTGGGACAGAGCCCTATTCTAACTTCCTTGGTTGCCTTGGATTTATCAGAGGACCACATGGTTACAATTAGCCTCATTCATATTTGCGACCTAAGATGCCAGGAGTGTATGTGGCACTGCCAGAAAGCCATCACCTGTGTGTGTGCATGTGTGTGTCATCATAAAATTACTTTGTGGTTTGTGAATTTTGTAATTGTTACTTAGCCATGTAAAGTCGTGTCTATTGAACATTCTGTGCCATTGCCTAAAAGAAAAACATTTTGTATCATAACTCAACATGTTCTATGTATGTGCATATACATGTGGGTATATAAAATATTTATATAAAACTAAAATAATTTTTAAAATTATACTTATTATGTAATATAGAAATGTCTCTCCAAAAGCTCATGTTTTGAAAGCATGATCTCCAGTGCATAAAGGTTCAGAGGTGGAGTATTTAGATGATGCTGAGAGCTATAACCTCATTAGTAGATTAATTCACTTAATGGATTAATAATTTGAATGGACTACTGGGTGGTAACTATAGGCAGATGGGGCCTGACTGGAGAAGGTAGGTCACTGGGAGGCTTGTCCTTTGGACTATATGTGTCTCTGGCCCTTCACTCTCTCTCTGCTTCCTGGATGCCATGAGCTGAGCAGCTTTTCTCCACCATTGCCCTTCCACTATTATGTTATACCTTACTTTAGGCCATAGATCAATGGATTTAGCCAACCATGTACTGAGATTTCTGAAACTGTGAGCCCAAAATAAACATTTCCTCCTCTAAGTTGTTCTCAGGCATTTTGGACACAGTGAGAAAAGGTAACGCAGAAATTGGTACCAAGAGATGGGTCAGATGTGACACACCTGACCAGGTGGTTTAGAAGTACTTGGAATTGGTTTGTGGGAGAAGTTTAAAAAAGGTTGAAGATGCAAACTGGAGAAGGCTTAGAATGCTGTAAGTGAAAATTAATGGGTGATTCTGGCAGGCACTCAGAAGACCAGAATATCAATAGGAATACAGACAATAAAGACTGTGCTCATAAAGTTTCAGAAGGGAAAGAGAACCTTACTGAGAATTGGAATAGAGGCCATTCATGTTACATTACAGCAAAGAAGTTATCTACATTTCACCCATGTCCTGAGACTTTTTGTGAGGCTGAATTTAAAAGTGATGAACTAATTACTCCAGCAGAAGTAATTTCAAAGCAGCGCAGCATTCAGGCAGTGACATGGGTACAGCTTTTAGCCAGGTGTTTAATTCAACTACATTATATGTGTTTGAGTCAACTTTGCATCTCTGTGACTAAAAGACCTGAAAAAAACAACACAGAAGAGAAAAAGTTAATTTTGGCATAGCTTCAGAGCTTTCAATACATCATGAGCCATTCTACAGCTCTTAGCTCAAGGTAAAAAAAGAATATTATGATAGAAGGGCATGATGGAGTAAAACAGCTCAGGACATGGAATTGGGAAGCAGAGAGAGAGTTCCACTCACCAGGGACAAAATATATACCCAAAGGCATGCCTCTAGTGACCTACCTCCTCCAGCCACACCCTACCTGCCTACAGTTAACACTTAGTTAATCCATATGAATGGATTCACCCACTGATTAGGTTATAACTCTCATAATTCATTTCACCTCTAAATGCTCTTGCACTGTCTCACACATGCGCTTTTAGTGGACACCACATATTCAAACAATAACAATATGTGAGATTGTGAAGAAATTTTCTAAAACTTTAAGCATAATACATTTCTCTTAAACTTTTTTTGTAGATTTGAAATTAGTTTCATTTTCTGGATCTTCTTAAACAACTTGAATAACGATTCCCCTCTTGAATGGCATTCCCCTTTTTAAAAAGGAAAGGATATGGTGAGCCACTGTAGCTACACAAAGTAGGGAATGCTCATTCTGCCTGAGACCACCTATATAAAGATAACCCCAGATACTGGAAGCCAGAGCCCCCTCAACATTAACAGGTCAATCTCACATTGTTCATATTTGCTTTTAAAAAGCCTGTATTACCTGGCACCTTAACTTAGTAATAGGGATCTGATTAGTCCTACCTTGCAAATGAAGAATCCAAGGTTCAGAAAGGTTGAACAACTGACCCAAGGCCACAGAAAAGATGAAAGAACTGGAATTAAACTCAATGCTTCTGAAGCCAACACTTACTCTCCTCTCTCTGCAAAAAGATGGCCTCTCCACTAATACACATGATTTGCACATTAAAAAATATAGTAATTCTTATACCTAATATGAGGATTCATTACTTAGACATTTTTTTTCCAATTCAGAAATAAAAATTGAAGTCAAGGTTAAAATATAGTTTAATGAATACATTTTCGTTTTAACCCCAAGATACATATAATCACACATGCACATGAATGCACCCACACACCCACACACATACACAGAAAAGAAGAGAGGAAATATGAATTGTGTAAAAGCTAATAGAATACTACAGAGGAAGATGGTTCACCTTTTAAAAAATAGGTAACATATTTTTTAATGGATAAGGAATTGGCTATATTTTTAAAAAGATTTTTGAAAAAGCAAGCTCACTATGAACTTGACATTTATTTAGTTTTGTCTTTAAAGAATTGATATGTCATATGCCATTTAGGAAACTCTAATACATTAAGTGTGGTTTACCAACAATTTTATTTCTACCAACTATACACATAAGCAACAAGAAGGCAATCCAAATTTAAAACCAGGCTATCAGCACTGGTGTTGGTAATAGTAAACACAATGAGTAGGATGAACACATGTCTCTAGTCCTAAAAGTTACACCCTCCCGGCACTTAGTAAGCAGCGCTGACCCAGGTACGTGGTGATACTTACTCCCTTCCTCCCTAAAGCAGACTTCAGCCTTGTCTTTTATCACACTTAGGAGAGCCCCATAGGAGAAGCCTCTGTCCAGCCTTGACCTTTGCACTAATACCCACATGCAAATTGTTTATTCACTCGGAAAAAAAAAAAAAAAAAAAAACTTGTTAACTACTTAAGCTTCAATAGATGCCCAGATAGAAAAACCAAGGCTATAGAGTGAAGAAGAAAATGAGTGGGCTAGGAGATTATAGATGGAATGCCTCTATTGAACATTTTACATAAGACAAGTTCAGAAGGAGCCAGACTCCAGCATAATCCACACATTCTCTAGCTAAATATAGACTTGCAATTATTATGATTTCCATACCTGTGATTATTTTTAAATAATGTTGACCTCCCTCCCTGATTTTTTTTAAGCCTTAGGGCATATGTGGGGTAATAAAAAAACATAAAGATTTGGAGTTTGGTTCTTATGAAATAAGATGATTACTTTCAAGTTAACTGTCTAGACATGTGAATAAAGTCTTTTAGAAGTGGAATGCCCACTAGGGCCAGCATAGGTTTTTCCAGGACTGTCCTGTGGCGGAAGAATTTTCCATGAGCTCAACTCACCTCACAGAACAACTCTAAAAATGAGAAAGAAATACTAAAACCTCAACATATGGGAATCTCTGTGTCTCTGCTTAATTTTCTGTCTCTCCTATTCGTATCACAACTTTTCATAGGTAGTGTTCAGAGTGTTTGGTTGTCTGAATTCACCCAAACTACAAAGGCTGAGTTCTTAGACTGTCCCTCTACCTCTACCTGCTGGATTCTAGTAGAATAAATCAGTAGGGGTGATATCATCATGAGAATCTATGGGGGCTCCTCAGAGCAGCACAGGGACGCAGGGAATGCAGCAGGCATAAATGGATGGCACCAGGAATCAGTGCTGCCCTCCCATAAGACAAAGGCCCCAACACTGGGGCCCCAGCTTAACTGCCCAGATCTGTACCTTCATGGATTTGTCCTTCCATGCAGATATTCAGGGCCCAAAAATGTCCTGCTCCCAGACCTCTGAGTCTGTTTTCAAGACCATTCACCTCCTGAGGATAGACTATGCTATTGATAAGCATGTCCCTAGGTCCCTCTGGGTGACCATGGGGTAGCGTTTGCAGGGGATGTAGATGAAGCTACAGGTGGTAGGTGGGCTAGTATATTCACCATATGGTCATGAGCCCCTTTATAGTCTGGGTCAGCATTGGAAAATAGAAAGGAGGCCCTGCAATACTCAGGACTTCTATACAACGAGAGAGACCATGGAGTCCCAAGATCTTATCCCAGCCCATGGAAGTATGAGGACCAGTGGAAAAGAGCCATGAGGGAAATGTGACATCCCACAGATACACATGCACATACACATAATTCAGTGTGTGTTTTATATGTTAGATATGTGCTTCGCTTCCATATTAGGTTACTAATGCTGTATAGTTTTGCATAGTTTTCTGTTCACTACTCATTGAAATCAGCATGAGCATGGCTTCTCTTCACAAAAAGATCATAATTTCCACATGGGGGAAAAATGCGCTCTCTTCTGTATCTTTTTAGCACCAGCCTTGGTGACAAAGTGTGTTTCATGTACGATCAATATGCATTGGCTGGCTGATTGGACCTCCTTTTTGTGAAAGGAATGTCAAGTCTCCACCTAAATCATGTGACTGAAGTTTTTGGGAATCCAGCTGACAAATGTGGGTCCCTAAGTAGAGAATTTCTTCTCTGCTTTACTTTTAGGCAAAGCCAAGAAGGAAAGCAGAGCAGCCAGTATGTTCACCGTTGGGTTTGCTCCAGAGTTTTCCTCAACCACAGCTGTGGCAGCTTTATTGGTTGAGCACCTATAATATGGCAATGGACAGCTTTTTAAAAGTGATCATCCTTATTCTAAGCAATGCACAAATGTCTCAGATCCCCTGGGACATACTTGTTTCTCCAGGCTGAGGGTAGAACAGGGAGGGTCCAGATCAGGAGCGACATCATTTGACTTGTGTTTCCAGCTGTGCCACTCCCACTCCATGATGTCAAGCTAGTCACTCAATTTCTGGATATTCTCTTCTTTCTCTCCTACATTAAATGGTATTTATAATATTTTGACTACTCATAGACTTTTTATGAGGGTCAGTGAGATAATGTATATGAGAGTATTTTTTTGAAGAATAAAGGTGAATACAAATATAAGGTATTTCTAGACTCTGCCTTGAAGATTTTTGCTATTGGCCTCCTTTTAGGAAAAGCCAATAGTTGATTGGCAGTAATGTCAGGCCATAGCCACGTTAGTGTGGCTTTCTGTCTGCCTGATACCCTCAATGGGCTTCCTCAAAAAGAAGATGGCAGCAAGTCCAACTCTATGACTTCAGGCTCCCAAATAATTCCACATCAGTCTATTGTTCATAACTGACTTTCAACTGCTAGAGTATCATACCCTTAAGGTTTAAACAATTCTCCAAAGAATCGACACATTAAGTTGTTAATATGTATAGACTCCTCTATTTTAATGTGCATTGGTTTAGTAAGCTTATTCTAATACAACAACCAGAAGAAAAAGTGTAGTTGAAACTTAAGAGCAAGACAGATCAAGAGAGATCAGTGAAAAACTTTATTTTTCAGATTGGAAAACTGAGGCTCAAAAAATGAAGACCATTGCTCAAGACCATACAGCAGATCAGTGACAGAACTGTAGTGTCTTCTTTACTGTTAGTACCCCATGCTGACCTTTTCTCTGCACCAGATGAGTTAGAAAAAACACTGTTATTAGGAATCTATGGGCTGAATGGACTCTAGTTAGAATCTTGGCAAAGTCTGGATGCACAGCAGACACTCAATAAATAATTTTTGTTCAATTATTATTAAAATGTTATTGTAGAGTACTAATGGGATTTTTCTAATTACTCACATCTTTACAATCCCATCTTTATCAACATAGCTGATAGGGTAGGTATGATCTAAGTTCTGAAAGGTCTCATGCTTTTCCAGAATAGGAGCAGAGCCCATGAGAACCCAGGTGCTGACTTGCCCAAGTTCTCCCTTAACCTGGAATCCACAACACTGCATGAGCCAAAAGAGTTCATGTGGGTGTTGCAGCAGCAGAGGGCTCCTTGCCCTCCTGTGAAGGTGACCTTGTGTCCTCAGGAAGCTTTCTCCACCAGTGTGGTGAGGGAAGAGGCAAGCAGACACTAGCTTTTATGAGCTCAGCACAGAATGGGGAAATACTGGGATTGCCAATGTATCCAGTGCTCTCACACAGGGTAAAAGAGGTAGCCCAGTCTCTGCCTTCAGAGTTCCCAGGATTCCACACTCAGAAATTCAGTTCTACTTGTCATATATCAGAATCTTCCCCTAGGACTTTGAAAACTCAAAATCAAGGCCTTTTTTTTTTCTTTTAAAGCATGTGTGTACACAGGTATACACACACACACACACACACACACTTTTTAAACATAGTTTTGAAATTATTTTCATAGACCCATTTTCTCCCACTAGACTCTTGGCCGACAGTATCAGAACCTTCGGTCTTGTTCCTGCCTTTATATATCCAGCAGCCTACTTGAGTAACATAGAGGTTTGACAAATATTTGTGAAAATAAAATTCGGGTGGCTTCAATGCCCTCTGGCAAGAGGAAAGCATTCCAAACTCTTCAGTCTGCATTAGCTCATTTTAGATCTTCATCTAGGACAGGTCCTCTGGCCTAGTCCCTCAAGAGTATGGAGCAATGACAGAATGTGGGAAGAACTGGCCACAGAAGTCCTAAGACCTGAGTCCCAGATTGCAGAATGAGTTGCATTTTCGTAGAAGCCCCTACACTTCTATTTAAGGTGCAAACTTGTACAATGAGTCCAGAATCGGGACAGAAAAGTTACAAATCAATACCAGCTCAGTTCACGGGGGACCACTGAGTCCTAGGATGGTTCCTATGATTCTTCTCGGGCTTCACTTCCCCTCCCCCCCAAACATGGAAAGGGTTCAGTAAGCAGATCTGGTTTTATTTATATTAAAAAAAGAGACCTCAGGCAGAAAGAACTGGCGCTACTTGGGCAGACCATGAATGTCTGCTCCAGGGATAACCAGGGCTGCGTCTTGCCCTCCCTTCCAGGTCAGCATTCTCAAAAGCAGTGCAGGAATGTGCCTGGACTGGGATGGAAGAGTGTTCACTAATTTGGACACAAGGGCGTGGTAGAGTCCAATGGGATTACTCAGTACTGAGGCGAAAGATGGAAGAAGAAATTGCTCTGTGCAACACATAGAAACAAGACAGAGTGCTGAATAAGTCACAATTGTCTAGATAGTTTTATAGATGCACAGGTAGCATTTTTTTTTTTTTTTTGAGAGGGGGACGATGGGATCGCCGTTCTCATTTCTATAGCACATGTGGTTTTTCTGATTGTTTATTTGTTGTTGATTTTTAAGCAGTCTGGTGCTTACTGTGTGCTACATGTGGCTCATAGGTTATCCTATTAAACACTCCCACAAGGTCTATGTGCCAGATATTATGATATCCACTTCACAGTTAAGGACATTGAGAGAGACTAATTCACTTCTCAAGACCACACAGCCAGTAGCCAGTGAAGTGCTTCATATCTAGACCTTGCTGACTCCAAAGCTCCTGCATCTTTCAGTATTCCAGGTCATTTCTTTGTCCCATCATTTACCTCCCTAGTTTCAGTGAGTCTTTTCTGAGCACTCACAAGGTACAGAACATTATGTTGGTTCATGTGGAAGTAACAAAAGAAGTGGAAAGCCTGACCTCCTACCCTCAAGAACATCATCATTAATGAATGGAGAAAGTACTGAAATGGCTACTGCATTCTAATACTTGACTGAACTGTCTACTTCCTTTTGTGTGGTCTGACATATGGAGATGAGTCAAATGCAGGGTACCATCAAGATGAAAATGAAAAGTCTTAGTCATGCCACATGGAAGAACTTGGAAATGACTCCGTTTTTATGGCATTACCACCCAGGGCTAATATTTTGGTTTTGACCATTTTTTATTAAAGAACTTTTAAATCTGGGGATGAGGAGAGTTTCTTCTTCTATTAGGAAATCCAGATATACATAGTAGTATATTAAGTAAAATCCACTTTTCTTCTATAGGTTATTACCACTTAGAGAAATTAAACTCAAATGTTCAAAGAAACATATTTAAGAGAAGGAACCTACACCAGGAAAGAACCTGGATGAATAATAAGACCTGAATCATGGCACATATCAATCATTTTAAATCCAAGTAACAGGTATTGTCTGGCCATGTGGCCCCCACTGCAAAGTCCAAATGCTTTACCATGAGCTAAAAGTGCCTTCAAGGTCTGTTTTCAATCTAATCATTTTCTCTCAGTTCCTTCCTTTTCCTAAAACTCAGCCTGTGCCTCAGCCATAGGCTGCTTCATCTCATGGTCTTCCAGAATTTGTTGGCTTTGAGCATGTGTTCCTTCTGCCCAAGTTAACGTTGCCCATCCACCATCTAATGAATCACTCTTCTAAACCTTCTTGGTCACCTCTTCCTACATTTTCCTCCATTCTTGCCTGAAATGCTTTTACTCTACATAGTACTTGGAACATAACAGGAGATTTGGACCATGCCCAGACTGAGTCCACTGCTGAGAATAAGATCTTTTTGAAGATGTCTGATGAGTAACTGTGGAAGGAGCTTCCTGGGTCAGAACTTCTCCTAAGAGAAGATGAAGTCTTCATTGGAGGAGGAGTTGCCAAGTAGGGTGGGATGTCCTAGCCTAACCCTCGATGGGCTTGTGAGTAAAACCCAGTAGTTCTATTCCTTCTTAAACCTCTGCAAGATGTTGGGTCCCTCCATCAGTGTACTTAATGTGACACTTGCACATAAGAAATCTACATTTGAGGCAGCAGGTATGGTCAAAGGAGACAGAATCAGAGAGGACATCTAGAGAAGGGTAATGTCCATCAGCAGGGGCAGCAGAGCCCAGAGGCTGAGGCCCACCCAGTGGCCATGATAAAACCAGAGCAAAAAGAGGAATAAGGAGTAGATACCATATTAATGGACTAGTAGATACCATATTAATGGCGTGGGTGTGGCAACATTGGGGACCATTGGATGTCCCAGTAATGCCAGGAAGGGACTTGGCAGGGAGACAGGGCAGGAACAGAAAACAGGCACATTCCATTGTCACAGCACTATTGACTTGTTTTAGTGTTAGACCAGTGTCTATTCCCCATTCTACCCCTCTAGACAGAACAAGCTTCAGGAGTCAAGAACCGAATGACTCTGCCTAAATCTTTCATGTCCCCAAGGAAACTTGTACAATATCTGACACATACTTCCTGAAGTCAAGACATGAATGAATGAATGGTTAGAGACACTGATAGGGACATTGTGCTGATTTCAGGAAAAGCAAACAATATAAAAAAGAGTATAGAGATGGGAACATGAAGGCATGAAGAGGACTTGGCCTGACTCAAGTCAAAGATGCATGTTAGGGAGTGGTGAGAAGTTAGATTAGAGAGGGAAGGTGACATCAGCTGATGCAGATCTCAGAAACCAAAGGCAAAGGAGAATAAACTTGGGTCAACAAGATACTCAAGGAAGTTCATGCACCAAGGTTCCCATGTCTATATACCAACCACTTTGTCATCAGTGGGAAAAAAGTTGAACTTCCACCAAATATTGAGTTTCTTAGGTTCTGTATGATATTAAATCTCCAGTGGTAAATTTGTTCTCTCATCCAGTTCATTTGCTTAGCTGGTTTCAGTGAGTTTTCAGTTGCTTTTCAGGTTTTCAGAATTGGTTTAATGGACTATTATGAGAATGGGCTGGTACTTGTTTCTTGTTGATTTGTTAATTGGACATAATGGACATAATGGACATGTTAAGCCACATTGTAGATGAGAACACTGAAGATTGGAGAAATAAAAGTAAGTTTTAATAAAGCCTGACAATGAACAGACTCCCACTTCCCTTCTGCATTGGCCAAGCCAATAGCCTTCATTAACTCTACTCATTTTCTGCAGGTGTGTGAATGTGTGGTTTGTCTGCAGCTACGCTGTCCGTGAAGCTCTTGGAGCTTTTTGTAACTGAACTGTTCCCATTTCTAGTTCACGCTCTTCACAAGTCCCCGGGTACTGAAACCACCAGTTGGATATTAATTAAGACTTTTCAGAATTGCCATACTTCCTCAGAATCTGCTTTAAGCTCTGAAAGATTCCTCTGCAATCTGTTTTGTTCTATTCCTTCTTTGGTTTGTGAAGGAAAAAAAAAAAAGCCCAATAGGGCTGAAGAAAAGAGAAGAGGGAGGGAGGAGAGGAAAAGGACAGCTTTGCTTCATTTTTGAGTTTGGTTGGCTTGCTTTCCAAAGTTCCCAACCCTGGGGCAGGACAACCAGATTGAAGGATGCTTATGGAGAGATGTTACTTCTGGATTTCTTTAAACTCTTGTAAATCAGTTAAAGTGGCAGGAGGGGAGAAAAGGGAACAAAGAGAAAGAAAGGTGGTAGGAAAGGAAAAAAAGAAAGATGAAAGAAAAAAGTATCGTGGTTTCAGGATCTCCTTGCCCCTAGGAAGACAGCTTCCAAACAGCTTCGTGGCCACTTAGAACATCTGCCCCACCTGTTACACACGCCCTTCAAATTGGCTTCAAATTTTACTACGTTTTCTAAGTAATAAAATTTTCCTTATTCATACAGCATGTTCTCCAGGTATAGCATGCATGACCCAAACCCCACATCTTCTGGAACTTGATCATTGTTGGTAAGTGTACCATTATAGGCAGATTATATTTTATAGATGATTTCCTTTTTCCAAAACAGATGTCTCCAATGTCTTGTCTCCAAGAAAAAGTGCCAAAGGCCCAGTCCTCATAAGCCATTTAATAGCAGCCAGTGAGAGCATGTACCTTGAAAAAAGGGCAGTGTGAACCTCCATGCAAGTCTTGAACAGAATTTAAAGATGCTTTAATTATTATGATAATGACTCCACTGGTCAGATTTCTATATGGAGAAAAATAAAGATTTTTAGATACTTTTATGATCTTATATTATTACACTAGTGAAAAATAGTTTTTTATCCAGGTATCTGTACCTGATTATAGTAATGATGATAATAATAATAATAAGTTGTACTTTTATGGGTCTCAAATTCCAAAGGCCCTTGAGCACCTCACATCATCATTATCATTATTGTAACTCACAGCTAATTATACCTTGACAGTCTGGGCATGCAAGTAAGAACACTTGTCTATCATCTGACTCACTGCTAATGGT
The DNA here is from genome assembly GCA_004024805.1 of Geosciurus inauris. Classification (NCBI taxonomy): domain Eukaryota; kingdom Metazoa; phylum Chordata; class Mammalia; order Rodentia; family Sciuridae; genus Geosciurus; species Geosciurus inauris. The sequence continues at coordinate 19,180 of PVHX01001746.1, forward strand.
GAGGTTGGTGGTTCAAATCCCAGGGAGAATGCTGGTGAGCAGACGTAGCTGCTACCTCACAGATGTTCCACATCAATGGGGAGGTAGTCAGTGACCTCTTGGGAAAGGGGAGGTTGCCATCCTGAAGTCAGTGTAAAAGTTCAAGTCTCGGCATGAACTACCAACTGGGCCGATTTGTGACCATTTAGTTTGGATTCTCTGAGATTGTCTCAAGTTCAAATATTTCCTTCTTCTGAGAGTGTTTTAGTTTGCTAGGGATGCCATAACAAAATATCACAGACCAGATGGCTTCAACAACAGAAATGTATTTCCTCATAGTCTTGGAAATTATAAGTCCACAAACAAGGTATTGGCAAGGTTGAACACTCTTCTTAGGCCTTCTCCTTGGCTGAAGGATGGCTGTCTTCTGTGAATTCATGTGGTCTTTCCTCTAAGTGTCTCTAACCTCATCTCCTCCTCTTAAAAAGACCCCAGTCATTTGATGTAATGGCTTCATTGTTAATGCAGTACCTCTTTGAAGGCCTTATTTCCAAATACAGCCATATTCTAAAGTATTGTGATTCAGACTTCAACATATGAATTTCTAGGGGGACACAATTCAGAACTATGTTCTAATTCATAGTTCAGATAATATGCATTGTCAGTATGATTCTTCTCATCCTCTATACCCAATCTTCAGCTGAAATTTGGCATCCTTGTTAAGAAGAAGTGAGGTCAAACTTCTCCCCATGATTTTCCCATGTCTTCCTTTCTATGGTTCCCATTCAAGGTTAAGCCTAAAGTCACATCCTCAAAGAGGCCTTCCCTAACTCCTATAACTAATGTCCTGCATCTGACCTCCCTACCATCACATTGCCTAATTTATTCTTTCATAGAATGTATCACTATCGGAAATTACTTGGTTCATTAATTTGTTTACTTGTGCATAGTTTCTTTCCCACTAGATTCTAAATTCCAAGGTAACAGAAATCTTGTCAGGGCATATAGCTGTATCCCAAATCTAAGAAAGAATCTAGCACATAGTAGGGTTCAAAACATGTTTGGTGAATGAGTGACTTTAAAGGGTGGCAAGTAGAGACATGATAAAAGGATGTGGTTCTCCGGGACAAGGCGGGCAGGATTATTAGTGTGAGGAGAAGTTTCTCTCCTCAAAGTTGTCACTTCCCAATGGAGGAGAAAGCCCATGAACAAGCAAATAAGTAATGAGCACCAGGTAATGGGCCATTCTATGATGATAATCAAGAGGTGTTGTGAAAAATGGCCCACCTCTCTTCTCCACAGAAGGGACAATAAAACAAGGAAATGTCAAAAACTGTGGCAGGAAAGCAACACAGGTCCAGATCTGAAAGAGCATTCCCAGAAGAGGACACTGCAAGTGCCAAGGTCCCAGAGCAGAGCATGTTTGAGGACAGCTAGCTCAGGAGAGCAGCAAGCAGGACTTAGAAGTGCTCCCTGTCCCGGTAACAAAGTGCAGGGAAACTGTTGGAGGACTAGAGCCAGGAAAGATGCATGATCTGATTTATATTTCTAAAATCTTATTCTGGGACCTGTGTGGAAGCAAGGATAGAATCAGAAAGAAAAGTCAGAAGGCCACTGCTGCTCTCATAGGAGAGAGATAATGGTGAGGATGAAGTGGTCACAGGGAAAATGATAAGTGGGCCAACTCCACTCTGCTTTGAAGGCAGAGGTACAGTAAGGCTTGAGGTGCCTATTAACCAAGTGGAAATGTCAAGTTGGTCATCGGAGAGAGGAACAGAGGATTGAAGGGAGAATTTAAGACTAGAGGTATCAAATTTTAAGTCAACAGCATTGCAATTAAAGCTGCTTGCCTGGAAGGAAACACCCAGAAAGAGGATATGGATTGGGAAGTGAAGCAATCCTTGTTCATTCTAACATTCCTATCCATGATGGTTACTTTTAGCTGTCAACTTGATTGGACTAAGGGGTGCCCAGACAGCTAGTAAGGCATATGCCTGGTATGCCTGCGATGTTTCTGGAAAACATTGTCATTTGAACTGGTAGGCTGGGTAAAAATGACCTATCCTCACCCCATATGAGAGGGCACCATCCAACTGCGTAAAGGCCCAAATAGAACAAAAAGGTAGAGAAATGATAGATATGTTTATCTATCTATCTGTCTATCTATCTATCTACCTACCTACCTACCTATCTCCTAAGACATCCATTTATTCATATGCCTCTGCCTTTCTTAGACATCAGAATTCTGAAGGTTCTCTGGCCTTCATATTTTGGGACTTGAGCAAGTAGTTCCTCAAATTTTTAGGCCTTTGGCCCCGGACTGAGAATTACCACATCAGCTCCCTCATTCTCAGGCCTTTGGACTGGGACTTAACTCTGCCACTGACTTCCCTAGTTCTCTAGCTTTAAAATTTAAGACATAATTGCATAAGTTAATTCCCATAATAAATCTTCTCTTGTATATACACAGGTGTATGTCTTATTGGCTTTGTTTCTCTGGAGAACCCTGACTAGCATACCATCAGAGAAGAAAAAACCAACAAAGGATTTCAGGAAGAAGTGGAAAACAAGTGAAAGAAAACCAAAAGGATGGGATAACATGAAAGCCAAGAGATGTAGGTGTTCCAAAGAGAGAGCATGACCAATATCTGTAATGCTTGCAAGAAATTGAGTAAGATGAAGACAGAGAAGCAATATTGAGGTCAGTGGTGAACTTGAAAAAAGTAGTTTGGGTTTGATAAGTTGGGGCCCATCTGAGGTGGGTGGAGGATTAAAGTGCAGTAAAGAAGTATAAACAGTCATTATAGACAGATTTTTTTCCCTTGATTTACCATCAAAGAAAGCAGAAATTGGTGGAAGTAGCATCTTCAAGAGGCAGCATTATTTTAAGTGTATGTTTGTGTGCTAATAAAAATGATCCATAAACAGGGAGAAATCAGTGGTGTAGCTCTTGAGCAGGCCTCAGAGGTGAGGTCTGGAGCACAGGGGCAGGGGCCTCTGTCAGGGAAGATAGAGGGTACAGCTACAGACGCAGGAGAGGTGGAGCGGAGGGAAGTGGACCATTGCTTCTGTCCTCTCTGGGACACCTGAGACTAAGTTGCTAGTAAAGAAGAGGGAGGAGGGAAAGGGCGTGGAGGAGGCCTGAGCAGAGAAGAAAAATGAGTTGGATGATTATACATTGCTGAAGGTGTACCTGTGGTTTGGTCTCATGAATTTAGAGAGAACCCAGATAGCACCAAACTAATAATAGCTTATGGTTACAGTGGCAGAAAGGAAAGAAAGAGAACAATGAGCTGGTGTAGTCAGGGAAGGCTTCACATAAGAAGCAGGGCCTGAGTTGGACATGTGTGGATTTGTTGATTTAAATACTCAGGCCGGTCCCTCCAGGTGACAGGAATAGATAACACAGAGCAAAACACAGAAGTGGGGATGAGCGGGACAGACCAGTTTAGTCTGGCTGCAGAGGAGTAAGGGAGGCGGAATTGGCCTTCAGAAGCAACAGTGGATGGATCTGAAGAAAGGGGTAAGAGCAGGGTTCAAGTAGGATTTTGGAAGATTTGTCCAACATTTGGAATGTAGAGTAGAATGAAAGTTTACTGTCCAAGAGGAGTGGTCACAGTTAAGCCCAGGATTTGATGACTTCAGTGTGAGGAGCATCCAGATGAAACAAAGGCCCTGTCCTCAGAGAGGGACATTCTTCCATTCACCTTCTCCTTAAAGATTTTATATTTATTTGAGGGAGCATAAAAAATGAAGAATATCTGCCAAGATTTTTGACAATTTTTAAGCTCTTGAATGCACTGATTCTCATGCCCATCTTCCCTGAAGAAACAGTCCATCCATTTGTCTCTGCTCAGATGGGCACACCAGCATGGCAATAGTAGTGGCGGTGGTTAATACATGGAGTGCTTAAACGTTGCTGGCAATGTGCTGAGTCCTCTACCTGTATCACCTTATCCCAAACTCAGGTGAATAAGTAGGAGATAATTTTACTATTCCCATTTCATAAACAAGAAACCTGAGCCACAGGGAAATTGAGTGATTTTCCCAAAGTCACATAGCTAGTAACAAGAGCCAGGCCAGAGTCTTGGCCCTAGAGCCACTGCCCATGAGGTCTTTGACTAAAACGGGTCTTACAGAAGTTAGTGCCACAAACAGGAAAGACCATGGCCCCACGCTTTCCAGAGAAAAAGTGGGACCCAAATGATTCATGTTCAAACTGAATTGCAAAGGATAGGGGCAGAGTGGGAGGGTCACAAACTACGGCCTTCTCCTGTGAGGCCCGGTAGACACTTTTCAGATGCAGAGGCCCAAAGAGAAACACAGAGAGAAAAAGAGAAGCACCAAAAGCTAGACACAATACAGGAGCCTCCCCTTTCCTCATTGCAAACCACCTCCTCCTCAGAACAATTCCAGAGAAGCCCCCAATCAAGGAATGTTTGTGTTATCCTGACACCTGCTTTCTGAGGAGATTATAAACTTATCAATGAGGACTGAAAACAGGATATACCACCCCTGGAGGCCAAAAGACTTAATAATTATGTTTACCTGGAGATTGTTCCCATTATTTTCTCTATTTCCACTTTTGGTTCCTGAGCCACCAATGGCTGAGGAAGGACTCAATGTCCAGGACATGTCACAGGCCCTTCCCAGAACATGTAACCAGTACCTGTATTGAGGTTAGTTATTAGCACTCTGCAGCCACCAAGCCTGATGGTTGGTCTATAAAGTTAGACCATTCCCAAATACATTCAGAGGAAAAAACTGGAATGGAAGAGTTTATTTTGTTTCTCCCAGTAGGTCAGTTTTAGAATCACAAAGTGTTCTGGGGTCACTTGGAAAATAAAGAAAACAGAATGTATCCAATTGCTACCCAGGCTGGGGAAGCAAATCCCCAAATCACATAGAACTAAGGAGGATTTGGTTTCATTAAAAGCAGCCCCTGGCATGTGGCCCCTGAAGATGAAAGCAAAAGCCCCTTAAACAGGCTCGAACATGAGCTGGATTTCCGCACCACGCCCCAGGGTGCCAGGATTGTCTCAGAAGCAGGCACGAACGTCCACATCTTCCCAGAGATTTGAAAAAGCAGGGCAGTTAGGGCATGCTTATCCCAACCTCCCAGGAGAGATTGGGGAGCAACAAACCAACACTTCAGGTGCTAAAGAGAAGTTTTGGCTTAATTCTAACAACCACATATGTGTTATTATTCCCATTTTACTGTTGAAGAAACTGAAGCCACAGTGAGGATCCTTGGCCCTCTGAAGTTCACAGAAGTGCAGATCCAACAGAAGTCTTCCCAACATTGAAGTCCAGGCTCTTCCTACTACTTAACAGAAAATTTAGTGTTTCCAAGTTAGTGAGTCAGTTGCTCACCAGGCCTAGCTTTTCACATCACCATAAATCAGGCTTTTTGGCCTTTTCCTGTGAGCCTAACAGTTCATATTCTGCTCTAGCCTCATCCTCATAGCCAATTACTAAAAGCCTATGTTCTGGTCTCAAGGTTTGAGTAAAGAAGCTCATTTACTAATTTCATATCAGCCTTCTTCGAGAAAAGACAAAAGTGAGCTATCCAGATTCTGTAAAGCTCCACCAAAGAACAAAAGGGGTCTGAAATGGAGCCAAGGAGAATGTGTGCCCTCAGGGTCCAGTAGGCCACAGAGTGGGGTTCTGAGCTTTCTAGCATTGATCTGAAAAAGGAAAAGAGAAAAAGGAAAGAAATGAAGGGAGGAAAAGAAAATGGGTTTATTGAATTCACTGGGTCCTCAAAATTTTAAAAAATTAATTAATAACACTATGACATCCGTCAAATAAGGACATATTGCATAGAGCTAGTTCATATATCAATTCTCACCCTATAGAATCAAAGTGGTCTGTCTCCTAAGCACACTGCTTGGCTCCCTGCTAAGAGAACAGCTAGCATCTCAGTATCAGAAACGTAAGACTACACTGTCTTCTGGAGATTCCTCATACCTGCTCCTGGTCACAAGAAAGGTCAGAATAGAATGTGCATGAATCCCTGCACAGCCTTCGCCAGAAGAAGAACATCTGCCTTCTGGAAGTTAGATGTCAGCCCCATAGTTGCACATCAAACATAATTCAGGGAACTTTTCTAAAAGCCCAGGGTCACATGGAAGGGGGTAAAAGCACCTTCCTTCCTTTTAGGAGTAGCTTCTAGTCCTGGAAAAAAACCCTACATCTGTCTCAGATTTCTGCCTAAAGCAATTCTAAGCTCCCACCAAGACCTATCTTCTGGTTTAAAGAACTGTAGTTTTTTTTTTTCCTCAGTGTTCTCTCTCTTGTGAAACTTCCTGATCCTCAAGGAACAATCTAGTTAGGGTTAAGATTTGAAGTCCCTGCTCTGCATAAAAGCTTTATTCTCTCTCTGAAATCATGCACCCTCCTCTCTCTCTCAAACCACTGAACACCACAGTAAGAGCAAAAGGACCAAAAGACACATTCACTATCCCTCTGGCAACTTCCGCCTTCGGTGGTTGGGTCTGAGAGATACATGGGGGGAAAGCATGGGGATGAGGAGTGTCACCATGCATGACTCCTCCAGCCTGTTGTCTGACAAGGCAGAACAGAACCCTCACTGGGTCTGGCTCCCCTGCATGGTGTGAGTTTCAAGAGGTGAATCCAAGGGACTTTTTAAGCCAGGGTTTCTTGAGTGTCTCCTTGCTGAGAGGTGAAGCACTTGACATTGGTCTGCCATGCTGTTGTGAGCATATCTGATTTTGCACAAGACACGTGGAAATCAGAATGTACCTGTCACAGGTGTCAACCTCTGTCTGACGGGTACAGATCTGGAGAGTGGTCACAACTTGCTGTTCCTCGTTGCAAATATCTTTTTTGTGACCTTTCATCTGCAGATGGGCAGGCGCCAGCCTTTACATGCTAATATGTCCCTTTATATTCCATAGATATCCTACCAGCTTTAGGGTTGCATGATAGGAATTCATGAGAGACAGGAACTGCGAAGGAGAGCTGATCTCACTATGACTGTGGGAAGCATGCTTGGAAATGGCATTGACTTTTTCTGGTCCCCAGGCTACCAGTAGAAAGTTACGACTCTTATATAATAAATGAACCAGCCAATGCTTTACAATTTTGAGAATATATAATTCAATATCACTTTACCTTCTAACTTATGTTATTATTTATTTAGTTGTACCCTGCCTCATTTGACAAAGGATTACAGAAAGCCATTATATCTTATAGAGCAGAAGCAATTTTTATACTATCTTAAGATACACATTAGACATAGTCAACTGGTTACCTTTTAGAGAACACTCTCTCTCGTTTAGGACATCACCACTGGTAATAACATGGTTGCTATTGGGAACCAGTACAGTTAAAGTTGGGGGGAAAAAGGCTGTTAGTTCATTGGAATGGCTGAATACTCAAATGTATCATGTTCTTTCATTGGTAAGCGGTGGCTGAAAATTTGTTTTGGTTTTATGAGTTTTAGAATTTTCTCAATGAGTTTATGAGAATGAGTTTCAATTTTGATTTACTGTATTTACATCCTAGTTGATTAAGATTTATTTACAGCCATTAAATTTTTAAGTGTGACTACTGATTTTTTTTAAAAAAAATTACTTTGAATTGAATTCATTTGTACCTCTGAAATTGTCTAAAATGAAACCTCCACAAATGAATACAAAGAGTCACACTAAGATCTGCTTACCAGGAGCCGATCTGGAGTCACCAGCTGAAAGAAACACATAAACAACAATTATGATGAAGACTGACTATGGTCTATTAGAAAATTAGCAAGGCCCTAGGGAACTTAATTAGACCTTGTCTCAAAATAAAAAGTAAAAAGGGCTGGGGATATGGCTCAGTGGTTAAGCACTCCTGGGTTCAGTGTCCAGTACCAAAGAAGAAGAAGGGGGTGGGGAGAAGGAGGGGGGAGGAGGAACAAGAAGAAAGAGGAGAAGAAAAGAAGGAGGAGAAGAAGAAGAAACCACTGGGACCACAGTCTTAGTGGAACCCCCACAGTTCTATGGGTCTTACCACCAGGAGTTCCACAAGGTTCTCACAGTGAAAAGCTACGAAATGTCTCTCAAGGCTATGAAAGGGGTTTGGGAAAAGTAGTCATTATAAAGTACATCAAGAACATTCTCACAGCGAGGCACTAAGCAACTCAGTGATACCTTGTCTCTAAATAAAATACAAAATAGGGCTGGGGATGTGTCTCAGTGGTCGAATACCCCTGAGTTCAATCCCCAGTACAAAAAAAAAAAAGAAGAATATTCTCTATAACAAATTATTGTTCTGGAAGAAAAACTACTTCATTAAAGCCTTATCTCATATAGAAGAAAGGCTATTTAACCTACTCCTAGCTCCTTCTGACCTTCCTGTCTTACCCATAAGGGAAAGAAATTAAGAAATACGTATCTGATTCATAACCCAGGTCCAATGAAAGGATAAGCTTCCTTTTTTTTAATATCTTTATTTTATTTTTATGTGGTGTTGAGGATCGAACCCAGTGCCTCACACGTGCTAGGCAAGCACGCTAATACTGCGCCATAACCCCAGCCCCTAAGCTTCTTTTCATCCTAAAACTCCAGAACATTTTTCCTTCTCTATGTCTACTGGTACTTCAGTAGGACTCTAGTATAATGACAGTAGATTACTGCTAAATGACCTGTACAGTGCAAACTTAAAGGGGAATTCTTAGGAAAGCCCAGAGGAAACTGAGGAAACAAGCAGAAAGAAGATAGAGGAATTGGAAACTCCTGGCACCTAAAACTGCAGCACATATTAGATAAGCCCAACTTCAAACCAGTTTAACTTAAAATCTTACACTAAAGACCTTTTACTCGAGTTCTTATAAGTTATGTACAACTTTCAACAAAAAAATAAGACATAAAGAGCAAGGAAAAAAAGAAGAAAAAAGAAAGCTGAAGGGACAAAGCAAAATCAGAACCAGGCTCAGGAATGGCATGTATCACTCTCCTTGAACACAGCCTGAGTGATCTGTAAAAATGGTTCACTATTCACTTAACAGAAAAAATCCCTAAAATCATGCAAAGCAAGAAGGTCAAATCTCCATGACAAGACTTCAACAAATTTAAGACTAAATCGAGACATGTTGATGCACTCCTGAAATCCCAGTGATTTGGGAGGCTTACGAGCTTGAGGCCAACCTCAGCAACCTAGTGGGGCCCTAAGCAACTTAGTGAGACCCTGTCTCAAAATAAAAAATAATAAAGGGCTGGAGATGTAGTAAATGCTTGATGGTAAAGCACCCCTGGGTTCAATCCCCAATACCAAAAAAAAAAAATCATGACTAACTATAAATCTAAGAAGCTCAACAATACCAACAATCTACGCCTCAGTATATCCTATTCAAACTAAAGAAACTCAGGCTAAAAGGGAAAACTTTAAAAGGAAAAACCAAATCAAATGAATAAACAGAAGCATCTTATCCCAAAAAGGAATAAGAATGAGAAACACAATGGCCTTCTCATCAGAAGCCATGCAAGCTGAGTGGAGCAAAATACTTAAATTATTTTTATTTATTTTTATGTTTTTATTTTATTTTATTTTACTTTTTATTTTTTTTAATTAGTTTATTTAATTTCATTTAAAGTCATATCACATATATAGAGCTCACTTTTTCCACTTCTCTGGTTGCAAACCAGATAAAGTCACACCAATTGTGTCTTCATACATGCACCAAGGGCAGTGATGACAATCTCAATCAACCATCTTTACTATACCCATTCCCCTTTAAAATACTTAAATTATTAAAAGAAAGAAAAACAGCCTCCTAGAATTACAAATCCAATAAGGTTTTCCTTCAAAAGTAAAGAACTATTCTCAAATAAACAGAATTTATTGCCAGACCTGCCCAATGCAAAATGCTAAATGAAGTTCTTCAGCAGGAGGAAAATGAAACAGGTCAGAAACTTGGATTTGTATAAAGGAAAAGTTCAGGAGAGAACACTTTGGTAAAATCTTATTTTTCTTATTCTTGATTGATCTAAAAGATAACTGTTTAATAACAATAACAAGGTATTGAGTGATTGTTGTACATAGGGAAGTGAAATGAATCACAGTAAAATTCTGAAGGACAGGAAGGAAGAATTGGCTGGGGATACTTTACTATAAGATGCTTGAACTTTGCATAAAGTAACATGGTGTTTGCTATTGCTTGGATCTGAAATGCTCCCATTTATTGAAGGCTTGGCCCCCAGCACATGGTGCTATTGGGAGGTGATGGAACCTTTAGGAGGTGGGGCCTAGTGGAAGGAAGTTAAGTCATTGGGAGCATTCCATTGAAGGGGATTTGGGGACCCAGGCTCTCCTTTCTCTTTGCTTCTCAGCCACCATGAAGTGGGCAGTTTCCTCTACCATGCATTCCCTACCATGATATGTCACCTTGCCATAGACCCAAAGAAAATAGGGCCAACTGATCATGCACTGAAACTTCCAAAGTTATGAACCAAGGTAGATCTTTCCTTCTTATAAGATGGTTTGTCTCAGATATTTTATTATAGTAAAGAAAAGCTGGCTAACACAGTGTTATTTGGAGTAGACCTAGATTAGTTGTAAATGTGCATTAAAAACTCAGGGAAAGAAATTAAAGAAGTATACTAAGAGGGGAAATAAAATTAATCATATAAAACACTCAATCAAAACCAGATAAGAAAGAATAAATTAAACAAAAAGCAAATGCAACAAATAGAAGCCATATCACAGATATTAACCCAACTTAATCAGTAGTCAATTTAATGAGAGTATTGGTCTAAACACACCAACCAAATAATAGAAATTGTCAGAGTAGATATTTTTTAAAACACAAAAATACATATTGTCTCTAAGAAACTCACTTTTAACATAAAAACTCAGGTTAAATATAAAAGTATAGAGAAATAAATATCGTGATAATGGTAATAAAAAGAAATCTGAAATAGTATATTCATTTCAGAAAAGTATACCTAAGAACAAGGAAATTTATTTGGGATAAAATGGATATTTCATAGCAATAAAGAAGTTAGTTCTCCAAGAAGACAAAACAACCCTTAACATCTATGTGCCTAACAACAGAGTATCAAAATACATGAGGCAAAAACAGCAGTGCAAAAAGAATTAAATAAATCTACTACCATAGTTGGGAAGTTAACATCCCTCTTTCAATATGGATAAATCAAGCAACCAGAAAATAAGTAAAGCTATACTTAACCTAAATTGCACTATAATCAATTGGATCTAATTGGCATAAATATAGAATACTTGAACCCAAAACAGCATGCTTTAGCTTATTTTAACTGCTAAAACATAATAGCACAAATTGGATGACTTATAACCAACAGTTTACAGACTGAGAAGTCCAAGATTGAAGTGCCATCAGATTTGTTGTTCAGTGAGGGCTTGGTTCTTGATTCACAGATGGCCATTCTTTTTCTGGATTCTTAAATGGCATCAGGGGCAATGGAGTGAACTGGGGCCTTTATAAGGGTACAAATCTCATTACTTAATCACCTCTCAAAGACCTTGCCTCCTAATACCAGCACCTGGGGATTTGGATTTCAGCACATAAGTCCTGAGGGAACACAAGTACATATTCTTCTCAAGCTCATGTGGAGAATTCACAAAAATAAGCTATATTCTGGTCATAAAACACACATTCACAAATTTAAAATAATAGAAATCATACAAAATATGTTGTTGTGCCAGAATAAAACTACTGTAAATCAAAGAAGAAAGATAGCTAGAAAATCCACAAATATTGAGAGTTTCAATAACTAACTTCTAAATAATACATGGGTCAAAAAGGAAGTCATCAAGATAAAATATAGTTTAAACTAAAAGAATCTAAAAATACAACTCATCAGAATTTGTAGTATGCAGCAAAAGAAATTCCTTGAGGCAAATTCATGCCATTGAATGAATATATTAGAGAATATGAAAGATTTAAAGCCAATAATATAGGCTTCCATCTTAGGAAACTAGATTAAACAAAGACAATTTAAGAACAAAACAAACAGAAACAAATTGGAGCAAAAATATCAATGGAATTCAAAATGGGTAAATAATAGAGAAAATCAAGAAAACCAAAGCTGATTCTTTGAAAAGACTGATAAAAAAAAATAGCTCTCTAGCCAAGTTAACTGAGAAAAAAGGAAAAAAGACACAAATTACCAATTACCAATATCATCAGGAAAAAAAAAAAAAAGAATGGTCAACATTACCGATTGCCTAGACATAAAGAGGATAGTAAAGGAATACTATAAACAACTCTATGCCAACAAATCCTGTAACTTAGATAAAACTGGCCAATTCTTAAAAGACACAAGCTAATAAAACCCACACCAAAAGAAAAGATAATCTGAATAGGCCTATATTTATTAAAGAAATTGTTTAAAAAATCTTTCAGAAAGAAAGAAAGAGAAGGAAAGAAGGAAGGGAGGGAGGGAGGGAGGGAGGGAGGGAGGGCAAGCCTAGATGATTTCACTGGTGAATTCTATCAAATAGTTAAAGAATAAATTATACCAATTCTCCACAAATTCTTTAGAAAATTGAATTAGAAGGAAAATTTACTAACTTATTCTAGAAAACCAGGATTATTCTAATACTAAAACCAGATGAAGTCATTACAAGAAAAGACAATAGATCTGTATCTCTCATGAACCTACATCCAAAAATTCTTAAAATATTAACAAATAAAACCAAACAATATGCACAATCAAGTGGAACCTATTCCAGATATGCAAGGTTGGTTCAATAAGTGAAAATTTATTAATAAAATCCTCCACCTCAGCAAGCTAAAGAAGAAAAGTTATGTGATCCTATCAGTAGATGCAGAGTCAGCACTTGATGGACTCCAATGCCCATTCATAATTTTAACTATTAGCAAAGCAAAATAGAGATAAATTTTCTCAACTTGATAAAATATATATATATATATATATATACACACACACACAAAACCAATAACTTAACATTATATGCAATGGTGAGAAACTACATATCTTCCTGCTGAGATCAGAAACAAGACAAGGATGCATCCTGTCACCATTCTATTCACTATTGTGCTGGGAGTCCTAGGTAGTACAATGATAAAAGGAAAGAAAGTAAATGTTGTACAGGTTGGGAAAGGAAAAATTAAATTGTTTTTGTTCTAAGAGTGTATGATTGCCAACAGAGAATACCAATAAATCATCAACAACAACAGCAAAAAAATTTTTTTGAAACTAATAAATGATTATAGCAAGGTTGCTATGCAAGCAATGCAAGATAAATATACAAAACCCAAATATACAAAACCCTCTATACCAGCAAAGAATAATTTGTATTTAAAATTCTTTGAAACATACCATTTACAATAGCATCAAAAGTATGACATAGATGCCCCACAAAGAGAAGATATAAAATGACAAAAAAAGTGAAAAAATTGTCAACATATGTCATTAGAGAATTACATATTAAAGCAACAATTGAAAGCAAACCAGTATAGGTTTGCCTTGTTAATAAGATCTATAGTGGGAATTGTGTAGTATTCCAATTACATATTCTAATACATATTATTAGAATGGCTAAAATTAAAAGAAAAAAAGACAATACCAATGCTGGTTATATAAAGTGATAAGTATGCTCATTTATTGCTGATGGGAATGCAAAAAGGTACAGCCACATGGAAGACAGTTGGACAATTTCTAACAAAGCTTACTATAAAATCCAGCAATTGTGTTCCTAAAAATTTTTAGGACTGATAGAAAACTTAAGCCCACACCAAAACTTGCACCCACATGTTATTAAAGCTTTATTCATAATGATCAAAAAAATGAAAGCAACCAAGACATCCTTAACAGGTGAATGAATAAACTGTGTACACCTCTACAATGAAACAGTATATAAAAAAATGAGCTTTTGAGCCACAAAAATACATTGATAAACCCTGGGTACATATGTTAAGGGTAAGAAGCCAGTCTGAAAAGGCTACATACTATATAATTCCAATTATGTGGCCTTCTGAAAAAGGCAAACCTATAGAGATAGCTAAGATCAGTGATTACCAGAGGTTCTAGACAAGGGGAGAGGGCTAAACAAATAAAGTACAGGGAAATTTTTATGGCCATTAATCTGTACAATACATTTATAATATAGTAATAGTGGATGCATGACAATATGCATTTGTCAAAATGTATAGACTTTTACGGAACAGTGTCCTAAAATATGAAGGCACAATCAGTGAGGAAAAAACTCCAGCTCAGCTAGCCTTATGTGATCTTTCTTTTTCCCTTTTTTTAAATAAACTATTTCATGACACATTTATTTTATCAGCATTTCCTTCAATATAGATCCATATTATTTTACACTTTAAAAGTGTTCTTCCACATTTATCTAGAGAAGAGATACTTAGTGCTTCCTCTTTCAAGACTACACCCAGTTTCATGCAGATGAATGTATAAGAGATCACTAAAGCCTTGCAAAGGATTCTAAGATAGTTTAAGAATCTCTGACTACTGGCCCCTTTTGGACCCTGTGACATTTACCTTTTCTCTTTTCTGACTTCCTAAATCTCTAGTGTAGTTTTTCAGTATGCTAGTATAAGAAAAGCAGCAATGCATATCACAGTATTACCTTATATTTGTTTAAAGCTTGAGACTTTTAAGATACAATTTTAAATTTTTTATGAAGGTGGAACATGTATAGTAAATGAACACATATGTTATGCAACTTGATGAACTCTTACACATTCATATACCTGTGTGCCCAACACCCAAAAGGCTTCCTAGGACTTCCTCAGTCAGAGCCCTTCTATCCCTCAAGGTAACCACTACTGACTTCTGTCAATTGAGAAGTTTTGCCTGTTCTTGACTTTCAAATCATTGGAATCATGCCTTTTGTGATTCATTGATGTTGTAATTACTCATTCTTTATTATAACTGTGTAGTGTTCCTTATATGATTATAGTGTAATTTATTCATTCATTACCTTGATGATGGCCATTTGATTGTTTCCAGACTTTGGCAATCATGAATAAAGGAGTGATAGATATTCTTGTTTAAAAAAAAAAAAAAAGTGTTCTTCCCACCACCACCAGGTTCTTCTCTGTCTCTGACCCTTGACACACAGTAGGAGTTGGGTACAACATAAGAATCTCATTTCCTACATTGGTAGGAGCAGCCTGTGTTGATATCATTGTTTTCTTCCAATGCAAATGGCTGGTTGACCTGCCTCCGCCTTTCTTGTCTCCTCTCTAGAACCCACCAGTCTCCAGCTGTCCCACAGAAGTCAGCGGGAAGGTCCTTTCTGGATACTGTTTCTCTGAAGAACAAAGTGAGAAGTCTGTGGCCTGGAGTAGGCTTGGCATTAATTCCTGAAACTACCCGGCCTCCCTTGCTGTGACAGAATCTATCCTGGGCCTGCTGTGGCCTGGGTTTAGATTGAACTAAGAAAAGTGTGGAAGCCAAGCAGTACTGAACATAGCTGAGGAACTAGCATCATTTTTTTGAGAAGATAAAATGCTAGTAGGCCTGTATTCAGTATTTGTTGAATGGATAAATACATGAATTTAAAAGGCATTGCTTAGAAACCATTGTGATGTTTCACTGATGTGTAACTTCTGTAAATTCCTTGAATAATAGCATTTCTGAGCTGCAGAAAGAACTTAGAAAGAAATCTTCTAGCCCAACTCTTTTATTTTCTAAGTGAGGAAACTAGCTCAAAGAGGTCAATTAACTTGCCTAAGGTCACATTACTGGTTGATCAGAACTCCTTTTATTATTACCATATTTCTTCTTAAATATATTATGTAATGGTCTAACATATACATGTTTGTTAGAGGGTAGCGTAGTTGATCTCTAGGTTTCCTGTCTCACAGCATTGTTCCTATTCATTTTCTCACCTTCTGCCATTTCCCTTTTGCACTTTATATGAATGTATTTGTGTACGTGTGTTTTTCTTTTCCTTCGCCATTTACCTCAGATAGTGCAACATCACTGCAGAATTAAGGAGTCAATCTTGTGGACCACCATATCCCACCTTTAGGACAGATATCTATCATAAACTTTCTAATGGCTTAAGAAGAGCACCTAAATGAAATCAGTGAATGTATATTTTTTAAAAAACTGAGACTTTTTAAATAACAACATAACTACTTCAATTAATCATCCA
The DNA here is from genome assembly GCA_004024805.1 of Geosciurus inauris. Lineage (NCBI taxonomy): Eukaryota > Metazoa > Chordata > Mammalia > Rodentia > Sciuridae > Geosciurus > Geosciurus inauris. The sequence continues at coordinate 35,290 of PVHX01001746.1, forward strand.
TTTAACCAGTGTGAAGAAATGCAACCCTGGTATTCACTTGACACAAATTTGAGTTTCAGACATGGTGCTTTTCCTGTACAACTGACATAAGTATGTTGTCATTACCTCAAACATAAGTTATATAGTTATTTTTGATGTAGTCCTTGTCTAAGGATCCAAAGACTTAATTCTTTTTTTTTTTTTTAGTGCCAGAGATTGAACCCAGAGGTGCTTAACCACTGAGCCACATCCTCAGCCCCTTTTTATTTTTTATTTTGAGAGGGGGTCTCACTAAATTGCTTAGGACCTCACTAGGTGTCTGAAGGCTACTATGAACTTGCGATCCTCCTGCCTCAGCTTCCTGAGCCATAGGGATTACAGACGTGTACCACCACGCCTGGCCCAAAGGCTTAATTCTTAATCATGCCTGATAATGCATAGGTGAACTGTCCTCTCATCTACTCTCCAGTTGAAAACAAATGCCTCATGAAAGTACCACTTACACTTTGGTCTGTTCAGTGAAACTGTGACAGGCCACCCTTCAAGTCCAATCAGACTCCAACATACAGCCACAGACTCAGTCTAAGTAGTCCTGGTTCCCTAGCTCTGACCTCTTTGAGCTAATTCCTCATTTTAAACAGTTTTAAAGTTCTGTCATGACCAAAATTCTTTCTTTACTAACTTCATCTAATAAAAATTTCCTTGTTTTTGTCTCTGAAGGTTACTCTTAAAATACAAGGCAACTTCTGTCACTGTCAGCCAGGAACCTCTCAGTGGCAATTAGCTTATCAACACTGGGTCACAGGACAGCTGAGTTTTGATAGGAATGAAGATATTATGGTCTATAACAGAAAACAGTGCCAGAGTAGGTCCAGGAAAGCCAAGGACTAGCAAAAGGGAACTGGGAAAACCAACTCAGCATTCCCAATAAATAGGTCTACAGGCCTTTGGTTAAAATGTGCAATATAAAGGTAATTTATCACTTTGCTAATAGTTGATCCTCAATTAATATAGTTAGAGCTAGTTCAGAGATATTTGTCTTGGCTTCAAAGAGTTTCATATTGCTGGAGTTTATATACATGCAGAGATTGAATGGTCATGTTGAGGAGTATTGGTAGAAGAAGTGGAGAGGAGTCTAATCAGGTAATGATGTGTTTAGTGGCCCATGAAATTAAGGTAGAGGTCGTAGTATTATGGAATGGAATGGGATGGAAATTTTCAAAGTGCATGTAATGCAGTAAGGATAAATGTTGTTTTGTAAAACTTTTGTTTCATTGCATATACACATATGCCTAACTGTAACATGAAGATTATGCAAGAAAAGTAAACCACTGGTTTAGATGACTTTCAAAACCATAATTCTACATATACATCTTGCCTCATCACTTGATAAGCCACCTGGTCCATGACAGGTGTTCATATACTGTTCTACATAAAATCAAGTCAAAATAATAGATTCATGGAGCCTCAACACTGGCCAAGGTAGGTATTCTGACCTTGGTTTTATAGAAGATAAAGTTAAATTATTTGCCTATATTAAATGACTTGCTTGAGGCCACTTAGCTGATAAGCTCCTGAGGCAATATTTGAACCCAATCAAAACCAGGCTGCATGCACTCCATGTTGGACAATATTCCACAGCAGTCTCCCAGAGCTTGATGGAGAAACAGTAAAAATTAGAAGCAGAAAGTCACCAAAAGTTTGTAGCCAATTAAAAGTCAATTCCTGTAGCTACTATAGAAATGGCAACGATGGTTTCAGCTTGTGGATCGTCATTATTAAAACTAGCAAAACTCCAAATCACATAATCTAAAGTGGCAGTGCCCAAATGCTAGTCCATAGTTTGGCTACATCACAGTCACCAGAGGAACTCTATAATAAGACAGATTTGCAAGGTTCACTCCTAGAAAGTCTGACTAACGGGATATATTTATGATATATTCAATGCTTATGCACAGACACGCTAGGGAACCATGGACCTAGTAGAATTCCTAGACTTAAGGTCTCACAGGTGTTTAACTAGAGGAAATGTTGGACACCATCTAGCCCTTGGCTGACAATAGATTTCATACTGAGTACCAACTGTAAATGATGGATAATGGCTGCCTGGAGAGTCAATGGAACAGATACCAAAACAGGACCCAAGTTTATCAGAGTAATGGATGGTATCTGTTGTGGATGAGGAGGTAGAGAGAGTAATGCTATGATCCAAGCCCTTCGTTTCCAATCCTGATTCCCAAAAAACACACATTTTAGTGACATGGGATTGAAACCCAGGTTTTCTCACTCCTGTTTCAGTGCTTTATTTATAACAATTTCCATTACTCATAATAAGGTTTATCAGAAACACTGGTTTATACAGTGCTTCTAGCTGGTAGATGGCAAAAAAAAGCCAACATTTACTTTACTTGAAATATTAAGGCAAATCTGCCCTAATTGCTCCTACTCATTAATGCCTCTGCCACTTTAAAAGGCAGGTCAAATATTTTATTCCATTATTAGCTATAAAATTTTAAATACTGGGATCCTTTGAGAATTACTCAAGAAAACTCATACAAAAAAGAACTAGCAGTTTCTGACTGGGTTTAAATTCATACCGAAGAATATATGACTGACAAGTCGGGCACGGCAGCGCACACCTGTAATCCCAGCATTTTGGGAGGCTGAGATAGGAGAAATGCGAGTTCAAAGCCAGCCTCAGCAATGGCGAGGCACTAAGCAACTCAGGGAGACCCTGTCTCTACATAAAACACAAAATAAGGCTGGGGATGTGGCTCAGTAGTCAAGAACCCCTGAGTTCAATCCCTGGTACAAAAAAAAAAAAGAGAATATGTGACTGAATAGGTTTTTTTGTTTTTGTTTTTGTTTTTGTTTTGGTACTGGGGATTGAACTCAGGGGCACTCGACCACTGAGCCACATCCCCAGCCCTATTTTGTGTTTTATGTAGAGACAGGGTCTTACTAAGTTGCTTAGCGCCTCGCCATTGCTGAGGCTGGCTTTGAACTCGTGATTCTCCTGTCTCAGCCTCCCTAAGTGCTGGGATTACAGGCTTGAGCCACCGTGCCTGGCCTGAATAGGTTTTGAGGAAAGCCTACAGCATGAAGAAACAAAAATTAAAGACAGGAAGAAATATCAATGAAGGAGGCAAAATGAACAGAGGGAGTATGCAGTACCAAGGAAACCTGTCCACTTTAGAGCTGTGCCTGGGACAGCTCTGACATGCTTAGAAAAGATGGAAGTCTGGTCAGAAAACATGGCTGCTCCCAGCTCAGGCCTAGGCCAGTTACTTCTTCAACATCCATTTCTTCATTCAAAAAATATAGATAATAACTCAGACTCTCAGGGTTGTTTTGAAAATTAATTGAGAAAAATCTTTTGTTCTAGAAAGGACCTAGTATAGCTCCTGTCATAGTTATTCTTCAGTATCCACTCCCCCCTCACCTAGATGCTCAAGTCTCTTATACAAAATAGTGTAATATTTGCATAAAATCTACATGCATGCTCCTGTATACTTTAAATCATCTCTAGATAATGTAGGGTACTTAATACCATGTAAATGATATGTAAATAGTTGTTATGCTGCATTGTTTGGGAAATAATGGTAAGGAGAGAAAAAAAAATCTGGCCATGCTCAGTACAAACACAATTGGCTTTTTTCCCACACAAGTATTTTTGGTCTGAGGTTGGTTGAATCTGCAGATACAGAACCTGAAGATACAGAAGGATGAGCATATATAATTCCTTGGTAAATGTTTATTTAATCTGTGCAATGGGGTTTGGGCAAAGAACTTCATATATCCTAAGAAACCTTTCCATGAGAATCAAAATAAGGTCTGTTCCACTCAAGACTCTCTTTGAACTGGGATCACATAGGTCACCCCAGACAAAAGCTAACATGTGACAGACCCAAGAAGTCTGGGCTAATCACAGAGTCAAAGAATTCAGAGATGGGTGGATCTGAGACACTAGAGAGCACAGCCCTGTCTTTCATAGACAAGGAAACCCCAAAGCTCATGCAACTCAGGAAACATGGCCCCTCCTCCCACCTTCTATAAGCCCTGTCTGGGTGGCACCTCAGGAAAACATGCATTTCTGGCAGAGGAATGCTCCATTTGTAGATTAAACAGGAGGTTTTATATGGGGAACTAAACATTTTGACTTCATCCCTTCTCCAGCATGTCTGCCGAATATTTCCAGTAGGTACTTTTGAACAACACCTATTCTGAGGTGATATGGGTAAATTGCAAAAACATTAATTTACTATTAACATAATTACAGGGTTTTTTCTGCTCTCTAGAATTTGTTTAGTGCTTGGGGCCAAATCCCTTTCACTCTCACAATACCTTCTTTGTTTTAAAAAAGAGATACTACAGTGGCTGGCTGGTGGGGGGAAAGTGCCCTTTGAAATTTCCTGTTATCACAGTCATAGCTGCCTCTAATCAGAGGCAGCGCAATAAATAGACTCAAGACTTCTTTAAAATGCCCACAGTCTGCTAAGAATTAAATGCCTTCCTCTGCGTCTCTCCTCAAAATATATTTTTAAATAGTTGCTCAGTCCTCAGCTTTCCCTAATAAGGTTCCATTTAAATAAATTTGGAAATACTTTCCTTCTTTTAACGAAAGCCACTCAATTTGGAAATGTCAGATAAAAATACATGTACATTACAAGGCTATCACCTATTTTCAGCGATGTTTTTCCAAGCTCTTTCTTTGCCTTTCTTTCTTCCTTTT